>CAXKVI010000075.1:0-137500 GCA_964058755.1 Campiglossa producta | reverse complement strand
TTTTAATAAGAATTTCTTCTTAAAACCAAAGAGATTTCCCTATAGATTTTTCTTCGTTTCCACCGTTGCTACTACCCCTTTGCCCAAAAACTGACCATGAAGACAATATTATTAATTTTATTAGGCATTTTTGGCTCTGTGTATTTGCGTGAAAACACAAAAGTAGTCAAACTTGATGTCATTAGTCAATTAATGGGAAAGTTTTGTAGCGACTTGATATAATACAACAGAGAATGAAAATTCATAGCCCTATTTATATATACACTCGATTTTATTCACATATTATATAAGCTAGTTTGTAAAATTATAGTATAAATTCTCGTATCGTCAGTCCCCTAGCATGTTACAATCCCTTAAGCGGTTAATAAAGTTGTCGCCAAAACAAATATCCAATATTTATTCCATATTTTTTTGTTTCTATGCTTTATTTAATATCTATTTAAAACATATTCAATAGATTTACTAATACAATCTATAATAATCTCCCTAAAAAAAAGTTAATAAACTTTGCCATCGTCAGTCTCCTGGGCCAGGTTAAAATATGGAATTCACCCAAAATATTGCCGGACGTTGAATAGTTCATTGTGCATGTTAAATGGCAGTGCTTCAGTGAGATGTAGAACAAAAAATATTAACGGTAGCCATTATGATATCAGTTCTAGCGTAACTTTTACCCACATGGTTAAATGTGAGTCGTATGGACATATTGTCATAAATATTTAAGGTTTAGCTAGGACGTTAACTTTAGATGTAATCTCATATTTATGTGGAATTCGTCATTCTCCTGGCGTCATTCTTCTCGCTTTGGTCTGATGGTCGATATACATATAAGATTTTTTTGAGTATTTTTTATACCACTCGATAGGTACTTTGATTCCCGTGAGTTCGTTGCTGTTATTCGCGAAAAAATTAAAAAAAATTAAAGCAGTGACCAGCCCTGCATAGGATAGTATAATAAGAAGGTAAGAAGTGCATACCACGCAGCGTATATGTAAAATCTGGTAAAAAATAATGTTTTCAAAATAAGCCCCAAAACTGTATCCCTCTCGTATTTTCACCCATTTAAAAAACGGGGATAGGTGGTAACCCTGTAAAACGCCCTAAGGAGGCAACACCCATGTATATAATCTTAGAATGAATCAAATTGTCTATTGGCAAAATTGTATCCAAAGCGGTCAAGCAGTTCCCGAGATATACAAAAAAATTAATAGATTGCGGTTAGGTGGCAACCCTGCTTGAAATTATCTTATTTGGAATACGGTCGAAAATACCTTTTATATACCCATATTGGCATATCCAGCTCTATATATAAACTAATTGGGATAGGTGGCAACCCTGTAAACCGCCATAAGTGGAAACACCCATGAATTCTGCTCGGCCTAACTATAACAATTTGTGCAATGTTAGCTGCATCCTGAAAGTTCACCTCCTATTTGATTTGCACAGCTAAACATCGTGGTGAAAATCGCCTACGCCTGAAAGTCTGCAGCATACGCCTGAAAGTCGGCTATAATTTCAATTTCAGTTGCATCATCAGCCATTTTCTCAAATTTTACTCTCAATCAAAACTTCATATCGCCGCCTAAGAAGTTAACTTCAAAAACTAATGGCGGCGATATGCCAACACCCAGTACGCATGATTCCAACTTTATTTTCCATGTTGGAGAAATGTCTTCAATTTCAACTTGATTTCCAACATATTTTTCCAACATTTTTCCAAGGTTGGATTTAAGTTGGAAACCCATTTGAGCTCCACTTGAAAGTCTTTCTTCAATTTTTACACATGGCAATACTCGTATTCACTCTCATATCTGAGATCAAAAATTAAACAAGGCACGTGCGCGAACGAAAAATTCCAAACATTTTCTGTCAAAAACATTAAAAAGTGGTAAATAAATAAAAAGATATTAATATTTATGTTAAAAAAAGTGTTTATAATATTATATTATATAATTTATATTAAATAAACACGCCATTTATTCCCAATCATACTAGTTCCCTCATGCCTACGGTGACCATAATTAAAAAAAAAAAAAAAACAGAAGTCATTTTACTTAAAACTTTCCACCCACCAAAATTTCCCTAAGCAAAAACTATATATTTTTCCATTTTTATGCTCCATTTAAAGTACTTTTCCCGATCCTTTTACCCACTAAATTTTGCGAACGAAACGTATGTCTGTAAAAGTACAAAAAACCTTCCTAAAAATTATATGCGTCAGTTTTTTTTGTGTTTTTTACACGTTTTCTGATACGATTTCTGATGTTTTTGGATAATTTTTTGGTGTTTTTGGGATCACTGTTTTTATCAGTATACTATCCGGACCGTTTTCGGATACGAAAAATTGTGGAAAAGCGAACCAACAGTAAATCCAGCCCAACAGTAAAGTTTCCGGACCGTTTTCGGATACGAAAACGATGGAAAAATATACGATCGGTAAAAACGTACGTTGCTCTGCTGGATGGGTTGTTCTTTTCTTCACGTGAAATTTCTCTACCCGCCTATAAATTATTTGAGGTTACACTTTCACTTTCATTCACTTTGGCGACCGCCGTGGTGTAGCGGTTAAGTGTTCGGCCTTCTACACCAAGTCGTGGCGGTTCGATGCCCGGCAAAAGTAACATCAAAAATTATTTAGAAAAATAATTTTTCTAAACGGGGTCGCCCCTCGGCAGTAGTTTGGCAAACTCTCCGGGTGTATTTCTGCCATGAGAAGCTTCTCAGCAAAAAATTCATTTGCTTTGCAAGTGCCGTTCGGAGTCGGCAAAAAACTGTAGGACCCGCCAACTTGTAGGAAAACTCAAAAGCAACACACCACAAGTTGGAAAGAGAAGCTCGGCTAAAAATCTCGTTAGAGGTTATGATAACCTGTTGGTATATCGCCGCCATTAGTTTACACTTTCAATGTTTTGAATAAAAATGTTTTCCCGTTTTTCATAACGTAAGTACGTTAAGACCAATGAGTCCTAGCCAGGGTAACGAAATCTCTATTTAGCACGTTTCGGTACATACGCCGTATGGCTTTTTGCAAATACGTGGTATTGCGCACCGAGCGACGATTTGTTGAAAAGGTTGCTGGTACAGAAAAGCAGAACAAAAACAGAACATTTGCTTAAAAACAGAACATTTCTGTTATTTTCCTAAGAAAAAAAATACGCAGAACACGCTCCTTAAAAACAGAACTGTTCTGCCAAAAACAGAACGGATGGTCACTGTACTCATGCCAAATGGATGCAATTTTGAGGTTTGATTCCAATTGGAAAATATTGTTGGAATTCAAGTCTAGTTCCATTACTTTTTTCATCGGAGAAATAATAATATTTTCATACAAAAAATGTCCGTTTTGCTGGAAAAGGGGCTGTTGCGACAATGTTGCTCGAATGGAAAAACAACGTTGGAAATGGGAAACCGGACTTGATTTCGAATGAGATTCCAATGTATTTCCAACATAAATGTTTATTGGGCAGGTTATCATAACCTCTAACGAGATTTTTGCCGAGCTTCTCTTTCCAACTTGTGGTGTGTTGCTTTTGAGTTTTTTCCTACAAGTTAAAAATATACTATTTAAGGAAAAAAAGGAGGTTCTTTGATTTTAAAATAATTTTAGATTATATTTTAACCTATTAAAATCCACAAAAAACAAATTTTAAAATTCGCAAAGCGAATTTAGTTGTCATCAATATTTGTAAATTATCCCATTGTTTCAATTTTACTTCCACTAAATTTATAGGGTTCACTATTACGTGCAACGGGGTTTTAACTGTCGGAGCAACAATTTTCTTGCCCAATTCCTTACAAGTACTGCTTCCGTTTAAAAGTAGAGTGTTTTACGCGGGCAAACTGCCAAGAAACTATTTTCAAGAAATATTAAAAAAATGATTGCTTGAAAAATGTATGAGCTAATAACAAAGAAGTTCCAAATAATTATAATAATAGATCCAAGGAAGGTCCAAAACCTGAAACTATTCCCGGGATAGTATTTATTATTATTATTAGTAGAGTTCGCCCAGTGGTTGAAATTCAACCACAAAACATTATTTTATTTTCCTACCTTTTTGCTATTTCTTAAATTTTTCTTTCTTTTCCATATTTTTTATATTTTTCGTTTCTGTACATTCCTATTCTTTTTGCCTTTTCCCTCTTTACACCATTCAGTAATATAGTTTAAATGTTGATAATTATTTATTCTACTTAGGTCGTCTTCATACGTATTTCTTTCCTTTCCTTTCCTTTCCTTTCCTTTCCTTTCCTTTCCTTTCCTTTCCTTTCCTTTCCTTTCCTTTCCTTTCCTCTCCTTTCATCTCATTTTATTTCTTTTGCTTTTCTTTTCTTCCCTCTCCGTTCTTTTCGTTTCCTTTCCTTTCCTTTCTTTTATTTTCTTACCTGAACTTTCTTGTCATTTCCATTACATTCCTTTCTTCTTTTTATTTTCTTTTTCTTTCCTTTCCTTTCATTTCCTTTTCTTTAGTTTCGTTTCGTCTCCCTTAGTTTCTTTTCATTTTAATTCATTTTTTTTTTTTTCATTTCATTTCTTTTCTTTTATTTTTTTTCTTACCTTTATTTTCTTTCACTTTCTTATATTTCCTTTCCTGTCATTTCGTTTCCTTACCTTTCCTTCCCTTAGCTTTCCTCTGCAACTGCCCGGCTTTAAGTGGCGCGAGAATGCGCTTTTTGGGAGTTCCCTTCCTGGTTAGCCTACGCCAGGTCACGGAGCTGGACATAAAGGACCTGATGGCCTTCATCAAGTCATCTAAATGGTTCGAGGAGGAGTAGCGGTGTCGGTTTAGGAACGTCAGTCCCGGGATTCTGCTATGTGGAGAATCCCGATAACACCGGGATTTTCCATATGGCAGGGCCCCGGAACTGACTTTCCTAGTGTTGGTGGTTTCACAACGGGCCTTTTAATACTGGCCTAGGTGTGCCTTTAATTACCGTCCTTTCCTTTATTTTTACATTACATTTCCATTCTTTCCCTTCCCTTTTTCTTTTCCATTCCTTTCCTTTCCCTACCTTTTCTTGCCTTTGATTTTCCTCTGATATTTTCCGTTCCTTACCTTAACTTACCTTTATTTTCCTTTTATCCATTCCTTTCCTTTCTCATTCTTTCCTTTATTTTATACTTTTATTTAATTCATTTTTTTTATATTTATTTATTTTATATTATTTCCTTTCATTTCCAACAAATTTCTTTTTTTACTTTCAATCACTTTTCTATTTCTTATTGTACTTTTTTTATTTTATCAATTTTCCATTTTATTTTATTTCACTAAGTCTAGCCACGAAGGGCCTTGTGCATGATCTAGCTTATTTGTGCTTTCTTTTTTTAAACATCATATCTGAGCAAGCATTTGCTTCGCTGAATACACACTCACAGATTTTGTTTTTGTAGACACTGTTTGTGCCTATATATAGGCCTATATATCATGTTTATTATTTCTGCCAACAAAATAATCCTTCTTCTCACAGAGCAAACACAACGATGCAAGTGGTCATACCTATGCACATACACACATAACAGCGGCTCTATAAGGTGAATGCGTGTTTAGCATTTCATATTATAATTAATTTTTTTTAATTTTTGGTTTGTTGTCGCACACCCTGCTCGGCGAGTCCTATCGATACACACAGAGCCAACACTGCCTAATAAAATAGAACAAAAGTCATATGATACCTCTATAGATTTTCTTCAAGAAGAAGTTCTTTTTATTTTTGAAGAGAAAATCTTATTAATCTTTACAAAGAGAAATCTTGCAAAAAACGTACTGATTTCTTAGGGTTCCTAACAAGAAGATTCGACTTATTAATGTTTTCAAAGGGAAAACATATTTCCGCGTAATTGTATGTGTTAATAAGACGATCTTAGGGTTCCTAACAAGAAGATTTGACTTATTAATGTTTTCAAAGGGAAAACATATTTCCGCATAATTGTATGTGTTAATAAGACGATCTTAGGGTTCCTAACAAGAAGATTTGACTTATTAACAGATTTCCGCATAATTGTATGTGTTAATAAGATTTGACTTATTAATGTTTTCAAAGGGAAATCTTGCAGAAAACGAACTGATTTCTTAGGGTTCCTAGCAAGAAGATATGACTTATTAATGTTTTCAAAGGGAAATCTTGCAGAAAACGAACTGATTTCTTAGGGTTCCTAACAAGAAGATTCGACTTATTAATGTTTTCAAAATGAAATCACATATTATTGAGAAGAAAATAAAAATTATATTTCAGAGTTCTTATATTGTCTTCGAGAACTTCAGATTATCAGTTACGATTCAGTTTTAGATTTATCTTGTATTGCCTTTACCTTCTTATGTTGCCTTTTTATATTTCCTTCAAGCCATCTCACCGCACTCTTCCTTACATTGCCTTCCACACTTGCCATATTGCCTCCACCGCGAATCGAACTAACCACATATTGAATGCTGAACACAGGTGCTTACCATCGAGCCATCGGGTACTTCTGCTTCTCAGCGTATAATTGTTCTACATGATGTCTGCTGATGATGATGCAAGATTTCCCTTTGAAAATATTAATAAGTCAAATCTTCTTGTTAGGAACCCTAAGATCGTCTTATTAACACATACAATTATGCGGAAATATGTTTTCCCTTTGAAAACATTAATAAGTCAAATCTTCTTGTTAGGAACCCTAAGATCGTCTTATTAACACATACAATTATGCGGAAATCTGTTAATAAGTCAAATCTTCTTGTTAGGAACCCTAAGATCGTCTTATTAACACATACAATTATGCGGAAATATGTTTTCCCTTTGAAAACATTAATAAGTCAAATCTTCTTGTTAGGAACCCTAAGATCGTCTTATTAACACATACAATTATGCGGAAATCTGTTAATAAGTCAAATCTTCTTGTTAGGAACCCTAAGATCGTCTTATTAACACATACAATTATGCGGAAATATGTTTTCCCTTTGAAAACATTAATAAGTCAAATGTTTTTGTTATGAACCCTAAGATCGTCTTATTAACACATACAATAATGCGGAAATCAGTTAATAAGTCAGATCTTCTTGTTAGGAACCCTAAGATCGTCTTATTAACACATACAATTATGCGGAAATCATTTAATAAGTCAGATCTTCTTGTTAGGAACCCTAAGATCGTCTTATTAACACATACAATTATGCGGAAATCAGTTAATAAGTCAGATCTTCTTGTTAGGAACCCTAAGATCGTCTTATTAACACATACAATTATGCGGAAATCTGTTAATAAGTCATATCTTCTTGTTAGGAACCCTAAGATCATCTTCTTGTTAAGAACCCTAAGAAATCAGTCCGTTTTCTGCAAGATTTTCCTTTGAAAACATTAATAAGTCAAATCTTATTGTTAGGAACCCTAAGGTCATCTTATTGAAATAAGAAGTTTTTCTCTTTCAGCTTTTTTTCAATATTTTGACAGAAATTTCGAGAAGATTTTCTTATTAATAACTAACACATATAAAAAGAAATCGCAAAGAAAAAAGAAGAAATTGCACTTGATAATATCAATAAGAATTTCCTCATTAAACCAAATAGATTTGCGTATGGTTTTTTTTCGTTTCCACCGTCTTGACTACCCCTGAGCTTGAAAACCGTTCATAAAGACAATCTTATTAATTTTATTCGGCATTTTTGGCTCTGTGCATATCAAATTAAAAAGAATTGTGGTTATTGCAAAAAAGGGAGAAAACTTTTAAGCATTGCGCATTTATATATAATAGATTATTATAAGGCCTTATTACACCGCGACCATTAGTACGATCTATTGTATGACCTCTCAGCTTATTGCTGTATGCGGAGGCTCTTTATAAATTTGAGCCCCTCATCAGGTTTTTAATTCCATATTACGAACGGATTGAGAGTGACCCCACCTAGGTAGCAGACTCCTTTTCTTGCTAACGCAATGCATTCGCAGAGTATGTGAACCGGCGTTTCATCGTCCAGTTCGCAGAACCGACAAATTGTTGTATCTGATAGACTCAGGTGTTGGCTGATGCTCTTTGTGAGGGTTCTATAAAGAGTTTGGCCTGCCTCTGCCCTAGGCTGCTAAGCCAATGCTGCCTAAATTGTTTATTTTCCCAGTTGCTTATGGTCTCCTTTACGTGGGCCTTCGTGAGTCCCCAAAAGGGTTCTGGACCATAAAATGCTGTTAGAGCACCATGTTTTGCCAGGTGATCTGCTTTTTTGATGTCATGCCCTTCATGCCCTGGGACCCAACCTAACAAAACTTTGTTTTTGGCTCCCAGATCATTAAGGACTGCGACGCACTCATCTGCAAGCTTCGAGGTTATAGTGTAAGACTGCAAGGCACGTAGGGCGGCCTGACTATCCGACATAATGTAGATTCACCTAGATAGTCTTCTTCGGAGGTATTCTCTGCCACATAATTCTATTGCGTGGATTTCCGCTTGAAAGATATGGGTAGTTACCCATCAGTACAGATTTTTTGCAATTTGGTCCATAGATACCAGCTCCCGTTTTACCATCTTCCAGCTTCGATCCATCCGTATACCAGATCTCTGAATCGGATAAGGATTCCCTGTGTCCTAGAGCAGTCGATCTACGATCGAAACTTCAAAGTTTCGCATGATCCTGAGCGTAGGAGTTATTGCATCACTTACTTGCAATATAGGACTATTTATGAAATTCTTGACTATCTTCATATCGACGTGCCATACGAAAACTAACACTAAAATTTTGTGTCTGAAGAAAACTAACACTTTTATTTTGTGTCTGACGAAAACTAACACTTTCAAGTTGTGTCTGACGAAAACCAACACTTTTATTTTGTGTACTAGCCGAAAGTGTTAGTTTTCGTCAGACACAAAATAAAAGTGTTAGTTTTCGTCAGACACAAAATAAAAGTGTTAGTTTTCGTCAGACACAAAATAAAAGTGTTAGTCTTCTTACAGAATTTAAAAAGTGTTAGTTTTCGTAAGAAATTTTAAAAGTGTTAGTTTTCGTATGGCACGTCGATATGTGCTGCCATATTTCCGATTTTTAGATCGGAAATGTTTTGAAGTCTTAATGCAGCAAGTGTGGCCTCCTTCTCTATCAGAATATGGAAAGGAGGTATTCCCAGAAGGGTACTTTGACTATTGGCTTCACAACGGTATTAAATGACCAGTACGTCGTTTTGGGAGACAGGGATAGTAAAATCAAACCCAAAATATACCAGGATCACATAAATACAGATTCCAGACCTCTCTTCTTGTCGATTGGGCAGAGAATACTAGGATTCCAATACTAATCGGGATATTGGGATTCGCACGTAGTCATAGTCGGGTTGGGGAACAATAATCCCATAATTTTCGATTGCTCCACTGCGTTATCATTTCAAAAGACCACTAACATTAGAGCGCGTATTAGCATGTATCTCCGATATACGGAAGTTTCTTTGGATTCGTTTTAAACTACTATCAAATATTGGTGCATCGTCAAATATTTAAACTTTTTCCCACAACCAGTAATTTACATCCAAGATTTGAAAAGCTATCAAGTTACAAATAATTATAAACAACAATCCTGCCCTTTCAACTATGAGTTAATTTCTTGAAAACGGTATTTAAACAAAAAGTAACAGTTTCTTGGTTATTTATTTTTAGCCAAACTCAACCCAGCAACCCGTCACAACACAACTTAAAGGTGACCTCTAAGGAAACACCTTCAACTTTTACTCGCCTAGCTCAAATGCACTCAAGCATCTTATTTAATGTGGTATCCTTAATTAACAATTTTAAAAGTAAATTTCACTTATTTCAAAAACCTGGTTGCAGCTGTTTATTGGTTGAATACCTCTATGCTGTTTGCTTGTGGTTTGTTTGTCGTCTGTCCGTCTGGCTGCCAGTCTGTTTTGCTTCGTTTAACTTTACTTTTGTAAACTCGTTTTGTTTACAAAATAAATACGCCTGGTTATGCGCTTTGATCTTAAGATTTCTTTTTAATCAGAAAAGGTAAATCACACTTAAGCATTCAAGTATTTCTAAGAGTTTACACACAAAAAAAATGGCACTGATAAAATCAACAATATCGTACTGTTATCCTGAAGTTGACCAAATTTTGTTGAATTGACCAAATTTTTGTTATTTCAACGGAATTTTTTTGGTTGAAGTAACTGCATGCAACTGTTGATTGGACAGTCATAGATCTGACAATCTTAATTAACAAAATTTGGTAAAACTGACAGAATTTGCAGTAAATCCAACAACGAAGGTGCGGTCATTACTGTCATAGGACAAAGCTGTAATTAGACCCCGACAAGCGTAAGTATACGATGGCATAATTGTAGACACCTCCGTTTAGCATTCAAATAATTTCTAGTTCGATTCGCAGTGAAGGCAATATGCCAAGTGTGGTGAGGCAACGTGAGAGATTGTGATGTAATCCCTTAACGCTGGCAAGCATAATGGCAGACACATGGGTTGAGCGTTCGAGACATCTGACCTCGATTCTCGATGTGGTCGAGACAGGAGCTCTGAAAATTGTTTTTTTTTTTTTACTTTGACTCCTTTTGGTGTTAAAATATATCTAAAAATAAAATAAAATAAAAAAGTAAGGAAGTCTTATTTCGGGTAAAAAAAAAAAAAAAAAAAAAACTAATGGCGGCGATACACCAACAGGTTATCATAATCTCTGACGAGATTTTTAGGCGAGCTTCTCTTTCCAACTTGTGGTGTGTTGCTTTTGAGTTTTCCTACAAGTTGGTGGGACCTACAGTTTTTTGCCGACTCCGAACGGCACTTGCAAAGCAAATGAAATTTTTTGCTTAGAAGCTTCTCATGGTAGAAATACACCCGGAGAGTTTGCCAAACTACTGCCGAGGGGCGACCCCGTTTAGAAAAATTATTTTTCATAATTACAACCCAAGTCTTCTTGATTATTTTATTACCTGTGATCGCAATCATGTCCTTAAGTTTGACCAAGTGGACTTTGTTTTTGACCACGACCTCATTTTTTGTACTTTAGATGTTGTACTGAATCGACCTGATTTGGGTAAGACATTATATTATCGTGATTTTAAATCAATAGATGTTGCTGCCTTACACTCCGACATGAGTAAGATAAATTGGAATCTGTGTTGGTATCTTCAAACTGTAGATAGAAAGCTTGACTATCTCAATGAAAACCTCACATTGCTTTATAATGCTCACGTGCCTCTCCGTTCAGTTAAAATTAGTAGCTGTTCGTGCCCGTGGTACAGTTCTAGAGTGCGTTCTGCCATTAAGAAACGCAATAGCTTTTACTCTAAATGGAGAAAAAATATGACAGATCTGTCTTGGAGCCGGTATAAAGAAGTTCGTAATGAGACAAACAGAATAATTAGAGAAGCTAAACGGTTGTATAGTAACTCTAAACTAAATCCTTCACTTCCCTCAAAAACACTATGGCGCAACCTAAAGAATTTTAAGATACATGGGAAAGTAAAACGAGAATGTGAGATTGATTTAGATGAGCTTAACAACTTCTTTGTTAGCTCCAACAACAACGCTCGATGTGATGTCATATCTAGGAATTTAGTCCCTTGTGCTAATCTTAATGAAGAGTTTGAGTTTACTTCAGTTACTGAGGTTGAAGTTCTGAAGTCTCTTCTGAACGTAAAGTCTAATGCCTTGGGTGAAGATGGGATCTCGTTGAAATTTTGTAAAATTGTCATCCAGTATTTATTAAGCCCTCTAACACACGTGATAAATCATTGCTTTACAAGCTCATCTTTTCCCACAGCATGGAAAAGAGCCATAATTGTCCCTGTTGCAAAAAAGGCAAACTCAAATTGTGCTGGAGACTATAGGCCCATTAGCATCTTGCCTGCCTTTTCCAAAGCGTGTGAGAGCTTGATGGCAGGGCAAATCTCAGCTTTCGTGCAGCAAAATAAGTTAATATCTTCACTTCAATCTGGGTTCAGAAAAAACCACAGCTGCTCAACTGTAGTGCTCAAAATTCTGGATGATATAAGAATTGATTTTGACAAGGGTTACTTAACACTTCTCTGCCTACTAGACTTCGCCAAGGCATTTGACTCGGTTGATCACAAACTATTATGCATGAAACTGAAACAAGACTTTGGATTCAAAGACAGCTCCGTGAAACTAATAGCCAGCTATCTTAATGGTAGAACTCAGAGGGTTAAGTCTAGCATATCGTCATCCCAGTCTAGAACTGTAAGTTCTGGGGTCCCTCAGGAATCTGTCCTTGGTCCACTTCTTTTTAGTCTGTTTATAAATGATGTTTTTTCCGTGTGTCAGTATGTGAATGTTCATGCATACGCTGATGATATACAAGTATATTTGTCTAATCGTATTGGTCTACTTGAGGACTTATGTTTTAAGATAAATAGCGACTTAGCAGCTATATCTGTTTGGGCTTCTGAGAACTATTTATGTCTAAATGCATCGAAGTCTTATGTCTTGCCAATATATAATAGCGTGGTATCTGTTGATGACATTCCAAAGTTGTGGATTGGCTCTAGTTCACTTGGTTTCACAAATAAGGTAAAAAATTTAGGTTTTATTATCAACTCCCGACTTACATGCGCAGATCACATAAACAGGATTGTTGGCCAAGTGTATGCTATACTCCGTAGACTGAGAGTATCTGCTCAATTTACCCCTGTGGAAACTAGGCGGAAACTAGTTGTACAATTAGTTATGCCGCTTATTACCTACTCGGAGGTAGTATACAGCAAACTTGATTATGTGTCTTCCCACAAACTAAATGTCGCTTTCAATAATGCTACTCGCTATGTGTTTGATGTCGGCAGGTATGACCATGTTTCTGCCTGGCGAACTCAAATTCTGGGGTGCACTCTTGAGAACTATCTGCTTGCAAGAAACTGCATATTCGTATACAGAGTTAGCGTGTGGAAGGTGCCTGTCTATTTATATGAGAAGCTGATAGCAGTAAGGTCACGAAGACTCCATTGTCTCATAGTACCAAAGTATAAGTATTTGGCATCCTCTAGATTGTTTTTTATTAACGCGGTAAGAGCTTGGAACTCAATCCCTGAGTCTGTTAAGGCTGGGCTGAGCAGAAGCAACTATAAGACAAGAATCTACAATTTTTTTGCTTCATCTTAGGGGTACAACATCTTGGCATTTCAATTCTATCTTTCTCTCTCTAAATCTTCTCTATTATACTTTAAGCTCAAAATGTTATCATATTATAAGTATATTCGCTTTATTGATAAACTAATTAGTAATTACTGAAAAACCTATGAAAATTTGAAGTACCTTAGCTTTTAATTAATTAACTTTACTAAGTTATGTTTGTTAATTATATAACTATTGAAGTACTATTAAAAGACTAAAGTCTTACTCTGTACTACTCTGAAAAGGAAATAAATGAATGAATGAATGAATTTTTGATGTTACTTTTGCCGGGCATCGAACCGCCACGACTTGGTGTAGAAGGCCGAACACTTAACCGCTACACCACGGCGGCCGGTAAACCGAACATTAAATACCCAGCGGTAGTTATCATATGATTTTCGAAATCTTCCATTTCGGAAGTGGGAAGCGATTTCGTCCAATTACATCAGGTATACTCCCTATTATGCTAGTATACCTCGTACCAGTTTCATCGTTCTACCGTAACCAGTTTAAAAATTATGACTCGTGAACTTTTCAAAAATCCTCCCTGAAAAGTGGGCGGTGACACGCCTACTTTTAAAAATTTATCAAAAAATCATAATAGAATGACTAGGGGATTCATCCTACCAAATTATATCATGTTAGCCGTTTCCGTTACCGAATTATCCATTTAGGTGACTTTCGAAGTTTTCGATATCTAAAGTGGGCGTAGTTGAAGGGCGATTTTATCCAATTTAATCAGGTATACTCCCAACGATACTAGTATGCTTTGTGCCAAATTTCATCGCTCTATCGTAACCAGTTTTAAAGTTACGACCAGTCGAATTTTCAAAAATGCCTTCCTTAAAAGTGGGCGGTGCCACCCCCACTATAAAAAATTTATGGAAAAATCATAAGAGAATGATCAGGGATATTCACCTAAAAAATTATATCATTTAGCAATTTCAGCTACCGAGATATGTCAACTTATGTGATTTTCGAAATTTTCGATATCGAAAAAGGGGGGGTTATCATTTGCCCATTTTCAATAGCAACCAGAAAGTAGCCTGTACAAAATTTCAAGCAAATATCTAAATTTTTACTCAAGTTATCGCGTACACAGACGCACGGACGGACGGATAGACGGACGGACATGCCTGAATGAACTCCTCTTTTCAACCTAAGAACATTGATGTATGGAACTCTATATTTATCTCGATTATTTTGTGCCGTTACATAGTACCTTTATGTGGACAAAATTATAATAACCTTGTACTAGTACTAGTACGCTGGGTATAATTGTATTGACTTTACCGAGAATCGAACTCAGGAACAACTTAGACAACAAAATTAAATCAGTTAAATCAACAGCATTAAATAATGGATAAGAATTGACCGTGGTTTTGGTTGAATCAACCCATATTTTGGTTGATATGGCCAGCTAATTTTTCTCTGTGCATAGGACATATGTACTTAGTTTCCGAATCTTACTCTTTTTAATTTTTTCGAAAATTTTTATTTATTTTTATAGCCTTTTAATTTTGAAACAAATCAATTAAGGATCATGAATCCATTAAATAAATGAATATTCGAAAAAGAACGTATTTGAAATTATTGCTTTTCCATTTACATACAATCGCAGACAAATTAAGGATGATTTTTTTTTTTGTTTACTATTCATAGAAAGTTGAAATAAAATGCGAAAAGTATTAGGATCCCTAACTTTTTTCTTTAAGTTAGAAGTCTTGTAGTTGACGTGCAAAGAACGAACATGGAAATCGTCTTCTAAAGTAATTTTCCGTTATTTTCGAATATAAATTTAAAAAAAATTGTATTGGGTGGATAATTTTCAAGGACTATTTGACCGATCGAATAATTTATTACTTAAATTATTCTTTTGGGAGCAGCAACTCACGAACAATACTAGCTACCGTGATTGCAATTTCGTTCTTGCTTAAGGAACCGAGTTTGAGAGGGGCGACCCCGTTTTTAGAAAAATTCTCTTTCTAAATAATTATTGATGTTACTTTTGCCGGGCATCGAATCGCCACGATTTGGTGTAGAAGGCCGACCACTTAACCGCTACACCACGGCGGTCGCCGTGGCTAGGCCTCCAAATAAAAACCGCGTATTCCAAATGTGACCTAATAAAAGACGTGAATAATAGTTTCAGCGTATACGGATCTGAGAATTTCATAGTATTACGTCTAACAAAGCCAAGCATAGATTATGATTTAGCAGTAACAAAGTTTACGTGATTGCTAAAAGAGAACTTACTATCAAAAATAATACCAAGATCTTTTATCTCACTAACACACTAAAGCTCACAGTTAGAAATTTTGTAAATCGTGTGTAGTGTATTAGTTGCTTTTGCATAAGTTATGTGGAAACATTTACCCGGGTTCAAGGAAAGATGAAATTGTTCGCACCAGCGATAGAGATTGTTAATGTCATTTTGCAGTCTTAAGGCATCATCTGGCCCTCTAATTGCAGAAAATAACTTCAAATCATCAGCGTAAAGCAAAAATTTGGCGAACGAGAAGCAGTTCCTAATGTCGTTGATAAAAAGAATAAAAAACAAGTAAGGAAGTCTAAGTTCGGGTAAGCTGAACATTAAATACCCAGTATGGAAACAATAGTAGTACCTATAAGTTATATATTTTCTATATATATTATAATTTGGGAAAAACGAACTCAATAAATTTATTAGTTAGTTTATAAAATTAATATTTATTTATGCTTCGGTATAACATATATGTACATTACTTATAGTTGAATGCATTTCTTACTTCTAATATACTTACGCCCAATTTGTGACAAAGTTTTAAATTGAAAAAAATACGTTTGGGCCAGTTTTTCGAAATTCAAATTATTTTCAAAGTTATAGCTATCACCACTTTTCGAAATTCCTTACTTTTTGATGTAAATAACTTCCGCTCCCTTAAAGTGGCAAAAATTTTTTTTTTTGCTAATAGTTACTAATGCAATGCCCAACAACATCATACAAAAGCGCCATCTCGCCACGATGGAGAAGTTAAAAATTGCGAATAATGTTTGCAAAAAATTTTTTTTGCAAAAATTGGAAATGTCCTTTTGTCGAAGATACCATCTTTTATATATATTTAAAAAATTAGCAAAATCGGTTTGACCAATCGTGAGAAATCATCAAAAAGTGAGGAATTTCGAAAACTGTTGATAGCTATAACTTTCAAAATAATTCGAATTTCGAAAAATTGTATACGTATTTTTGTTTAATCGTTCTGAGCCATACTACCAACTGTCAATAAAATACATGGCCGTCGAAAAAATTATAGGTGGCTCACTTAACAAAATTAACTCATCTTTTAAGACTCGTTAATAGTAGACAATTCCTTACAAATTTAACTAGCAAGTTATACTATAATTATACTATTTTAGTTATTTACCTTACCGAATTATGTCAATTTATGTGATTTTCGAAATTTTCCATATTGAAAGTGGACGTGATTGGGAAGCGATTTCGTTTAATTTCAACAGGTGTACTTCCTATAACTCTAGTATACCTTGTGCCGAATTTCACGATTCTACCGTAATCAGTTTAAAACTTACGACCAGTCTTTTAGGTGATTTTCTAAATTTTCGATATCGAGAGTAGCCGTGGTTGGTCGGGGATTTTATCCAATTTCATCACGTATACTCCCAACAGTACTAGTATGATTTGTGCCAAATTTCATCGTTCTACCATAATTTGTTTAAAAGTTACGACCAGTCGAATTTTCTAAAATGCCTCCCTTGAAAGTGGGCGGTACCACGCCCACTTTTTAAAATTTAACAGAAAATCATAATAGAATGATAAGAGAGATTCACCTATGAAATTATATCATTTTATCAATTTCAGCTACCGATATATGTCAGTTAATGTGATTTTCGAAATTTTCGATACCGACAAAAGGGACGTGGTTATAATCCGAGTAATCTGTATACCAAATTTCATGCAAATTCCTCAATTTTTACTCAAGTTATGTTAATTTGTATGATTTTCGAAATTTACGATCTCGATCATCCGATTTCGCCCATTTTCAATAGCAACCTACCTGGGCCAAAAAGTAAACTGTATATAAAATTTCATTTACTAGTACGCTTGGTATAAAAATACCTCCCTTTTTACCCATTTCCGTTAGCGAATTATGTCAATTTATGTGATTTTCGAAAATTTCGATATCGAAAGTGGGCATGGTTGGAGAGCGATTTTATCCATTTTCATCAGGTATACTCCCAACGATACTAGTATGCTTTGTGCCAAATTCCATCGTTCTATCGTAATCAGTTTAAAAGTTACGACCAGTCAAATTTTCAAAAATGCTTCCTTAAAAGTGGGCGGTGCCACGCCCCCTATAAATAATTTATGGAAAAATCATAAGAGAATAACCAAGGGGGTTTACCTATAAAATTATATCATTTTAGCCATTTCAGCTGCCGAGATAAGTCAATTTGTGTGATTTTCGAAATTTTCGATATCGAAAGTGGGCGTGGTTGAAGGGCGATTTTATCTACTTTCATCAGGCATACTCCCAACGATAATAGTATGCTTTGTGCCAAATTCCATCGTTCTATCGTAATCTGTTTAAGAGTTACGACCAGTCAAATTTTCAAAAACGCCTCCCTTAAAAGTGGGCGGTGCCACGTCCACTATAAAAAATTTATAGAAAAATCATAAGAGAATGACCAGGGGGACTCACCTATAAAATTATATCATTTTAGCCATTTCAGCTGCCGAGATAAGTCAATTTGTGTGATTTTTGAAATTTTCGATATCGAAAAGGGGGGCGTGGTTATCATCCGATTTCGCCCATTTTCAATAGCAACCTACCTTGGCCGGAAAGTAACCTGTGTACAAAATTTCATGCAAATATCTCAATTCTTACTCAAGTTATCGTGTACATGGACGGACAGACGGACGGACATGCCTTAATCAACTCCTCTTTTAATCCTAAGAACTTTCATATATGGAACTCTATATCTATCTCGATTATTTTGTGCCGATACAAACAGCCGTGATGTGAACAAAGTTAATATACCCTTGTACTAGTACTAGTACACTGGGTATAATAACGGTCCTAGTATACTACCTTGGGGAACCCCGGAAGTGGCAACAAAGGGCCTGGAGGATACACCGTAAATATCAACAACACATTGCCTGTTAAATAAATAAGAGGCAATCCATCGCAGAAAAGAGGAATGAAAGCCAAGAAAAGCTAGTTTCTCTATTAAAACCCAATGAGAAACCCTATCAAATGCTTTAGAGAAATCTGTGTAGATGCAATCCACTTGAAAACCTGCAGAAAATGACTCAACACAGTATTCGCTAAAGACCGCAAGATTAGAGACGGTCGATCTGCCAGCGACAAATCCATGTTGATAGGGAGAAATGAGAGATTTAACAGCAAAACTCAGCTTTGCATTGACGGCATGCTCAAAAATATTGGAAATAGTAGACAGCTTGGAAATGGGTCTATAGTTGCGGACATCGTTCTTGTTTCCCTTTTTAAAGACAGGGGTAATTGAAGTAATTTTCCAATCACTGATGAACGTCCCAGAAGACAAGGACTTATTAAAGATCAATCTTAACGGAGATATTAGAGCCGGACAGCACTTAAGCACAACTGGACACAAACCATCAACATCAGGCCGAGAGGAAGATTTAAGCCTAAGAATAGCCTTACTAATATCGTCAGAAGAGAGACATAGTGATCCAAAGTTTATAGCACAGTCCTGACTCTTCGGAAATTCAAAAATTTGATTACTATTGTCCTCAGGGTCGAAATTCGATTTGAAGAACTCCGCAAATAAATTGGCTGTTTCAGTTGGGGAATTCGCAGAATTGTCGTCAAGAAAAACGCCTGTTGGTACACTCACTGATATCGTCATCCCAGTCTAGAACTGTAAGTTCTGGGGTCCCTCAGGAATCTGTCCTTGGTCCACTTCTTTTTAGTCTGTTTATAAATGATGTTTTTTACGTGTGTCAGTATGTGAATGTTCATGCATACGCTGATGACATACAAGTATATTTGTCTAATCGTATTGGTCTACTTGAGGACTTATGTTTTAAGATAAATAGCGACTTAGCAGCTATATCTGTTTGGGCTTCTGAGAACTATTTATGTCTAAATGCATCGAAGTCTTATGTCTTGCCAATATATAATAGCGTGGTATCTGTTGATGACATTCCAAAGTTGTGGATTGGCTCAAGTTCACTTGGTTTCACAAATAAGGTAAAAAATTTAGGTTTTATTATCAACTCCCGACTTACATGCGCAGATCACATAAACAGGATTGTTGGCCAAGTGTATGCTATACTCCGTAGACTGAGAGTATCTGCTCAATTTACCCCTGTGGAAGCTAGGCGGAAACTAGTTGCACAATTAGTTATGCCGCTTATTACCTACTCGGAGGTAGTATACAGCAAACTTGATTATGTGTCTTCCCACAAACTAAATGTCGCTTTCAATAATGCTACTCGCTATGTGTTTGATGTCGGCAGGTATGACCATGTTTCTGCCTGGCGAACTCAAATTCTGGGGTGCACTCTTGAGAACTATCTGCTTGCAAGAAACTGCATATTCGTATACAGAGTTAGCGTGTGGAAGGTGCCTGTCTATTTATATGAGAAGCTGATAGCAGTAAGGTCACGAAGACTCCATTGTCTCATAGTACCAAAGTATAAGCATTTGGCATCCTCTAGATTGTTTTTTATTAACGCGGTAAGAGCTTGGAACTCAATCCCTGAGTCTGTTAAGGCTGGGCTGAGCAGAAGCAACTATAAGACAAGAATCTACAATTTTTTTGCTTCATCTTAGGGGTACAACATCTTGGCATTTCAATTCTATCTTTCTCTCTCTAAATCTTCTCTATTATACTTTAAGCTCAAAATGTTATCATATTATAAGTATATTCGCTTTATTGATAAACTAATTAGTAATTACTGAAAAACCTATGAAAATTTGAAGTACCTTAGCTTTTAATTAATTAACTTTACTAAGTTATGTTTGTTAATTATATAACTATTGAAGTACTATTAAAAGACTAAAGTCTTACTCTGTACTACTCTGAAAAGGAAATAAATGAATGAATGAATGAATTTTTGATGTTACTTTTGCCGGGCATCGAACCGCCACGACTTGGTGTAGAAGGCCGAACACTTAACCGCTACACCACGGCGGCCGGTAAACCGAACATTAAATACCCAGCGGTAGTTATCATATGATTTTCGAAATCTTCCATTTCGGAAGTGGGAAGCGATTTCGTCCAATTACATCAGGTATACTCCCTATTATGCTAGTATACCTCGTACCAGTTTCATCGTTCTACCGTAATCAGTTTAAAAATTATGACTCGTGAACTTTTCAAAAATGCCTCCCTGAAAAGTGGGCGGTGCCACGCCTACTTTTAAAAATTTATCAAAAAATCATAATAGAATGACTAGGGGATTCATCCTACCAAATTATATCATGTTAACCGTTTCCGTTACCGAATTATCCATTTAGGTGACTTTCGAAGTTTTCGATATCTAAAGTGGGCGTAGTTGGAGGGCGATTTTATCCAATTTAATCAGGTATACTCCCAACGATACTAGTATGCTTTGTGCCAAATTTCATCGCTCTATCGTAACCAGTTTTAAAGTTACGACCAGTCGAATTTTCAAAAATGCCTTCCTTAAAAGTGGGCGGTGCCACGCCCACTATAAAAAATTTATGGGAAAATCATAAGAGAATGATCAGGGATATTCACCTAAAAAATTATATCATTTAGCAATTTCAGCTACCGAGATATGTCAACTTATGTGATTTTCGAAATTTTCGATATCGAAAAAGGGGGGGTTATCATTTGCCCATTTTCAATAGCAACCAGAAAGTAGCCTGTACAAAATTTCAAGCAAATATCTCAATTTTTACTCAAGTTATCGCGTACACAGACGCACGGACGGACGGATAGACGGACGGACATGCCTGAATGAACTCCTCTTTTCAACCTAAGAACATTGATGTATGGAACTCTATATCTATCTCGATTATTTTGTGCCGTTACATAGTACCCTTATGTGGACAAAATTATAATAACCTTGTACTAGTACTAGTACGCTGGGTATAATTGTATTGACTTTACCGAGAATCGAACTCAGGAACAACTTAGACAACAAAATTAAATCAGTTAAATCAACAGCATTAAATAATGGATAAGAATTGACCGTGGTTTTGGTTGAATCAACCCATATTTTGGTTGATATGGCCAGCTAATTTTTCTCTGTGCATAGGACATATGTACTTAGTTTCCGAATCTTACTCTTTTTAATTTTTTCGAAAATTTTTATTTATTTTTATAGCCTTTTAATTTTGAAACAAATCAATTAAGGATCATGAATCCATTAAATAAATGAATATTCGAAAAAGAACGTATTTGAAATTATTGCTTTTCCATTTACATACAATCGCAGACAAATTAAGGATGATTTTTTTTTTGTTTACTATTCATAGAAAGTTGAAATAAAATGCGAAAAGTATTAGGATCCCTAACTTTTTTCTTTAAGTTAGAAGTCTTGTAGTTGACGTGCAAAGAACGAACATGGAAATCGTCTTCTAAAGTAATTTTCCGTTATTTTCGAATATAAATTTAAAAAAAATTGTATTGGGTGGATAATTTTCAAGGACTATTTGACCGATCGAATAATTTATTACTTAAATTATTCTTTTGGGAGCAGCAACTCACGAACAATACTAGCTACCGTGATTGCAATTTCGTTCTTGCTTAAGGAACCGAGTTTGAGAGGGGCGACCCCGTTTTTAGAAAAATTCTCTTTCTAAATAATTTTTGATGTTACTTTTGCCGGGCATCGAATCGCCACGATTTGGTGTAGAAGGCCGACCACTTAACCGCTACACCACGGCGGTCGCCGTGGCTAGGCCTCCAAATAAAAACCGCGTATTCCAAATGTGACCTAACAAAAGACGTGAATAATAGTTTCAGCGTATACGGATCTGAGAATTTCATAGTATTACGTCTAACAAAGCCAAGCATAGATTATGATTTAGCAGTAACAAAGTTTACGTGATTGCTAAAAGAGAACTTACTATCAAAAATAATACCAAGATCTTTTATCTCACTAACACACTAAAGCTCACAGTTAGAAATTTTGTAAATCGTGTGTAGTGTATTAGTTGCTTTTGCATAAGTTATGTGGAAACATTTACCCGGGTTCAAGGAAAGATGAAATTGTTCGCACCAGCGATAGAGATTGTTAATGTCATTTTGCAGTCTTAAGGCATCATCTGGCCCTCTAATTGCAGAAAATAACTTCAAATCATCAGCGTAAAGCAAAAATTTGGCGAACGAGAAGCAGTTCCTAATGTCGTTGATAAAAAGAATAAAAAACAAGTAAGGAAGTCTAAGTTCGGGTAAGCTGAACATTAAATACCCAGTGTATGGAAACAATAGTAGTACCTATAAGTTATATATTTTCTATATATATTATAATTTGGGAAAAACGAACTTAATAAATTTATTAGTTAGTTTATAAAATTAATATTTATTTATGCTTCGGTATAACATATATGTACATTACTTATAGTTGAATGCATTTCTTACTTCTAATATACTTACGCCCAATTTGTGACAAAGTTTTAAATTGAAAAAAATACGTTTGGGCCAGTTTTTCGAAATTCAAATTATTTTCAAAGTTATAGCTATCACCACTTTTCGAAATTCCTTACTTTTTGATGTAAATAACTTCCGCTCCCTTAAAGTGGCAAACATTTTTTTTTTTTGCTAATAGTTACTAATGCAATGCCCAACAACATCATACAAAAGCGCCATCTCGCCACGATGGAGAAGTTAAAAATTGCGAATAATGTTTGCAAAAAATTTTTTATATTTAAAAAATTAGCAAAATCGGTTTGACCAATCGTGAGAAATCATCAAAAAGTGAGGAATTTCGAAAACTGTTGATAGCTATAACCTTCAAAATAATTCGAATTTCGAAAAATTGTATACGTATTTTTGTTTAATCGTTCTGAGCCATACTACCAACTGTCAATAAAATACATGGCCGTCGAAAAAATTATAGGTGGCTCACTTAACAAAATTAACTCATCTTTTAAGACTCGTTAATAGTAGACAATTCCTTACAAATTTAACTAGCAAGTTATACTATAATTATACTATTTTAGTTATTTACCTTACCGAATTATGTCAATTTATGTGATTTTCGAAATTTTCCATATTGAAAGTGGACGTGATTGGGAAGCGATTTCGTTTAATTTCAACAGGTGTACTTCCTATAACTCTAGTATACCTTGTGCCGAATTTCACGATTCTACCGTAATCAGTTTAAAACTTACGACCAGTCTTTTAGGTGATTTTCTAAATTTTCGATATCGAGAGTAGCCGTGGTTGGACGGGGATTTTATCCAATTTCATCACGTATACTCCCAACAGTACTAGTATGATTTGTGCCAAATTTCATCGTTCTACCATAATTTGTTTAAAAGTTACGACCAGTCGAATTTTCAAAAATGCCTCCCTTGAAAGTGGGCGGTACCACGCCCACTTTTTAAAATTTAACAGAAAATCATAATAGAATGATAAGAGAGATTCACCTATGAAATTATATCATTTTATCAATTTCAGCTACCGATATATGTCAGTTAATGTGATTTTCGAAATTTTCGATACCGACAAAAGGGACGTGGTTATAATCCGAGTAATCTGTATACCAAATTTCATGCAAATTCCTCAATTTTTACTCAAGTTATGTTAATTTGTATGATTTTCGAAATTTACGATCTCGATCATCCGATTTCGCCCATTTTCAATAGCAACCTACCTGGGCCAAAAAGTAAACTGTATATAAAATTTCATTTACTAGTACGCTTGGTATAAAAATACCTCCCTTTTTACCCATTTCCGTTAGCGAATTATGTCAATTTATGTGATTTTCGAAAATTTCGATATCGAAAGTGGGCATGGTTGGAGAGCGATTTTATCCATTTTCATCAGGTATACTCCCAACGATACTAGTATGCTTTGTGCCAAATTCCATCGTTCTATCGTAATCAGTTTAAAAGTTACGACCAGTCAAATTTTCAAAAATGCTTCCTTAAAAGTGGGCGGTGCCACGCCCCCTATAAAAAATTTATGGAAAAATCATAAGAGAATAACCAAGGGGGTTTACCTATAAAATTATATCATTTTAGCCATTTCAGCTGCCGAGATAAGTCAATTTGTGTGATTTTCGAAATTTTCGATATCGAAAGTGGGCGTGGTTGAAGGGCGATTTTATCTACTTTCATCAGGCATACTCCCAACGATAATAGTATGCTTTGTGCCAAATTCCATCGTTCTATCGTAATCTGTTTAAGAGTTACGACCAGTCAAATTTTCAAAAACGCCTCCCTTAAAAGTGGGCGGTGCCACGTCCACTATAAAAAATTTATAGAAAAATCATAAGAGAATGACCAGGGGGACTCACCTATAAAATTATATCATTTTAGCCATTTCAGCTGCCGAGATAAGTCAATTTGTGTGATTTTTGAAATTTTCGATATCGAAAAGGGGGGCGTGGTTATCATCCGATTTCGCCCATTTTCAATAGCAACCTACCTTGGCCGGAAAGTAACCTGTGTACAAAATTTCATGCAAATATCTCAATTTTTACTCAAGTTATCGTGTACATGGACGGACAGACGGACGGACATGCCTTAATCAACTCCTCTTTTAATCCTAAGAACTTTCATATATGGAACTCTATATCTATCTCGATTATTTTGTGCCGTTACAAACAGCCGTGATGTGAACAAAGTTAATATACCCTTGTACTAGTACTAGTACACTGGGTATAATAACGGTCCTAGTATACTACCTTGGGGAACCCCGGAAGTGGCAACAAAGGGCCTGGAGGATACACCGTCAATATCAACAACACATTGCCTGTTAAATAAATAAGAGGCAATCCATCGCAGAAAAGAGGAATGAAAGCCAAGAAAAGCTAGTTTCTCTATTAAAACCCAATGAGAAACCCTATCAAATGCTTTAGAGAAATCTGTGTAGATGCAATCCACTTGAAAACCTGCAGAAAATGACTCAACACAGTATTCGCTAAAGACCGCAAGATTAGAGACGGTCGATCTGCCAGCGACAAATCCATGTTGATAGGGAGAAATGAGAGATTTAACAGCAAAACTCAGCTTTGCATTGACGGCATGCTCAAAAATATTGGAAATAGTAGACAGCTTGGAAATGGGTCTATAGTTGCGGACATCGTTCTTGTTTCCCTTTTTAAAGACAGGGGTAATTGAAGTAATTTTCCAATCACTGATGAACGTCCCAGAAGACAAGGACTTATTAAAGATCAATCTTAACGGAGATATTAGAGCCGGACAGCACTTAAGCACAACTGGACACAAACCATCAAGATCAGGCCGAGAGGAAGATTTAAGCCTAAGAATAGCCTTACTAATATCGTCAGAAGAGAGACATAGTGATCCAAAGTTTATAGCACAGTCCTGACTCTTCGGAAATTCAAAAATTTGATTACTATTGTCCTCAGGGTCGAAATTCGATTTGAAGAACTCCGCAAATAAATTGGCTGTTTCAGTTGGGGAATTCGCAGAATTGTCGTCAAGAAAAACGCCTGTTGGTACACTCACTGATATCGTCATCCCAGTCTAGAACTGTAAGTTCTGGGGTCCCTCAGGAATCTGTCCTTGGTCCACTTCTTTTTAGTCTGTTTATAAATGATGTTTTTTCCGTGTGTCAGTATGTGAATGTTCATGCATACGCTGATGACATACAAGTATATTTGTCTAATCTATTGGTCTACTTGAGGACTTATGTTTTAAGATAAATAGCGACTTAGCAGCTATATCTGTTTGGGCTTCTGAGAACTATTTATGTCTAAATGCATCGAAGTCTTATGTCTTGCCAATATATAATAGCGTGGTATCTGTTGATGACATTCCAAAGTTGTGGATTGGCTCAAGTTCACTTGGTTTCACAAATAAGGTAAAAAATTTAGGTTTTATTATCAACTCCCGACTTACATGCGCAGATCACATAAACAGGATTGTTGGCCAAGTGTATGCTATACTCCGTAGACTGAGAGTATCTGCTCAATTTACCCCTGTGGAAACTAGGCGGAAACTAGTTGCACAATTAGTTATGCCGCTTATTACCTACTCGGAGGTAGTATACAGCAAACTTGATTATGTGTCTTCCCACAAACTAAATGTCGCTTTCAATAATGCTACTCGCTATGTGTTTGATGTCGGCAGGTATGACCATGTTTCTGCCTGGCGAACTCAAATTCTGGGGTGCACTCTTGAGAACTATCTGCTTGCAAGAAACTGCATATTCGTATACAGAGTTAGCGTGTGGAAGGTGCCTGTCTATTTATATGAGAAGCTGATAGCAGTAAGGTCACGAAGACTCCATTGTCTCATAGTACCAAAGTATAAGCATTTGGCATCCTCTAGATTGTTTTTTATTAACGCGGTAAGAGCTTGGAACTCAATCCCTGAGTCTGTTAAGGCTGGGCTGAGCAGAAGCAACTATAAGACAAGAATCTACAATTTTTTTGCTTCATCTTAGGGGTACAACATCTTGGCATTTCAATTCTATCTTTCTCTCTCTAAATCTTCTCTATTATACTTTAAGCTCAAAATGTTATCATATTATAAGTATATTCGCTTTATTGATAAACTAATTAGTAATTACTGAAAAACCTATGAAAATTTGAAGTACCTTAGCTTTTAATTAATTAACTTTACTAAGTTATGTTTGTTAATTATATAACTATTGAAGTACTATTAAAAGACTAAAGTCTTACTCTGTACTACTCTGAAAAGGAAATAAATGAATGAATGAATGAATTTTTGATGTTACTTTTGCCGGGCATCGAACCGCCACGACTTGGTGTAGAAGGCCGAACACTTAACCGCTACACCACGGCGGCCGGTAAACCGAACATTAAATACCCAGCGGTAGTTATCATATGATTTTCGAAATCTTCCATTTCGGAAGTGGGAAGCGATTTCGTCCAATTACATCAGGTATACTCCCTATTATGCTAGTATACCTCGTACCAGTTTCATCGTTCTACCGTAATCAGTTTAAAAATTATGACTCGTGAACTTTTCAAAAATGCCTCCCTGAAAAGTGGGCGGTGCCACGCCTACTTTTAAAAATTTATCAAAAAATCATAATAGAATGACTAGGGGATTCATCCTACCAAATTATATCATGTTAGCCGTTTCCGTTACCGAATTATCCATTTAGGTGACTTTCGAAGTTTTCGATATCTAAAGTGGGCGTAGTTGGAGGGCGATTTTATCCAATTTAATCAGGTATACTCCCAACGATACTAGTATGCTTTGTGCCAAATTTCATCGCTCTATCGTAACCAGTTTTAAAGTTACGACCAGTCGAATTTTCAAAAATGCCTTCCTTAAAAGTGGGCGGTGCCACGCCCACTATAAAAAATTTATGGAAAAATCATAAGAGAATGATCAGGGATATTCACCTAAAAAATTATATCATTTAGCAATTTCAGCTACCGAGATATGTCAACTTATGTGATTTTCGAAATTTTCGATATCGAAAAAGGGGGGGTTATCACCCGATTTTGACCATTTTCAATAGCAACCAGAAAGTAGCCTGTACAAAATTTCAAGCAAATATCTCAATTTTTATTCAAGTTATCGCGTACACAGACGCACGGACGGACGGATAGACGGACGGACATGCCTGAATGAACTCCTCTTTTCAACCTAAGAACATTGATGTATGGAACTCTATATCTATCTCGATTATTTTGTGCCGTTACATAGTACCCTTATGTGGACAAAATTATAATAACCTTGTACTAGTACTAGTACGCTGGGTATAATTGTATTGACTTTACCGAGAATCGAACTCAGGAACAACTTAGACAACAAAATTAAATCAGTTAAATCAACAGCATTAAATAATGGATAAGAATTGACCGTGGTTTTGGTTGAATCAACCCATATTTTGGTTGATATGGCCAGCTAATTTTTCTCTGTGCATAGGACATATGTACTTAGTTTCCGAATCTTACTCTTTTTAATTTTTTCGAAAATTTTTATTTATTTTTATAGCCTTTTAATTTTGAAACAAATCAATTAAGGATCATGAATCCATTAAATAAATGAATATTCGAAAAAGAACGTATTTGAAATTATTGCTTTTCCATTTACATACAATCGCAGACAAATTAAGGATGATTTTTTTTTTGTTTACTATTCATAGAAAGTTGAAATAAAATGCGAAAAGTATTAGGATCCCTAACTTTTTTCTTTAAGTTAGAAGTCTTGTAGTTGACGTGCAAAGAACGAACATGGAAATCGTCTTCTAAAGTATTTTTCCGTTATTTTCGAATATAAATTTAAAAAAAATTGTATTGGGTGGATAATTTTCAAGGACTATTTGACCGATCGAATAATTTATTACTTAAATTATTCTTTTGGGAGCAGCAACTCACGAACAATACTAGCTACCGTGATTGCAATTTCGTTCTTGCTTAAGGAACCGAGTTTGAGAGGGGCGACCCCGTTTTTAGAAAAATTCTCTTTCTAAATAATTTTTGATGTTACTTTTGCCGGGCATCGAACCGCCACGATTTGGTGTAGAAGGCCGACCACTTAACCGCTACACCACGGCGGTCGCCGTGGCTAGGCCTCCAAATAAAAACCGCGTATTCCAAATGTGACCTAACAAAAGACGTGAATAATGGTTTCAGCGTATACGGATCTGAGAATTTCATAGTATTACGTCTAACAAAGCCAAGCATAGATTATGATTTAGCAGTAACAAAGTTTACGTGATTGCTAAAAGAGAACTTACTATCAAAAATAATACCAAGATCTTTTATCTCACTAACACACTAAAGCTCACAGTTAGAAATTTTGTAAATCGTGTGTAGTGTATTAGTTGCTTTTGCATAAGTTATGTGGAAACATTTACCCGGGTTCAAGGAAAGATGAAATTGTTCGCACCAGCCGATAGTGATTGTTAATGTCATTTTGCAGTCTTAAGGCATCATCTGGCCCCCTAATTGCAGAAAATAACTTCAAATCATCAGCGTAAAGCAAAAATTTGGCGAACGAGAAGCAGTTCCTAATGTCGTTGATAAAAAGAATAAAAAACAAGTAAGGAAGTCTAAGTTCGGGTAAGCTGAACATTAAATACCCAGTGTATGGAAACAATAGTAGTACCTATAAGTTATATATTTTCTATATATATTATAATTTGGGAAAAACGAACTCAATAAATTTATTAGTTAGTTTATAAAATTAATATTTATTTATGCTTCGGTATAACATATATGTACATTACTTATAGTTGAATGCATTTCTTACTTCTAATATACTTACGCCCAATTTGTGCACTGAGAGAAATGCATTGAATGTTGTGACAATATCACTATTGATAGCGCCGAGTTTGATGCAATATTCATTCAGAATGAGCGAGTTATCAAATATTATTTGCTCCCAATAAAAAGTAAAATGACATGTCAATCATTTCGATATGATGTACTATTTTCTATATTTATGGATAGAATGCTAATATATTTGAACGGCACGTCAATATCTATGGTCGTGATATGAATTTCTATTGTCGGTATATCCATATCCATATTTACTGCATAGTAATAATGGTAGAGACAGCGCATTAATATATATTGGCGAAATATAAATTTTTCTGGGACGCATAATCATAATAGTTCAACCATTTTTACTATGGATTTCCTAACAATATTACAACTTGTTGGAGCGTTTTTTAAAATTCAAAATTTTTTGAATTTCTTATGACTGAACATTTTTCAAAAATTTTATAATATGCCGTAGCCGAATGGTAGAATACTGGGCTAACGTGCCAGAGGAGCAGGGGTCGAATCTTACTGAAACCAGATGTCAAATTATATAAAATTTTGTTTTTTTAAATTATTTAGAATTTATCAATAGTTTATATGGATACCATTTCAATAGTGATTTATCAAAAAAGAATTGATGAAACATCCATATTCATTGATGGGACAGGATTATCAATTTTTATTTAATGTGATATCAATAATTATGGATGTTCCATCCATAGATTTCCCTCCGTGTGACAAAGTTTTAAATTGAAAAAAATACGTTTGGGCCAGTTTTTCGAAATTCAAATTATTTTCAAAGTTATAGCTATCATCACTTTTCGAAATTCCTTACTTTTTGATGTAAATAACTTCCGCTCCCTTAAAGTGGCAAAAATTTTTTTTTTTGCTAATAGTTACTAATGCATAGCCCAACAACATCATACAAAAGCGCCATCTCGCCACGATGGAGAAGTTAAAAATTGCGAATAATGTTTGCAAAAAATTTTTTTTGCAAAAATTGGAAATGTCCTTTTGTCGAAGATACCATCTTTTATATATATTTAAAAAATTAGCAAAATCGGTTTGACCAATCGTGAGAAATCATCAAAAAGTGAGGAATTTCGAAAACTGTTGATAGCTATAACTTTCAAAATAATTCGAATTTCGAAAAATTGTATACGTATTTTTGTTTAATCGTTCTGAGCCATACTACCAACTGTCAATAAAATACATGGCCGTCGAAAAAATTATAGGTGGCTCACTTAACAAAATTAACTCATCTTTTAAGACTCGTTAATAGTAGACAATTCCTTACAAATTTAACTAGCAAGTTATACTATAATTATACTATTTTAGTTATTTACCTTACCGAATTATGTCAATTTATGTGATTTTCGAAATTTTCCATATTGAAAGTGGACGTGATTGGGAAGCGATTTCGTTTAATTTCAACAGGTGTACTTCCTATAACTCTAGTATACCTTGTGCCGAATTTCACGTTTCTACCGTAATCAGTTTAAAACTTACGACCAGTCTTTTAGGTGATTTTCTAAATTTTCGATATCGAGAGTAGCCGTGGTTGGACGGGGATTTTATCCAATTTCATCACGTATACTCCCAACAGTACTAGTATGATTTGTGCCAAATTTCATCGTTCTACCATAATTTGTTTAAAAGTTACGACCAGTCGAATTTTCAAAAATGCCTCCCTTGAAAGTGGGCGGTACCACGCCCACTTTTTAAAATTTAACAGAAATCATAATAGAATGATAAGAGAGATTCACCTATGAAATTATATCATTTTATCAATTTCAGCTACCGATATATGTCAGTTAATGTGATTTTCGAAATTTTCGATACCGACAAAAGGGACGTGGTTATAATCCGAGTAATCTGTATACCAAATTTCATGCAAATTCCTCAATTTTTACTCAAGTTATGTTAATTTGTATGATTTTCGAAATTTACGATCTCGATCATCCGATTTCGCCCATTTTCAATAGCAACCTACCTGGGCCAAAAAGTAAACTGTATATAAAATTTCATTTACTAGTACGCTTGGTATAAAAATACCTCCCTTTTTACCCATTTCCGTTAGCGAATTATGTCAATTTATGTGATTTTCGAAAATTTCGATATCGAAAGTGGGCATGGTTGGAGAGCGATTTTATCCATTTTCATCAGGTATACTCCCAACGATACTAGTATGCTGTGTGCCAAATTCCATCGTTCTATCGTAATCAGTTTAAAAGTTACGACCAGTCAAATTTTCAAAAATGCTTCCTTAAAAGTGGGTGGTGCCACGCCCCCTATAAAAAATTTATGGAAAAATCATAAGAGAATAACCAAGGGGGTTTACCTATAAAATTATATCATTTTAGCCATTTCAGTTGCCGAGATAAGTCAATTTGTGTGATTTTCGAAATTTTCGATATCGAAAGTGGGCGTGGTTGAAGGGCGATTTTATCTACTTTCATCAGGCATACTCCCAACGATAATAGTATGCTTTGTGCCAAATTCCATCGTTCTATCGTAATCTGTTTAAGAGTTACGACCAGTCAAATTTTCAAAAACGCCTCCCTTAAAAGTGGGCGGTGCCACGTCCACTATAAAAAATTTATAGAAAAATCATAAGAGAATGACCAGGGGGACTCACCTATAAAATTATATCATTTTAGCCATTTCAGCTGCCGAGATAAGTCAATTTGTGTGATTTTTTAAATTTTCGATATCGAAAAGGGGGGCGTGGTTATCATCCGATTTCGCCCATTTTCAATAGCAACCTACCTTGGCCGGAAAGTAACCTGTGTACAAAATTTCATGCAAATATCTCAATTCTTACTCAAGTTATCGTGTACATGGACGGACAGACGGACGGACATGCCTTAATCAACTCCTCTTTTAATCCTAAGAACTTTCATATATGGAACTCTATATCTATCTCGATTATTTTGTGCCGTTACAAACAGCCGTGATGTGAACAAAGTTAATATACCCTTGTACTAGTACTAGTACACTGGGTATAATAACGGTCCTAGTATACTACCTTGGGGAACCCCGGAAGTGGCAACAAAGGGCCTGGAGGATACACCGTCAATATCAACAACACATTGCCTGTTAAATAAATAAGAGGCAATCCATCGCAGAAAAGAGGAATGAAAGCCAAGAAAAGCTAGTTTCTCTATTAAAACCCAATGAGAAACCCTATCAAATGCTTTAGAGAAATCTGTGTAGATGCAATCCACTTGAAAACCTGCAGAAAATGACTCAACACAGTATTCGCTAAAGACCGCAAGATTAGAGACGGTCGATCTGCCAGCGACAAATCCATGTTGATAGGGAGAAATGAGAGATTTAACAGCAAAACTCAGCTTTGCATTGACGGCATGCTCAAAAATATTGGAAATAGTAGACAGCTTGGAAATGGGTCTATAGTTGCGGACATCGTTCTTGTTTCCCTTTTTAAAGACAGGGGTAATTGAAGTAATTTTCCAATCACTGATGAACGTCCCAGAAGACAAGGACTTATTAAAGATCAATCTTAACGGAGATATTAGAGCCGGACAGCACTTAAGCACAACTGGACACAAACCATCAACATCAGGCCGAGAGGAAGATTTAAGCCTAAGAATAGCCTTACTAATATCGTCAGAAGAGAGACATAGTGATCCAAAGTTTATAGCACAGTCCTGACTCTTCGGAAATTCAAAAATTTGATTACTATTGTCCTCAGGGTCGAAATTCGATTTGAAGAACTCCGCAAATAAATTGGCTGTTTCAGTTGGGGAATTCGCAGAATTGTCGTCAAGAAAAACGCCTGTTGGTACACTCACTGATAAAAATGGTTACCTAAAAGTAAGGAAACCTCCATACAAATTCAAGTAAATGAAGGGAACAATATTGCACCAAGGCCGCACTGCCTTAAAAGAAAGAAGTTGTCATACTTAAATTTACTTTTAAGTAGGGCTTGTACTTAAATTGTAGTTAAGTAATTTTAAACTAAAAAAAAAAATTATTTTACACAGTTCTTATATTGCCTTCAACGAGAATCGAACTCACAACTTGCCGAATGGTAAACTCAGATGTCTACCATGAAGCTATTGAATACTTACGCTTGACAGCGTCTAATTACACCTTTGTTCTGTTTATGGAATTTCACCACTCTTACTCACGTTGCCTCCCCACATAAGGAAATATTGACTTATTTTGAATTTTTAGGATAGTTGTATACTTAATATGTAATAAAATTCTTTAAAAATTACGCGGGCAGAACGTTTTTGGCGGCGACAGCGAAAATAAGTAAATATGGTCCTAAATTAAGTTAAATACTGCCTTAATATCACTGGAAAAAATATCTTCAGCATAAGGAAATATTTACTTATTTTGAACTTAAGGACAGTTTTATACTTAATAAGCTTGTAAATTGATTGAAACTAGTAAAAATGTCTTTAATACTGAAATGAGTACATTGATTTACTTATGGCAAGTAGAAATGTTCTTTTAAACTAAGTAGATTTGTCCCTAAAACAGCGTTTTTTCCTTAAAAATAGGAAAAATATTGTTTTTTTAAGCCAAGTAGTACGTTTCCTCAATTTTAGGACAATTATTTTTATCAGTGCTGGCACAGCTTTTTTATACCTTTCATGAACATGAAATGGTATTATAACTTTGGTCCGATGTTTGTACGTATGAGAAGTAGAAGAGATAGACCCACTAATAAGTATACCGTTATGATCAGGACGATGAGTTTATTCGATTTAGCCATGTCCGTCTGTCCGTCTGTTTGTACGCAAACTAGTCCCTCGATTTTAGAGATATCTCAATGAAATTTGGTATCGAGGCGTTATTTTATATGAGAATAATCATTCGTCGGAACCAGCAAGATCGGACCAAAACTACGCATAGCTCCCATACAATCGATTGTTCCGATAAACGGATTTTGGGCTATAACTCCTATAATTATAAAGGTAGGGTCGTGAAATTTCGTAATTATTGCTCTGTTAGAAAGTGGAATGTCGATGTTAAAAATCAATGAGATTGGACCAACAAAACACATCGCCCCCATATAATCGATAGTTCCGATAATTTCGGTATGAGCTAAAGTTAAATTCACACAGGCTGTACTGGGGATCGAACAGTGAAAATCGTGACGCTTATTCATGAAAGGTATATAGCCTTCGGCACAGCCGAAGACAGCTTTAAAATTATCAGTACCGCGAAATATGCTAGCCCAGACAGTAACGGAGTAACTTTGACCACTTTGGAATCTATCTCTTTTGGGACCTTTGCGTTATAAAAATGGCGGGTATTGAATATTTGTCGATGTCCGCCGATGGCATCACAAGAAGGCTGTCGCCAGAGTATCGCAGAAACTGGTGGATTGGTTTCAATTAGAGTTTTTTATACTGAAGTCAAAACCAGGGTACCGTCTTATCAAGGAAAATATGTGTCCGCGAAATGAAGTAAGTAATCAATTTATAAAAGTTTTCGGTTTCGAAAAATTAATCGGCTTCGCTGTTGCTGTTGTAAGAGGGACGTGGCCAGCTTGTTTTAAATAAAAGGCATACTTTTTGTCCACAGTCTTTTTATTTAAATTCAAAACTTAACATACCTAAAAACTTATATGTACGTATGTATATATCTATAAAAATCATAAATACTAAATAAATAAAAAAAATCGTTTGTTACAAAAAAAATTAGCGGCAGGCGACGACAGCTCCATCTTGCTTGCTCAACGATACACAGCTGACTGAAAGAATTGCGCGCGTTACTGAGGTTAAGCTACGCATGGATGCGACAAATGCTTACAATTTGTCTGTATACAAATGTTGTATGTAGGCAGTTTAGCAGCACTTACGACAAACGTTTTCTAATGATAACAAAAAATGAATTTCTATGGAAAAGTGTCGTATGTGATATATTTCTGCTACATACGACAAAAAGCATACCCGAATTGTTATATTTTGTACCATACGTAAAAACGCGCAGTAAATAACTCAAAAAATAAAGAAGATAGAAAAAAAACGGTTTGCAGAAAGATCAGCCCCGAATTAGTTATTCTGCATCAAAACCTGAAAATGGTCAATTTGCACATTCGCCGTTCGTTTTCTGAGGCGACGATTTGCTCAGGCCAAAAAATTATCAATACCGCGAAATATGCTAGCCCAGCCAGTAACGGAGTAACTTTGACCACTTTGGAATCTATCTCTTTTGGGACCTTTGCGTTATAAAAATGGCGGGTATTGAATATTTGTCGATATCCGCCGATGGCATCACAAGAAGGCTGTCGCCAGAGTATCGCAGAAACTGGTGGATCGGTTTCAATTAGAGTTTTTTATACTGAAGTCAAAACCAGGGTACCGTCTTATCAAGGAAAATATGTGTCCGCGAAATGAAGTAAGTAATCAATTTATAAAAGTTTTCGGTTTCGAAAAATTAATCGGCTTCGCTGTTGCTGTTGTAAGAGGGACGTGACGGGTCAAACAGAGTTGTACGGTATTGAGTCTGTGCTCTCACAGCTGCCGAACCACCTTGTGGTACTACTCCAATTGCCGATTTCATCAACCCTGTGATCGTGGTCGAAATGGATTTTAATCGCCTCTTAGACCATCAATCTTAGCTAAAATAAACTAGAGTCTAGCTAATCTGAACTCTAAACTCTATTTACACGTGCATGGAACTTAGGCAAGCGGTATTGTATTTATATGAAACAATTTGCTATTTCTTCACACTATTGAAAAAATTTAAAAATCTTAAACAGAACGGGTTAATATTTTTTTTTCATATGTCCATTATTTTGAAATAATTAATTAAATAATTGAAAATGTTTATGAAAATGTCATAAATACTATCCAACAAACATTTAGGCTATTAGGAGTATTTTAGAGTTACGCTAGATCTCAAGTTCTCAACTGATACTAAAAATAAATACCGAAAAGAAATAAAATCATGATTTTTATAATTAAAATTACATTAATTATTATTATCATTATTATTATAAGACCTTTTTACACCGCGACCATTAGTACGATCTATTGTGTACCTTTCAGCTTATTGCTGTATGCGGATGCTCTTTATGAATTTGAGCACCTCCTCAGGTTTTTTATTCTATATCACGAGTGGCACCACCTAGGTAGCAAACTCTCCTTCATGCATTCGCAGAGTATGTGAACCGGCGTTTCATCGTCTAGTTCGCAAAACCGATGAATTGCTGTATCTGACAGATTCATTTTACTCAGGTGATAACGTAGACTACAATGTCCCGTATAATACCCAGTGAGTGTTCTTAGATCACCCCTTCTTAGATTTATAAGCTTGGTCGATGCCCTTTGCGATGGTTCTATAAAGAATTTGGCCTTGGTGGGCCCACAGAAGGGTTCCGGACCATAAAATACTCTTAGAAGAGCACCGTGTTTTGTAAGGTGGTCCGCTTTTTCGTTGCCGTCATGTCCTCCTTGCCCTGGGACCCAACCTAACAAAACTTTGTTTTTGACCCCCAGATCAATAAGGACTGTGACGCACTCATCAACAAGCTTCGAAGTTATTGTGTAACACTGCAAGGCACGTAGAGCGGCGTGACTGTCCGACATAACGTAGAATCGCTTAGGGGATAGTCCTTTTCGAAGGCATTCTCTGCCACAGATTTCTATTGCATGGATTTCCGCTTGGAAGATAGTGGGGTAGCTACCCACTGGTACCAATTTTTTGTAGTTCAGTCCATAGATACCAGCTCCCGTTCTACCATCTTCCAGCTTCGATCCATCCGTATACCAAATCTCCGAATCGGATTCAGCATGAGTCCCAGAGCACTCGATATACGATCGAAACTTCAAAATTTCGCATGATCATGAGCGTAGCAGTTATTGCATCACTAACTTGCAATATAGGACTATTTATGAAATTCTGTCTCATTTCCGATTTTTAGATTGGAAATGTTTTGAAGTCTTAATGCAGCAAGTGTGGCCTCCTTCTCTATCAGAATAGGGAAAAGGCACTTAAAGCAACAACAGGGCACGTTGTCATTGCACCTTTTATACCGACACAGACTAGCCGATTTAGCTTACTTAACTCAGTTACTTAACTCATTTCACCTGTTATACCGACACAGACTAGCCGATTTAGCTTACTTAACTCAGTTGCCCGCTGTTCTTTGACCACCAGACTAGAGAAGCGTAGGTGACCATTTTCTTCACAACTGTATTAAATAACCAGCACGTCATTTTGGGAGACAGCCGATATGTTTTGCCATAAGTCTAATTCAGGCGAAAAAGCCTCATTGCTTTATTTATGGTAGCCTCCAAATGAGCATTCCATGTGAGGGTTTTGTCGAGTGTTACTCCTACGTATTTTGCTTCCGTTGAAAAAGCTATGCGGCTGTCTCCTAGAGACGGCTCTAACATAGACATAGATATTACATGAATTAGTTGATAAACATGCCATAAATTTCAGTCTAGTTTCTTTAAAATAAATTGGCACATATTTGATGTGCTTTTGCTTTTTATACATATGAATTTTTTATTTTTCAAACATATCATGCGTATATCTTTGTTTAAAGTGAAATATTAACATGTATGTATGATATGTGAGTATCCATTCAAGGACTTTTAATAAGTCGAAGTTAATATTTTATTTTTTATTTTTTTGTAATGGGCAAATAAAATACTTGCAAAATGATGGATTGATAAGCAATACCAAGTTTGGTAGGATATTAACCACAGTTTAATATTAATATTGAATTTTAATTTTACCAACATTTTTAAACGGTGAGTTGGCGTAAAACTGAGAAAAAACTGTTTATAAATTTTTAAAAACATACAATATGGAATAGTTCAGGGGTTAAAATACTAATTATCTTCCCTCCAAATGCATTTTCTGAAAGTTTGGGGATAAAAGACAAGATCTGTAAAAAAAATCTAGCCATCTGTAGAGAAAAAACTCCATGGAGTTTTGACCTAAAGGCAAAAAATGCCCTAAAAAAGTAATTTTAAGAGAAGTAATGACATAACGACTTGTATTTAGATTAGGACCCGGCAAAATTGGAAGTGGAGAGGTGTTAGCGAAATAGCGGTCATCGCATCTATTTGCTCCGTCGCTCACTGGCAAGTACCGAAACCGTGCATAACCAACGACATCCATTGATTGGTCAATGCGATCATAGCAACAATGTCATTGTTCGAGAGGCCAAGCAAAGAGCGTAATAATCTATGTGAATTTGGTTCTCAGATTTTCGGACAGTTGTCCCACTAAGTGCCTAGGCCTGATTTAGATTGGAGTCAGGAGTAAATTGGCCATTTAATTGTTGTACTTCCGACTTTTAATAAGTCGAAGTTAATTTTTTTTTTTTGTAATTGTAAAAATCGTTTTTTCTCAGTTTTAGCAAAAATGTTAGTAAAATTAAAACGCAATGTTAATATTAAACTGTGGTCAATATACTACCAAATAGGATATTGCTTATCTAATTCATCATTTTGAAAGTACGAGTATGTTATTTGACCATTACAAAAAAAATAAAAAATTAAATTCGACTTATTAAAAGGACAATCGCAGGTACAACATTTATATGAGCAATTTACTCCTGGCTGGAATCTAAATAAAAGTCGTTATATCATTATTTCTCCTAAAAATACTGGTTTAGGAGATATTAGCCAATAGGGATATGTTCAATTTTATAGTGCATTTTTAGCCTTTAGTTCAAATTTCCGTGGAATTTTTTCACTACTGATGGCCAGATTTTTTTTACAAAACGAGCATAAAAGGCCATCTTTAAGAAACTGTGAATGACAAATGTTCTCGAAATTAAAAACCCAGTGGGAAAATGGAGAATGCATTACCTTTTTTCATGCATGAAAAGATGTACGAATTTTGTTATAAGAAAAGATCATACCAAAAGCAAGGGAAGGAGTAATGTGTCGCTCAATTTTATTTGTAGTTAAAAAAAAAAATGTTTTTCATGCACGAAAAGATGTACGAATTTGGTTATAAGAAAAGATCATACCAAAAGCAAGGGAAGGAGTAATGTGTCGCTCAATTTTATTTGTAGTTAAAAAAAAAATGTTTTTCATGCACGAAAAGATGTACGAATTTGGTTATAAGAAAAGATCATACCAAAAGCAAGGAAGGGAGTAATGTGTCGCTCAATTTTTATTTGTAGTTAAAAAAAATGGTTTTTCATACATGAAAAGATGTACGAATTTTGATATAAGAAAAGATTTGTGAAAAAAATTTAAAACTTCACAAAAAAAAAAAAATTCTAAACGTTCACGGAGGGAAATCTATGGATCGAACATCCATAATTATTGATATCACATTAAATAAAAATTGATATTTCTGTCCCATCAATGAATATGGATGTTTCATCAATGCTTTTTTGATAAATCACTATTGAAATGGTATCCATATAAACTATTGATAAATTCTAAATAGTTTAAAAAAAAACAAAATTTTATATAATTTGACATCTGGTTTCAGTGAGACTCGAACCATACTCCTCTGGCACGTTAGCCCAGTATTCTACCATTCCGCTACGGCATATTATACAATTTTTAGAAAAATGTTCAATCATAAGAAATTCAAAAAATTTTGAATTAAAAAAAAACGCTCCAACAAGTTGTAATATTGTTAGAAAATCCATAGTAAAAATTGTTGAACTATTATGATTATGCGTCCCAGAAAAATTTTCATTTCGTCCATATATATTAATACGCTGTCTCTACCATTATTACTATGCAGTAAATATGGATATGGATATACCGACAATAGAAATTCATATCACGACCATAGATATTGACGTGCCGTTCAAATATATTAGCATTCTATCCATAAATATAGAAAATAGTACATCATTTCGAAATGGTTGACATGTCATTTTACTTTTTATTGGGAGCAAATAATATTTGATAACTCGCTCATTCTGAATGAATATTGCATCAAACTCGGCGCTATCAATAGTGATATTGTCACAACATTCAATGCATTTCTCTCAGTGAATTCAAACAGAAAAAATCGAGGAAGTACATAATTATTTCAATTTATTTAGAAACCTCCATCGTTTTCACTGCTGCTGTGAGGCTCTACAGAGGTCGTGTGGAGAACGTGCGGACTGTTTGCTCCTGATGCAGTTGCCTTTTTTGTTTTGGTTTGCTTTTTATGATTTTTTTTTGTGTGTACTCATCTTGTTCGTACGTCCACCTGGTCATTCAAACATTTAGAAAGAGGACCTTCGCTCTTCCACCGCTGTAGAGCCTCATTGTATATTGATGCCCTTGTTATTCCACAAGGAAATTAATTACAGATATTTATAAAATGTTATGAAAATTTAATGTGTCCCTTGTAATGCATCTTTTCATTCATGATAGGTAATGCATGTTTTCATTTACAAAAAGTAATGTAAACATGTCGCTTCAGTTTGTAGGCGAGCGACACATTACTTTTCCTATGACATCGCTATAGAAAAATGCACGCATGTTTTCAAGTATAGTCTATAGGACTTACATTACATTAGAGTTGAATTTTGTGAAGTGAGCCACCTAAAATTTTTGGTAGTATGGCTCACAACGATTAAACAAAAATACGTATATAACAATTTTTCGAAATTCGAATTATTTTGAACGTTATAGCTATCAACACTTTTCGAAATTCCCCACTTTTTGATGATTTTCTCACGATTGGTCAAACCGATTTTCCTAATTTTTTAAATATATATGTGGGATTGGGGAAACCCAGAACCAGGCGGAAACCCTAACATAAAGCAAATAAGCTAAGAAGAAGAAAACTACAACTCGAACAGAGCAAAATCAGTTTTACGAGAAGTTTCGATTGAGATAGATGTGTTGCCGTAAAAACGTTGTGTTGTGAGACGATTCCATTTTATTCCTGTTAATTAACTTTTAAATATCAATTTCAATTAATCAACATATTTAAAATCAAACTTGAATTATTAAATTTCTTTTATTTGTACAACTATTTCTGAATTAAATAGAAAAACATATAAAAGGTCCCACATATTTGGGGGCTCAGCCGAATACATTTTTTTTTTTTCATTTACGCGAAACAAACGCTATTGTAAAACGCGGAAAATACAAAAACAAAGACTATTTACAAGAAAAAGTGCTATTGTGTGCACGCGAAAGCAAATAAAACCATCAGATATTGAGAAAAGTCTTGTGAAATTCTAATAAGAATACAAATTTGTTGAAAAGTCAGTTTGTGAAAATTCTGACAAGAATAGAAAGTCATTGTCAAAATTAGTTTGTGAAAATTCTAATAAGAATAGAAATTTGTTGAAATGTTGTGTCTGCAAAAATTTGAATTTGTACGCGATAAGTTGCGCACAAGCAACAAGCAGAGCATTACAGCTCTGCACAAATTTGTGTTCGAAGCCGAAGGCGACAGAGGAAACCGCAAACGTTTACGCGAGTTTACAGGGTTTGAATACGACGAAGATGACGAGCGCTGCAAGCAGAAGTTTGAATACATAGAAGAAGGTTTGACAGCCACTGATCTAATTTCGATATGCAACGTGTTGGGTTTGAGCTGCAAGGTAGAACATGTTGGACTGCATATTTTTCGCAATTTGCAGAGCAAGACGTTACTGAGTGCTGCGGCAGAGGTCAGAGAAAATGACGATAACGACGATGAAAACGTGAGTGATGTTGACGAAAATGGTGGGAATGGCGACGATGATGGTGACATTATGCGTAGTTTTGACGATTTAAATACAAATAATGCACAATTTCAATTTCCACCACAACCAAGTAATAAAAACAACGAAGATCGACGATATAACCAAAACGACGAGACGCATAGCAGAGGCGCAGCAACAACAAAAACATTTGCAGGAGCAGCACAACAGTCGCGATTTACTATCAACTTCCGCGACATCGAAGATTCCGTTCGACAGTTTGATGGCGGCGAGAATACTTCCGTTGAAGTGTGGTTACGCGAATTCGAAGAGACAGCGATTATGATGGGGTGGGATGAATTGCAAAAATTTATATTTGCTAAAAAATCACTGCGAGGCTTAGCAAAGTTATTTATTCAAAGCGAAAGAGGTATCACTTCTTGGCAAAAACTGAAAGCAGCATTAGCTGAAGAGTACAAAACTGTAGTGAATAGTGCACAAATACACAAACAATTATGCGCGAAGAAAATGAAAGCAGAATCGAGTGTGCAAGAATATTTTTTGAGCATGAAGGAACTAGCGATGAGGGGTAATATTGAAGAAAACGCTTTAATGCAATATGTGATTGAAGGCATTAATGACCTAAATGTAAACAAAGCGGTAATGTACGGTGCGCATAATTTGAAAGAATTTAAAGAGAAAATCAAAATATACGAAATGATGCGAAAGAACAATAAGAAAAGGGATGAATTTAAAGTGGAAGGAAAAATTGTGGTGAAAACAGAAAGAGACAAATTTGTTTGTTTTAATTGCGGGATGAAAGGCCACAAAAGTGCAGATTGCAAGGACAAGGGAAAGGGAACAAAATGTTTCAATTGTAAACAATTTGGACACATATATAAAAATTGCCCAAAGAGTGAAAATAAAAGTGAAACAAGTAATGCGCGATGCCTTTACCCAAAAAATAATATGATGAACAAGTGCGTTGTAATTGGAAATGTAAAATGCATAGCTTTGTTTGATACAGGCAGTAAATTCAATATCATAACTGATAAAGTTTATAAGTCGTTAAACAAGCCAGAGATGCAACAAACAAATGTGTGTTTGGTAGGTTTCGGTGAGAGAAATGTAAATAACAACATTAAACCATTGGGTAAGCTCAGTACCAAAATATATGTTGATGATAATATGTTCAAAGTAAATTTTTTGGTGGTATCTGAAAAGTGCATGGACATTGATGTTGTGATAGGCGAAGAATTTTGTTTGCAAGCCGATATTCATATTAATCTTGATGGACTGTTGATTAAAAAGTTGAATGAGGACAATGCAGAAGTATTTTCTATGATGAATATCGAGTGTAATGAAAATGAAGTGGACATTGATGAAAATGCTAGTGTAAGTGCGAGAGAAAAGGTGCGTCTGTTGGTAAGTAATTATAAACCAAACAAATGCAAATCAACGAACGTAGAAATGAAAATTGGGTTGAAAGATGAAAGTCCAATAGCTTGTAGACCGCGCAGACTTCCACTTTCAGAGCGGTGCAAAGTTGATGAACAAATTGAACAGTGGTTACAGGAGGGTATTATTGAAACCTCAAACTCTGAATTTAGTAGCCCTGTAGTGATGGTGAAAAAATGCGATGGTAGCCATCGGCTTTGCGTGGACTATAGACAAATTAACAAAGTGATTATAAAAGACCGTTTTCCGTTGCCGTTAATTGAAGACCAACTAGATCGGCTTCAAAACGCTAAAATATTTAGTACAATTGATTTAAAAAACGGGTTCTTTCATGTGTCAGTTTCTGAACCTAGTCGTAAATATACTTCATTTGTGACGAATAATGGACAATATCAGTTTTGCAAGGTTCCATTTGGTTTGTCAAACTCACCGGGTGTATTCCAAAGGCACATTAATGTAATATTCCGTGATTTGACTAGACGGGGAATTGCACTCCCTTATATAGACGATATTATTATACCTGCTCAAAGTGAAGATGAGGCCTTGTGTAATTTGGAAGAGGTGTTCAATCAATGTAAAGACTATGGTCTTGTGATTAATTTTAAAAAATGTAATTTTTTGAAAAAACGTGTAGAATTTCTTGGCCATGTTATTGAAAGCCAAAAAATATCGCCGTCTCCGTATAAAATTGATGCGTTGCTTAAGTTTCCTTTGCCGAAAAATGTCAAGCAGTTACAAAGTTTGTTGGGTCTGGCGGGATATTTTAGGAAGTCCGGTCCTGGGTTTTCTACCCGCTAAACCGCTTACAGATATTACTAAGCAAACACAGAAATTCGTAATAGGGGATGCGCAAATCGAAGCGTTTAACACACTGAAGACAGTACTTAGTAAAAAACCGGTACTAGGTATATTTAATCAACAGTATGAGACCGAAGTCCATACAGACGCGTCCATTGACGGCTATGGTGCCGTATTATTTCAAAAATTTCCTGACGATAACCAATTGCATCCAATATACTATATGAGTAAGAAAACATCTGACGCAGAACGTAAATACTCAAGCTACGAATTGGAAATATTGGCTGTAATAGAAGCATTGAAGAAGATTCGGGTGTACTTGCTGGGCTTACACTTCAAGCTGGTTACTGACTGCAACGCTTTTACGAAAACTTTAGATAAAAAAGATTTAAGCACAAGAGTAGCCCGCTGGATTCTGTTCCTTCAAGAGTATGACTATATGGTGGAACATCGCAAGGGTGGTCTTATGAGGCATGTAGACGCCCTAAGTCGCTTCCTAGTTATGAAGATAAGTGATGTATATTTCCTAAGCTCGTTACGACGCGCACAACAGCAAGATGAAGAATTAAAAGCTATTAATGAGATTATTAACGAGAAGAAGACGTATAATGATTATTTCGAAAAGGGTGGTGTTCTTCACAAATTGGTCGACGACAACGAGTTAGTAGTAGTGCCGAAGTGCATGCAGCGAGACGTTATTAGACGAGCCCACGAGAAAGGTCATTTTGCCGTAAGAAAAACTAAAGATTTGATTTGTCGAGAATTTTTCATTCCTAAGTTAGAAGACAAAGTACGAATGCATATTGCCAACTGCGTTGCTTGTATTATTTCAAACCGTAAGTTAGGCAAACAAGAAGGAGAACTGCATCCGCTGCACAAAGGTGAAATGCCGCTTCATACATACCATGTAGATTTTCTTGGCCCTTTGGAGTCGACAAGCAAGTCATATAAACACATTTTCGCCGTTATCGATTCCTTTATAAAGTTTTCGTGGTTGCATCCGACAAAGACCACGTCAGCCCAAGAGACGATCAGCCGTTTAAAGTTACAAAGTATTACCTTTGGTAATCCCGTTCAAATTATCTCCGATCGTGGATCTGCGTTTACGTCTGACGATTTTCGGCGCAACTGCGAAGACGAAAACATTCAACATTTCAAAATAACCACTGGCCTTCCACGTGTCAATGGCCAAGTGGAAAGATTAAATGGCGTTATATCAAACGTTCTATCAAAGTTAAGCAAAGACGACCCTACGAAGTGGTTAAAAGCACGTTGACAGGGTACAGCAAGTCATAAACTCCACATATAATCGAAGCATCGACATGACTCCATTCGAGTTGCTGATAGGTGTTAAAATGCGAACAACCGACGACATTAATATTAAAAACCTAATAGAAGAAGAAACGCGACAACAATATCTAGATATGAGAGATGAGACCAGACAACATGCAAAAAAGTAGATTTTGAATATGCAAGCCGAAAATAAACGAACATACAACCTTCGACGCAAAGAAGCAGATAAGTATTCGATTGGCGATTTGGTTGCAATAAAACGCACGCAATTTGGTGGTGGACTCAAATTAAAAGCTAAATATCTGGGTCCTTACCGTGTTGTTAAGGTAAAGCCAAAAGATACCTACGACGTTGTAAAATCTGGGGAAAGTGAAGGCCCGAAACACACAACAACCTGTGCTGAATTTATGAAGCCATGGGTTAATTTCTCTAACTATGACGATGATGCATTCGAGGGCGAATGCGCAGCAGGATGGCCGAATTGTGGGATTGGGGAAACCCAGAACCAGGCGGAAACCCTAACATAAAGCAAATAAGCTAAGAAGAAGAAAACTACAACTCGAACAGAGCAAAATCAGTTTTACGAGAAGTTTCGATTGAGATAGACGTGTTGCCGTAAAAACGTTGTGTTGTGAGACGATTCCATTTTATTCCTGTTAATTAACTTTTAAATATCAATTTCAATTAATCAGCATATTTAAAATCAAACTTGAATTATTAAATTTCTTTTATTTGTACAACTATTTCTGAATTAAATAGAAAAACATATAAAAGGTCCCACATATATAAAAGATGGTATCTTCTACCAAAACGACGATTCTAATTTTTGCGTCACCGCTTTGGAGGAAACCAAGCCTTTAGGGAGTGGAAGTTATTTATATACGTAGAGAAAAAAATTTCATAAAAATTTAACTAGTCTGTAAAAAAAATGTAAATAACTCCCGCTCCCTTAAAGTGCCAAAAAAAAATTTTTTTTTGCTAATAGTTACTAATGGAATGCCCAACAACATCATACAAAAGCGCCATCTGACTACGATGGAGAAGTTAAAAATTAGGAATAATGTTTACAAAAAATTTTTTTTGCAAAAATTAGAACCGTCGTTTGGTAGAAGATACCATCTTTTATACATGGGACATTCCACCCAAAAGAGGAAAAGTACCAAATTTTAAAATGCCATAAACTCCCACTGCTCTGACAGAACTTTACAATAAAGGTCTTTTTATTATCATGGGTTAGGGGTAACTAGTTGCATAGCTAAATTTTTACTGCATCCATAATACTGAAAAAACTTAAAAATTGTATCACGAAAAAGCAGGAAAATGTCCCAGGCGTCACACTGTTTAACCTTTGTAAAAAGTTTCTAAAAGCTAATACTGATCTTATTTTTAAAGAATATGGTACTATGTTGTATGTACTTTCGTTCATACACAAATTGCAGTTCAAAGTTGAACTATAAAGCTAAAATTCCTTTTCGTGCTCATAAAGGTGCAACAAAGGGAATTTTCGGTTTCACAGGAGTCACACTCACTTACTGAGTAGTTATAAAGCTATTTGTTGTTATTTCGCCAATTCATTTAATACATTTATTGTATTGGATATTTATCCATGTCGATATATATATTTCATAGCAATTGAAATCCCAATGTCAGTTTATTAAGTCAAAGTTGACTAAGCTCTCGAGTCAAATGTCCCAGGAGTCACCACGGAATGTCCCACATATTTAAAAAATTAGCAAAATCGGTTTGACCAATCGTGAGAAAATTATCAAAAAGTGAGGAATTTCGAAAAGTTTTGATAGCTATAACTTTGAAAATAATTCGAATTTCGAAAAAATGGCCCAAACATATTTTTCAGAAGGTGTACTATCCTTCTGAAGCTTCGAAAAAAAAGTGGCTCACTTCACAAAATTCAACTCATTACTTTATGCATTACCATATATTAAAAACCCCCACAGCTGCGTACGGGCCTGGCATAAGTTGATAATATGCAATAGCTTTACCGCGGCAGTCCACAAGTGCCACACGTCCTTTTTTATACCCAGTGTACTAGTACTAGTAAAGGGTATATTAATTTTGTTCACATAACGGTAGTACGTAACGGCACAAAATAATCGAGATAGATATAGAGTTCCATATATGAAAGTTCTTAGGTTGAAAAGAGGAGCCCATTAAGACATGTCCGTCCGTCCGTCTGTGTCCACGATAACTTGAGTAAAAATTGAGATATTTGCATGAAATTTTGTATACAGGTTACCTTTTGGCCAAGGTAGGTTGCTATTGAAAATGGGCGAAATCGGATGATAACCACGCCCCTTTTTTCGATATCGAAAATTTCGAAAATCACACAAATTGACATATCTCGGTAGCTGAAATGGCTAAAATGATATAATTTTATAGGTAAATCCCCCTGGTAATTCTCTTATGATTTTGCCATGCATTTTTTTTTTAAGAGGCGTGGCACCGCCCACTTTTAAGGGAGGCATTTTTGAATATTTGACTGGTTGTAACTTTTAATCTGATTACGATAGAACGATGGAATTTGGCAAAAAGCATACTAGTTTCGTTGGGAGTATACCTGATAAAAATGGATAAAATGGCTCTCCAACCATGCCCACTTTCGAATTCGAAAATTTCGAAAATCACATAAATTGACATATCTCGGTAGCTGAAATGGCTAAAATGATATAATTTAATAGGTGAATCCCCCTGGCAATTCTCTTATGATTTTGCCATGAATTTTTTTTAAAGGGACGTGGCACCGCCCACTTTTAAGGGAGACATTTTTGAATATTTGACTGGTCGTAACTTTTAATCTGATTACGATAGAACGATGGAATTTGGCAAAAAACATACTAGTATCGTTGGGGGTATTACTGATGAAAATGGATCAAATCGCCCTCCAACCATGCCCACTTTCGATATCGAAAATTTCTAAAATCACCTAAATTGACATAATTCGCTAACGGAAATGGGTAAATTTATATAATTTTATAGGTGAATCTCCATGGTCATTATATAATGATTTTTTGATAAATTTTCTAAAGTGGGCGTGACCCCGCCCACTTTTAAGGGAGACAATTTTATACCCAGCGTACTAGTACAGGGGTATTATAATTTTGTCCACATAACGGTACTACGTACCGGCGCAAAATAATCAAGATCCATGTATGAAAGTTCGTAGGTTGAAAAGAGGAGGCTATTCAGGCATGTCCGTCCGTCTCTCTATCCGTCCGTCCGACTTTGTACACGATAACTTGAGTAAAAATTAAGATATTTGCATGCAATTTTATATACAGGTATACTTTTTGGCCAAGGTAGGTTGCTATTAATAATGGGCGAAATCGGATGATAACCATGCCCCCTTTTTTGATATCGATAATTTCGAAAATCATACAAATTAACATAACTTGAGTAAAAATTGAGGCATTTGCATGAAATTTGGTATACAGATTACTTTATGGCCAAGGTAGCTTGCTAGAGAAAATGGGCGAAATCGGATTATAACCACGTCCCTGTTGTCGGTATCGAAAAATTCGAAAATCACATAAACTGACATAACTTGACTAAAAATTTAGATATTTCCATTAATTTTGGTTTAAACCTTACTTTCTGGCCAATGTAGGTGGCTATTAAAAATGGGCGAAATCGGATGATAACCACGCCCCCTTTTTCGTTATCGAAAATTTCGAAGTTCACATAAACTGACATATATCGGTAGCTGAAATTGATCAAATGATATAATTTCATAGGTGAATCTCTCTTATCATTCTATTATGATTTTTGTATGATGTTTGTTGTATGATTAGTAACTATTGGCAAAAAAAAAATTTTGGCACCTTTAGGGGGCGGGAGTTATTTACAACAACATCATACAAAAGCGCCATCTCGCCACGATGGAGAAGTTAAAAATTGCGAATAATGTTTGCAAAAAAATTTTTTTGCAAAAATTGGAAATGTCCTTTTGTAGAAGATACCATCTTTTATATATATTTAAAAAATTAGCAAAAGCGGTTTGACCAATCATGAGAAAATCATCAAAACGTAAGGAATTTCGAAAAGTGGTGATAGCTATTCGAAAAACTGGCCGAAACGTATTTTTTTCAATTTAAAAATTTGTCACAAATTGGGCGTAAGTATATTAGAAGTAAGAAATGTATTCAACTATAAGTACGATTTTGAGGGCACACGAACAATGTACATATATGTTATACTGTAGCATAAATAAATATTAATTTTATAAACTAACTAATAAATTTATTGAGTTCGTTTTCCCAAATTATAATATATATAGAAAATATATACCTTATAGGTACTACTATTGTTTCCATACACTGGGTATTTAATGTTCGGCTTACCCGAACTTAGACTTCCTTACTTGTTTATATTACTTTTTATAAATGAAAAGATGTATTACCTTTCAGGTATGAAAAGATGCACTACAAGAGATACATTATATCTTGCATTACCTTTCTAGAATGAAAAGATGCATTGCAAGGGACACATTAAATTGTACATAACATTTTATGAATACATATCTGTAATTACTTTCCTTTTGGAATAACAAGGACACTAACGCGCCATGAGGCTCTACAGCGGTAGAAGAGAGAAGATCCTATTTTTGAATGTTTGAATGGCGAGATCGGCATGTCGACCAGGGCTTGGATTCCCTAACGATGAGTTTTCAAATGTACACTCTAGCATTCCAATTCAGAAACAATGAGTGCGAGTTTTTTCTATCAAAATAATTTACACAGCTTGTAAAAAATTTTCACTGACTTTTTTTCAGTGAGTTTTGGTGTAAAGGGCATTTCAACAGGAGCATAAATATTTTAAAACGATATAAAATAAAATATTCGAAAAACATTTTAAAAGTATTGTTTACAAATGTCATTTAAAAACTTAAAATCAAAACGTCATACATTGCCTACTGTACACAAAATAGCTGTTAAAATTAACATGGTATTCACCGTCACCACTTAGGTATTCACCCCAATGGAAACACCCTTTTTGTGTTTGTGCGCTAATTCAGCACAAAAATGTACACATTAGTTTGGAGAATCGCATGAAAATGTCATGTGTAAATTTTCGGTGCAAATGAGATTTGATTCAGTGTACACCTTCAATTTCTACACTTTTAGAGAATCCACTCCCAGCTTCTGGACTCCCCAACTGTGAGTTTTGAAATGTACACTAGCTATTTCAGACAATGTTAAGCACAGTAGTTTAATATGCCGATCGCTTTAATTATTCCTTTGTTATGAGATATTGATTAATTTTTTGGCTCTATTAACTCTTCAATTAAGCGCCTTCATTATCAACCCACCATCGGCTTAGCAGTATTTATTCCTTAAGCGGGCTACTCACCTGCCAAGAAATGTCAAACTCCATATAAAAAAACGCTCAAGAAATGGTCAAGAAACGTTTTCACACGTCAAATTTTCTTGAGCCAATACTCAGTGCATAAGAAAAAATACAGACCTTTTCGATAGTTGGCAACGCTCGCATATATTTCTTGAGGCAAACTTGCAGATCCACGGCAAAGGTGAGTACATATTTCGCTAAACATATTTTGTACATTTTTATAAGCGTAATTTGCAAAAAAATGGAAAATTTGGTAGACGTCAAAATTTCTTGACCATGCACAAGAAATATATGCTCGTTTTTTCCTTTAGGCCATGGGTCGGCAGATTTTTAATTCCGGGGGTGTAAGTGAGAACGCTTATACACGCGCTGTGATCGTCCGAACTATATTTTTAACATTCGCTGACGAAACAAGCGACACCCCCGCGCGATGTGGTTTCGCCCCTTGCCCAGCGACGACTAAATCATTTGGCAAACAAAGAGCACAACGTGTCTGTGTGATGAATTCAACTTGTGTGACTGATCTTAAGATCTATGGGGCGCCGATGCTTGCTTTAGGCATTTCTTGGCAAGTGGGTAGCCCGCTTTACCATGGCAAAATGATTGAATGGTAACCGCAGCCCAAAAAAGAATACGAAATTACCGTTTTGGCCGGAATTTTTGTGTCAAAAGCAGTGGCAAAACAACAAACGCATAAAAACACATGAACAAACGATATACTTATTTTTCCTGGCTTTTTACTTTTTTTTCCACATTTTCTAAAAAAATTAACTAAAACTCATTAAAACACGCAAACGAATTCCGTAGCTTTTCCACGAACTATGCAAAAAAATGTAAACAAGAAAACAAAAAGGGTGATACTTTGAGTGATCAAAAACTAACTGTGCATGAAAGAACAGTTAGCCACAGCTGTCAGTTCAACCTTAGATTATTGAATCATGTTCCTTACACATGTCTTATTATTGCATACGATATTTTTTCTTTATAGCAGCTTGTGTAAGCATACATGCATACAGGGATGCCTTTCCATTTTATGACGCCCAAGCTTTCTTTTATAAGCCCGAATGCTTGTTTTAATGTACTTACATGTATTTGTTGCACTTGCTTCCATGGTTACAGCATCAATGGAAATCACTGTGTTGCATAAAGTTTTGAGCGCAACGAGCTAGACAAATAAACCGAGAATCGAAACAAAAATATTGCACTCAAATAAGAAAGAATCAAATATGATTTGTAAGATTTTAATTTAAGTTGCAGTGTTTCCACCGGAACTTTAAAATTCACTCTTTTCTAAGCACTCCCAAAATATTTCGAAAAAATATTAAGATTTACTGGAGCTAAACCGCGTTAAAAAAACGCTAAAAATATCCTTTTTTATGTATAAAAAGAGTATGAAAATATATCTATATATATAAAAGAGAGTGATGTTAGTTCAAACACTTATAACTCAAGAACGCCTGCACCGATTTGGATGATGGACACCAATTCAGATTGCTCTTTGGCCAGAATAGGAGAATATCCAAAAAAATTCTCGAAAAATTCCCAAAAAAAAAAAAAAAAATTTTTCCCATACATTTTGTATGGTATGAATTTTTGTTATCTATATATCTATATATATAAAAGAAAGTGATGTTAGTTCAAACACTTATAACTCAAGAACGCCTGCACCGATTTGGATGATGGACACCAATTCAGATTGCTCTTTGGCCAGAATAGAAGAATATCCAAAAAAATTCCCGAAAAATTCCCAAAAAAAAAAAAAATTTTTTCCCATACATTTTGTATGGTATGAATTTTTGTTATTCTATATATATAAAAGAAAGTGATGTTAGTTCAAACACTTATAACTCAAGAACGCCTGCACCGATTTGGATGATGGACACCAATTCAGATTGCTCTTTGGCCAGAATAGGAGAATATCCAAAAAAAATTCCCGAAAAATTCCCAAAAAAAAAAAAAAAATTTTTCCCATACATTTTGTATGGTATGAATTTTTGTTATCTATATATATATAAAAGAAAGTGATGTTAGTTCAAACACTTATAACTCAAGAACGCCTGCACCGATTTGGATGATGGACACCAATTCAGATTGCTCTTTGGCCAGAATAGGAGAATATCCAAAAAAATTCCCGAAAAATTCCCAAAAAAAAAAAAAAATTTTTCCCATACATTTTGTATGGTATGAATTTTTGTTATCTATATATATAAAAGAAAGTGATGTTAGTTCAAACACTTATAACTCAAGAACGCCTGCACCGATTTGGATGATGGACACCAATTCAGATTGCTCTTTGGCCAGAATAGGAGAATATCCAAAAAAATTCCCGAAAAATTCCCAAAAAAAAAAAAAAATTTTTCCCATACATTTTGTATGGTATGAATTTTTGTTATCTATATATATAAAAGAAAGCGATGTTAGTTCAAACACTTATAACTCAAGAACGCCTGCACCGATTTGGATGATGGACACCAATTCAGATTGCTCTTTGGCCAGAATAGGAGAATATCCAAAAAAAATTCCCGAAAAATTCCCAAAAAAAAAAAAAAAATTTTTCCCATACATTTTGTATGGTATGAATTTTTGTTATCTATTATCTATATATATATATAAAAGAAAGTGATGTTAGTTCGAACACTTATAACTCAAGAACGCCTGCACCGATTTGGATGATGGACACCAATTCAGATTGCTCTTTGGCCAGAATAGGAGAATATCCAAAAAAATTCCCGAAAAATTCCCAAAAAAAAAAAAAAAAAAATGTTCCCATACATTTTGTATGGTATGAATTTTTGTTATCTATATATATAAAAGAAAGTGATGTTAGTTCAAACACTTATAACTCAAGAACGCCTGCACCGATTTGGATGATGGACACCAATTCAGATTGCTCTTTGGCCAGAATAGGAGAATATCCAAAAAAAATTCCCGAAAAATTCCCAAAAAAAAAAAAAAAATTTTTCCCATACATTTTGTATGGTATGAATTTTTGTTATCTATATATATATAAAAGAAAGTGATGTTAGTTCAAACACTTATAACTCAAGAACGCCTGCACCGATTTGGATGATGGACACCAATTCAGATTGCTCTTTGGCCAGAATAGGAGAATATCCAAAAAAAATTCCCGAAAAATTCCCAAAAAAAAAAAAAAAATTTTTCCCATACATTTTGTATGGTATGAATTTTTGTTATCTATTATCTATATATATATATAAAAGAAAGTGATGTTAGTTCGAACACTTATAACTCAAGAACGCCTGCACCGATTTGGATGATGGACACCAATTCAGATTGCTCTTTGGCCAGAATAGGAGAATATCCAAAAAAATTCCCGAAAAATTCCCAAAAAAAAAAAAAAAATTTTCCCATACATTTTGTATGGTTGAATTTTTGTTATCTATATATATAAAAGAAAGTGATGTTAGTTCAAACACTTATAACTCAAGAACGCCTGCACCGATTTGGATGATGGACACCAATTCAGATTGCTCTTTGGCCAGAATAGGAGAATATCCAAAAAAAATCCCGAAAAATTCCCAAAAAAAAAAAAAAATTTTTCCCCTACATTTTGTATGGTATGAATTTTTGTTATCTATATATATAAAAGAAAGTGATGTTATTTCAAACACTTATAACTCAAGAACGCCTGCACCGATTTGGATGATGGACACCAATTCAGATTGCTCTTTGGCCAGAATAGGAGAATATCCAAAAAAATTCCCGAAAAATTCCCAAAAAAAAAAAAAAAAATTTTTCCATACATTTTGTATGGTATGAATTTTTGTTATCTATATATATAAAAGAAAGTGATGTTAGTTCAAACACTTATAACTCAAGAACGCCTGCACCGATTTGGATGATGGACACCAATTCAGATTGCTCTTTGGCCAGAATAGGAGAATATCCAAAAAAATTCCCGAAAAATTCCCAAAAAAAAAAAAAAATTTTTTTCATACATTTTGTATGGTATGAATTTTTGTTATCTATATATATAAAAGAAAGTGATGTTAGTTCAAACACTTATAACTCAAGAACGCCTGCACCGATTTGGATGATGGACACCAATTCAGATTGCTCTTTGGCCAGAATAGGAGAATATCCAAAAAAATTCCCGAAAAATTCCCAAAAAAAAAAAAAAATTTTTCCCATACATTTTGTATGGTATGAATTTTTGTTATTCTATCTATATATATAAAAGAAAGTGATGTTAGTTCAAACACTTATAACTCAAGAACGCCTGCACCGATTTGGATGATGGACACCAATTCAGATTGCTCTTTGGCCAGAATAGGAGAATATCCAAAAAAAATTCCCGAAAAATTCCCAAAAAAAAAAAAAAATTTTCCCATACATTTTGTATGGTATGAATTTTTGTTATTTATATATATAAAAGAAAGTGATGTTAGTTCAAACATTTATAACTCAAGAACGCCTGCACCGATTTGGATGATGGACACCAATTCAGATTGCTCTTTGGCCAGAATAGGAGAATATCCAAAAAAAATTCCCGAAAATATATATATAAAAGAAAGTGATGTTAGTTCAAACACTTATAACTCAAGAACGCCTGCACCGATTTGGATGATGGACACCAATTCAGATTGCTCTTTGGCCAGAATAGGAGAATATCCAAAAAAATTCCCGAAAAATTCCCAAAAAAAAAAAAAAAAATTTTCCCATACATTTTGTATGGTATGAATTTTTGTTATCTATCTATATATATAAAAGAAAGTGATGTTAGTTCAAACACTTATAACTCAAGAACGCCTGCACCGATTTGGATGATGGACACCAATTCAGATTGCTCTTTGGCCAGAATAGGAGAATATCCAAAAAAATTCCCGAAAAATTCCCAAAAAAAAAAAAAAAAATTTTTCCCATACATTTTGTATGGTATGAATTTTTGTTATCTATATATATAAAAGAAAGTGATGTTAGTTCAAACACTTATAACTCAAGAACGCCTGCACCGATTTGGATGATGGACACCAATTCAGATTGCTCTTTGGCCAGAATAGGAGAATATCCAAAAAAATTCCCAAAAAAAAAAAAATTTTTCCCATACATTTTGTATGGTATGAATTTTTGTTATCTATATATATAAAAGAAAGTGATGTTAGCTCAAACACTTATAACTCAAGAACGCCTGCACCGATTTGGATGATGGACACCAATTCAGATTGCTCTTTGGCCAGAATAGGAGAATATCCAAAAAAATTCCCGAAAAATTCCCAAAAAAAAAAAAAAATTTTTCCCATACATTTTGTATGGTATGAATTTTTGTTATCTATATATATAAAAGAAAGTGATGTTAGTTCAAACACTTATAACTCAAGAACGCCTGCACCGATTTGGATGATGGACACCAATTCAGATTGCTCTTTGGCCAGAATAGGAGAATATCCAAAAAAAATTCCCGAAAAATTCCCAAAAAAAAAAAAAAAATTTTCCCCATACATTTTGTATGGTATGAATTTTTGTTATCTATATATATATAAAAGAAAGTGATGTTAGTTCAAACACTTATAACTCAAGAACGCCTGCACCGATTTGGATGATGGACACCAATTCAGATTGCTCTTTGGCCAGAATAGGAGAATATCCAAAAAAATTCCCGAAAAATTCCCAAAAAAAAAAAAAAAATGTTTCCCATACATTTTGTATGGTATGAATTTTTGTTATCTATATCTATATATATAAAAGAAAGTGATGTTAGTTCAAACGCTTATAACTCAAGAACGCCTGCACCGATTTGGATGATGGACACCAATTCAGATTGCTCTTTGGCCAGAATAGGAGAATATCCAAAAAAATTCCCGAAAAATTCCCAAAAAAAAAAAAATTTTTCCCATACATTTTGTATGGTATGAATTTTTGTTATCTATATATATAAAAGAAAGTACCGTTAGTACAAACACTTATAACTCAAGAACGCCTGCACCGATTTGGATGATGGACACCAATTCAGATTGTTCTCTGGCCAGAATCGAAGAATATCCAAAAAAATTCCCGAAAAATTCCCAAAAAAAAAAAATTTCCCATACATTTTGTATGGTATGAATTTTTGTTATCTATATATATAAAAGAAAGTACCGTTAGTACAAACACTTATAACTCAAGAACGCCTGCACCGATTTGGATGATGGACACCAATTCAGATTGTTCTCTGGCCAGAATCGAAGAATATCCAAAAAAATTTCCGAAAAATTCCCAAAAAAAAAAAATTTCCCATACATTTTGTATGGTGCGAATGTTTGTTATCTATATATATAAAAGAAAGTGGCGTTAGTACAAACTCTTATAACTCAAGAACGCCTGCACCGATTTGGATGATGGACACCAATTCAGATTACTCTTTGGCCAGAATAGGAGAATATCCAAAAAAATTCCCGAAAAATTCCCAAAAAAAAAAAAAATTTTTCCCATACATTTTGTATGGTATGAATTTTTGTTATCTATATATATAAAAGAAAGTGGCGTTAGTACAAACTCTTATAACTCAAGAACGCCTGCACTGATTTGGATGATGGACACCAATTCAGATTGTACTCTGGCCAGAATCGAAGAATATCCAAAAAAATTCCCAAAAAAAAAAAATTTTCCCATACATTTTGTATGGTGCGAATTTTTGTTATCTATATATATAAAAGTGGCGTTAGTACAAACACTTATAACTCAAGAACGCCTGCACCGATTTGGATGATGGACACCAATTCAGATTGTTCTCTGGCCAGAATCGAAGAATATCCAAAAAAAATTCCAAAAAAAAAAAATAAAATTCCCATACATTTTGTATGGTGCGAATTTTTGTTATTTTATATAAAGCGTTCTTGATGATCAATGACGTTTATGTTTGCGTTACGTTGTGATGGTTATCCAGCAACGAACCTATTCACAATTTTTAAGTATTCTCGCTCAATGGACCAAATTTAATTTAATTTCGCTTTATCAATACAATGCCACTCCACTACGAAAGAAGTTTTTACAAATTAAGAGCTGATTTACATAAAAGTGGCTCTAATTGCATTGCGAACGCACTGTAACTTAAAATGCTGGTTCCTGTATTGCCAGAAGATGGCGGTGTGTGCATTAACTTATGACAGTTAGTTATTCAATTTTAATGAGAACATTATTTTCAAACGCTTATTTAAAAATTTCACAAATTTTAATAGAGTCAGGTGTAGTGGAAATTGTGAAAAAAAGAAAAAAAATGGATTTTCGATCGATGGTAAAAATTATTCTGATGCTTTTAAAAATATATATTTTTTGGTAAAAAATGTCCGCGGATTAACAAACTATCGGTTATAGAAAATTTGATTTCAAAGACACAATTTTACGCAGGGCAACGCCTGCGGGGTCAGCTAGTATATATATAAAAGAAAGTGATGTTAGTTCAAACACTTATAACTCAAGAACGCCTGCACCGATTTGGATGATGGACACCAATTCAGATTGCTCTTTGGCCAGAATAGGAGAATATCCAAAAAAATTCCCGAAAAATTCCCAAAAAAAAAAAAAAAATTTTTTCCATACATTTTGTATGGTATGAATTTTTGTTATCTATATATATAAAAGAAAGTGATGTTAGTTCAAACACTTATAACTCAAGAACGCCTGCACCGATTTGGATGATGGACACCAATTCAGATTGCTCTTTGGCCAGAATAGGAGAATATCCAAAAAAAATTACCGAAAAATTCCCAAAAAAAAAAAAAAATTTTTCCCATACATTTTGTATGGTATGAATTTTTGTTATCTATATATATAAAAGAAAGTGATGTTAGTTCAAACACTTATAACTCAAGAACGCCTGCACCGATTTGGATGATGGACACCAATTCAGATTGCTCTTTGGCCAGAATAGGAGAATATCCAAAAAAATTCCCGAAAAATTCCCAAAAAAAAAAAAAAAAATTTTCCCATACATTTTGTATGGTTGAATTTTTGTTATCTATATATATAAAAGAAAGTGATGTTAGTTCAAACACTTATAACTCAAGAACGCCTGCACCGATTTGGATGATGGACACCAATTCAGATTGCTCTTTGGCCAGAATAGGAGAATATCCAAAAAAATTCCCGAAAAATTCCCAAAAAAAAAAAAAAAAATTTTCCCATACATTTTGTATGGTATGAATTTTTGTTATCTATATATATATAAAAGAAAGTGATGTTAGTTCAAACACTTATAACTCAAGAACGCCTGCACCGATTTGGATGATGGACACCAATTCAGATTGCTCTTTGGCCAGAATAGGAGAATATCCAAAAAAAATTCCCGAAAAATTCCCAAAAAAAAAAAAAAAATTTTCCCCATACATTTTGTATGGTATGAATTTTTGTTATCTATATATATATAAAAGAAAGTGATGTTAGTTCAAACACTTATAACTCAAGAACGCCTGCACCGATTTGGATGATGGACACCAATTCAGATTGCTCTTTGGCCAGAATAGGAGAATATCCAAAAAAATTCCCGAAAAATTCCCAAAAAAAAAAAAAAAATTTTTCCCATACATTTTGTATGGTATGAATTTTTGTTATCTATATCTATATATATAAAAGAAAGTGATGTTAGTTCAAACGCTTATAACTTAAGAACGCCTGCACCGATTTGGATGATGGACACCAATTCAGATTGCTCTTTGGCCAGAATAGGAGAATATCCAAAAAAATTCCCGAAAAATTCCCAAAAAAAAAAAAATTTTTCCCATACATTTTGTATGGTATGAATTTTTGTTATCTATATATATAAAAGAAAGTACCGTTAGTACAAACACTTATAACTCAAGAACGCCTGCACCGATTTGGATGATGGACACCAATTCAGATTGTTCTCTGGCCAGAATCGAAGAATATCCAAAAAAATTCCCGAAAAATTCCCAAAAAAAAAAAATTTCCCATACATTTTGTATGGTATGAATTTTTGTTATCTATATATATAAAAGAAAGTACCGTTAGTACAAACACTTATAACTCAAGAACGCCTGCACCGATTTGGATGATGGACACCAATTCAGATTGTTCTCTGGCCAGAATCGAAGAATATCCAAAAAAATTTCCGAAAAATTCCCAAAAAAAAAAAATTTCCCATACATTTTGTATGGTGCGAATGTTTGTTATCTATATATATAAAAGAAAGTGGCGTTAGTACAAACTCTTATAACTCAAGAACGCCTGCACCGATTTGGATGATGGACACCAATTCAGATTACTCTTTGGCCAGAATAGGAGAATATCCAAAAAAATTCCCGAAAAATTCCCAAAAAAAAAAAAAATTTTTCCCATACATTTTGTATGGTATGAATTTTTGTTATCTATATATATAAAAGAAAGTGGCGTTAGTACAAACTCTTATAACTCAAGAACGCCTGCACTGATTTGGATGATGGACACCAATTCAGATTGTACTCTGGCCAGAATCGAAGAATATCCAAAAAAATTCCCAAAAAAAAAAAAATTTCCCATACATTTTGTATGGTGCGAATTTTTGTTATCTATATATATAAAAGTGGCGTTAGTACAAACACTTATAACTCAAGAACGCCTGCACCGATTTGGATGATGGACACCAATTCAGATTGTTCTCTGGCCAGAATCGAAGAATATCCAAAAAAAATTCCAAAAAAAAAAATAAAATTCCCATACATTTTGTATGGTGCGAATTTTTGTTATTTTATATAAAGCGTTCTTGATGATCAATGACGTTTATGTTTGCGTTACGTTGTGATGGTTATCCAGCAACGAACCTATTCACAATTTTTAAGTATTCTCGCTCAATGGACCAAATTTAATTTAATTTCGCTTTATCAATACAATGCCACTCCACTACGAAAGAAGTTTTTACAAATTAAGAGCTGATTTACATAAAAGTGGCTCTAATTGCATTGCGAACGCACTGTAACTTAAAATGCTGGTTCCTGTATTGCCAGAAGATGGCGGTGTGTGCATTAACTTATGACAGTTAGTTATTCAATTTTAATGAGAACATTATTTTCAAACGCTTATTTAAAAATTTCACAAATTTTAATAGAGTCAGGTGTAGTGGAAATTGTGAAAAAAAGAAAAAAAATGGATTTTCGATCGATGGTAAAAATTATTCTGATGCTTTTAAAAATATATATTTTTTGGTAAAAAATGTCCGCGGATTAACAAACTATCGGTTATAGAAAATTTGATTTCAAAGACACAATTTTACGCAGGGCAACGCCTGCGGGGTCAGCTAGTATATATATAAAAGAAAGTGATGTTAGTTCAAACACTTATAACTCAAGAACGCCTGCACCGATTTGGATGATGGACACCAATTCAGATTGCTCTTTGGCCAGAATAGGAGAATATCCAAAAAAATTCCCGAAAAATTCCCAAAAAAAAAAAAAAAATTTTTTCCATACATTTTGTATGGTATGAATTTTTGTTATCTATATATATAAAAGAAAGTGATGTTAGTTCAAACACTTATAACTCAAGAACGCCTGCACCGATTTGGATGATGGACACCAATTCAGATTGCTCTTTGGCCAGAATAGGAGAATATCCAAAAAAAATTACCGAAAAATTCCCAAAAAAAAAAAAAAATTTTTCCCATACATTTTGTATGGTATGAATTTTTGTTATCTATATATATAAAAGAAAGTGATGTTAGTTCAAACACTTATAACTCAAGAACGCCTGCACCGATTTGGATGATGGACACCAATTCAGATTGCTCTTTGGCCAGAATAGGAGAATATCCAAAAAAATTCCCGAAAAATTCCCAAAAAAAAAAAAAAAAAATTTTCCCATACATTTTGTATGGTTGAATTTTTGTTATCTATATATATAAAAGAAAGTGATGTTAGTTCAAACACTTATAACTCAAGAACGCCTGCACCGATTTGGATGATGGACACCAATTCAGATTGCTCTTTGGCCAGAATAGGAGAATATCCAAAAAAATTCCCGAAAAATTCCCAAAAAAAAAAAAAAAAATTTTCCCATACATTTTGTATGGTATGAATTTTTGTTATCTATATATATAAAAGAAAGTGATGTTAGTTCAAACACTTATAACTCAAGAACGCCTGCACCGATTTGGATGATGGACACCAATTCAGATTGCTCTTTGGCCAGAATAGGAGAATATCCAAAAAAAATTCCCGAAAAATTCCCAAAAAAAAAAAAAAAATGTTCCCATACATTTTGTATGGTTGAATTTTTGTTATCTATATATATAAAAGAAAGTGATGTTAGTTCAAACACTTATAACTCAAGAACGCCTGCACCGATTTGGATGATGGACACCAATTCAGATTGCTCTTTGGCCAGAATAGGAGAATATCCAAAAAAAATTACCGAAAAATTCCCAAAAAAAAAAAAAAATGTTTCCCCTACATTTTGTATGGTATGAATTTTTGTTATCTATATATATAAAAGAAAGTGATGTTAGTTCAAACACTTATAACTCAAGAACGCCTGCACCGATTTGGATGATGGACACCAATTCAGATTGCTCTTTGGCCAGAATAGGAGAATATCCAAAAAAATTCCCGAAAATATATATATAAAAGAAAGTGATGTTAGTTCAAACACTTATAACTCAAGAACGCCTGCACCGATTTGGATGATGGACACCAATTCAGATTGCTCTTTGGCCAGAATAGGAGAATATCCAAAAAAATTCCCGAAAAATTCCCAAAAAAAAAAAAAAAAAATTTCCCATACATTTTGTATGGTATGAATTTTTGTATCTATCTATATATATAAAAGAAAGTGATGTTAGTTCAAACACTTATAACTCAAGAACGCCTGCACCGATTTGGATGATGGACACCAATTCAGATTGCTCTTTGGCCAGAATAGGAGAATATCCAAAAAAATTCCCGAAAAATTCCCAAAAAAAAAAAAAAAAATTTTTCCCATACATTTTGTATGGTATGAATTTTTGTTATCTATATATATAAAAGAAAGTGATGTTAGTTCAAACACTTATAACTCAAGAACGCCTGCACCGATTTGGATGATGGACACCAATTCAGATTGCTCTTTGGCCAGAATAGGAGAATATCCAAAAAAATTCCCGAAAAATTCCCAAAAAAAAAAAAAAATTTTTCCCATACATTTTGTATGGTATGAATTTTTGTTATCTATATATATAAAAGTAAGTGATGTTAGTTCAAACACTTATAACTCAAGAACGCCTGCACCGATTTGGATGATGGACAGCAATTCAGATTGCTCTTTGGCCAGAATAGGAGAATATTCAAAAAAATTCCCGAAAAATTCCCAAAAAAAAAAAAAAAATTTTTCCCATACATTTTGTATGGTATGAATTTTTGTTATCTATATATATAAAAGAAAGTGATGTTAGTTCAAACACTTATAACTCAAGAACGCCTGCACCGATTTGGATGATGGACACCAATTCAGATTGCTCTTTGGCCAGAATAGGAGAATATCCAAAAAAATTCCCGAAAAATTCCCAAAAAAAAAAAAAAATTTTTTTCCCATACATTTTGTATGGTTGAATTTTTGTTATCTATATATATAAAAGAAAGTGATGTTAGTTGAAACACTTATAACTCAAGAACGCCTGCACCGATTTGGATGATGGACACCAATTCAGAGTGCTCTTTGGCCAGAATAGGAGAATATCCAAAAAAATTCCCGAAAAATTCCCAAAAAAAAAAAAAAATTTGTCCCATACATTTTGTATGGTATGAATTTTTGTTATTTTATATAAAGCGTTCTTGCGTTACGTTGTGACGGGTGACTCGCAAGATATATGCATCACCCTCTCACAAAATTAAATGTAATTTCGCTTTTTCAATACAATGCCACTTCACAACGAAATAAGTTTTTACAAATTAAGAGGTGATTTACATAAAATTTGCCCACGCATATTGACAGATGACCGCCCTATAAGTTCAAAACGGATAAACAAACTATCGCTTATAGAAATTTTGATTTCAAAGGCAATATTACGCAGGGCAACGCCTGCGGGGTCAGCTAGTTTTTTAATAAAAATCACATGGGATGATGAATTAGCTGGAGTACAAAAAGTAAGCATAAAAAAGTTTGTAAATTTGGTAACTGTATAACTGCGTGCTAATATTCGCAATGTGGAAAATTGGGCCAAAAAGGGTTAAATTTTGCAGAAATGACAACGTCTCGAAAATACCTTCAAATGATACCCTAATCGTCCAAATACGTCAATAATTGGCTGAGTTATTAAAGTTTTCCACAAACCTACCCCTCGAAATAGGTTAAGTTCAAGTGTCTACCGCAGAGGCACACCTAGGCCAGTATTAAAAAGTCCGTTGTGATACCACCAACACTAGGAAAGTCAGTTCCGGGACCCTGCCATATGGAAAATCCCGGTATTAACGGAATTCTCCACATAGCAGAATCCCGGGACTGACGTTCCTATACCGACACCGTTACTCCTCCTCGAACCATTTAGATGACTTGATGAAGGCCATCAGGTCCTTTATGTCCAGCTCCGTGACCTGGCGTAGGCTAACCAGGAAGGGAACTCCCAAAACCCCTCGAAATACTTATGACCAAAAACAGCATCATACATCTCAATATTTGGATTGCGTTTATAAAATTTTCAAACTTTTTTATGCTTACCTTTTGTACTCCAGCTAATTCATCATATCAGGTGCTTTTTATTAAAAAATATATTTTCATACTCTTTTTATACATAAAAAAGGATATTTTTAGCGTTTTTTTAACGCGGTTTAGCTCCAGTAAATCTTAATATTTTTTCGAAATATTTTGACCAAGGTCTTAGAATACATTGAAGTTTATAATTCCGATGGAAACAGGGTGTCCATTTTTTTTTTGTATGGAGCGTGAGGCGCCTTAATATACATATATGTATACAGGGTATTAGGGGTGCTTTAAAAGATATTCTTTTGACTGAGTCTTAACGCACCTTGTCGTTGTTTTTTTCGGGTTAGACGGGTATTTCATGGTTGACCATAAGTTATGGTCCATAATTTTTAAACACCAGCAGAGAGAGCAGGCACTGAGGGGGTTCTACCATTGTACAATGGCCGGAATTGAGTTTCTTTTGGCAAAGATTTTCTAACGGGTCGATTCTAAGCGTAACCGCACATTTTGTATCTAGAAGCTTATCTAACCGAATATCGTACCCGTCGGTGAAGTAGTTCATGTAACGCGACTCTGTCGTGCATCGAAATGCTGTCAAAAATGATAAATGCGCAAAAGTGAATAAAATGAAAATGCAAACGAAATTTCGTGCAAACCAGTGCTAATATTGTTTATTATTTGTCGTTAACTAGTATACATCATGGTATGAAACCGATTAAAATAACGTTCCGGTTTCGGTTTTGCAATTTGTTTTGGTTTCGGTTTCGTTCTTGAACATTTATTTCCGTATGGGTTACGGTTTCGCTTTCCAAATAAAAACACGAACACAATAAATTTTACTACTAACCCAGTCGGTAATTTGGCTAACCACAAATGCAGTTGACTACAACGCACCCAGTACTGTTTGAAAAGCTAACTACTTTGTAGGGAGCAGGCTGGCCATTTTTAAATGGCGATGGCCTAGAGGTAGTCAGTAGTGCTTATTTCTATATGATTCTCAGCTAACTAAAAGTCAACTTGTTTGAAACCGAGGAAGGTTGCCTACATTGAGCTCACTTTTTCAAAATGGTTTTTAAGTGACTACTTTGACACAGCTTAAAACCGTATACTTTAGGTTAGCTAATATCTTTCAACGGCTTTTTGGCAAAATTTTATAAATATATTAACACATTTTTTGCACACGTATGCATGTTAATTTAACAAAGACAGTCTAAATAAGATACTTTTTTGACAAACAAAACACATTAATAATGAATTAGTGGTTACATATGTATGTAGTATCTGTGAAAAGACATGGGCGCATAATCATAGTCCGGAGTTAGTGTATACTTTACAGCCCTATGCTGCGCGTTACCGGTAAAATTGCCATCGGCAAACAATTTTCCTTAAAATACATTACCAAATAAAGTGGCTGCGATTCTGAGCAGATGGTAACGCTCTAATGGCAAAAAAACTCACCAGTGTGTATGGTGAATTGAAAAGCCACCCTGCTAGTCACCTGGCATATGTTTTTTGTTTATCAAAAAGAAGAAGACTGCAAAATGGAAATGAACAAGTAAGTAAATTTGGTAAATATTTTATGAAATTTATTAAAAATTGTTTATTTTATTTACAGAAAATATGCACGCACCACCCCAGCGCAGTTGCGGTTGTTTGTGGCCTTAATACTATATACCGGTTTATTTGTTTGATTTTCACTTTGTTTTATTTATTTTGTTTAATTTTCACTTTATTTTGTTCAATTGCACTTTCGCTTTTTTATTTTTCAAAGTAAACATCAGCTGTTTTATATTGATGTTACCACATGTTACCACCTATTTTGGTGGTAACGGTGTTACCAGAAAACTTTTGCCCTCAGAATACCAAAAAGGAGTAAAAGTTGCCGAGTGAATTTGTTTGCCGGTAATAATAAAGTTATTACCACAGTAGAATTGACCTGTTAGTAAGAGTAATACTAAAAAATTAAAGTGCACTTCTTTTTATACCCAGCGTACTAGTACAAGGGTATATTCATTTTGTTCACATAACGGTAATACGTAACGGCACAAAATAATCGAGATAGATATAGAGTTCCATATATGAAAGTTCTTTGGTTGAAAAAAGGAGTTTATTAAGGAATGGACATTTCGTGTGTCCGTCCGTTCGTCCGTCTCTGTTCACGATAACTTGAGTAAAAATAGAGATATTTGCATGTAGTTTTATATACAGGTTAATTTGTGGCTAAGGTAGGTTGCTATTGAAAATGGGAGAAATCGGAAGATAACCACGCCCCCTTTTTCGATATCGAAAATTTCGAAAATCACAGAAATTGGCATATCTCGCCAGCTGGAATGGCTAAAATGATATAATTTTATAGGCGAATCCCCCTGGTCATTCTCTTCTGATTTTTCCATAAATTTTTACATAGGGCGTGGCACCGCCCACTTCTCAGGGAGCAATTTTTGAAAATTTGACTGGTGGTAACTTTTAAACTGATTACGATAGAGCGATGGAGTTTGGCACAAAGCATACTAGTATCGTTGGGAGTATACCTGATAAATTGGGATAAACCATGCCAACTTTCGATATCGAAAATTTCTAAAATCACATAAATTGAAATAATTCGGTAACGGAAATGGCTAAAATGATATAATTTTATAGGTGAATGAATCCCCTAGTCATTATATAACGATTTTTTGATAAATTTTCTAAAGTGGGCGTGAAAATTTCGAAAATCACACAAATTGGCATATCTCGCTAGCTGAAATGGCAGGCGTCTCTCCCTTGGCTTGCTAAATGTGATGGAGTGTTAAGCTACGGCTTCTACTCCATCACGTTGAAAGTCAAGCGGGATGGTACCCAGAGAGAGGAGCCGGAGGAGATGGAGACGAAGCCCGAGCTTCAGAGTGATGTGATGGCAGGAAACACCTTGAGTGCACTTGTTACGCTTGACTCTGACGCAGCAGCTACCTCCATCGAGTCGGCTCCGATGAATTTGGAGGAGGTGGGCAGCGCCTCGAGTGTACCCACCTCCACCGCAGCAAATCTCACGACCCCATGCAACACCTCGAGTGTACATGAGGTCGATATCGAACTAGCACGTAGTGCTCCAGAGTCCGAGAGTGATACACTCTCGGTATCTGAGCTGGCAGGGTAGTTCTCTACCAGCATGGACGAACACCTCCTCCTGGAATCCGACCAGTCAGATGTTGGCTGCGACGATACAATCGTTGAGGTGGCATCAGGCGGGACGGAGCAGGGGGAGATGGACGTCGATGCTGAGTTTTCAGAACGGTCCTAATGGTCCGGATACTGCAAATTAACCTGCATCACTCTAAGGCAGCCTCCGCTGCGCTAATATTACGCCTCTGCAAAACATCGGAAGCGGTCGTTCTAGTCCAAGAGCCATGGGTCGTCGGTACCAGGGTCTGTGGGCTGAATACCGATGAGTACCAGCTGGTGACGCCACCTGCAAAAGGTAGACTCAGTTCATGTATTCTTATCAGAAAAACTCTTTCTTATTTTCTACTATCTCCTTTCAGCGATGATGACTTCACCTGTATCAGCCTCGAGCTGCAGGACTATACCCTCTGGCTGATGTCCGTATACTTTGCGCACGATCGCCCCATCTCTGCACAGGATAGGCTCAGCAAGGCGGTAAAGGAGGCCCAACTCAAGGGGCTTCCGATAGTCAACGCGCACCACCTCGCATGGGGCTCAACCGACACAAATACAAGGCGTGAGTCTCTTTTTGATTTTATCATAGAAAACAACCTCTGTATCTGTAAATCTGGGGACAAGCCAACTTTTGTCACCTCGAATAGGAGGGAAGTTCTAGACAGTACTCTGGTTTCAGGACCTTTCTCCGACTTAGTTAAGGAATGGAAAGTTTCCGATGATAACTCCTACTCTGACCATATGTACGTAACTTTTAATCTGATTTTGCGACCTCCGCCCATGGCGGTTTACAGGAACAGGAGACGTACGGACTGGGACCTTTACAAAGTGGTCCTGTCCTCTACCCTCCAAGAAAACGCTTCTCACGGTAGGTCTTGCCTACCGATAAGATCTGATGAAGCGCCTCTCTCAGACATATCGTTTGTTTCTCTCGGTGAGCTAGACTCACCGTCTAAGATAGACGAAGCAGTAGATCTTGTCACCAATTCTTGTAACGCTGCCTTCATAGAAGCCTGCCCGGAGATTAAAAAAAGGGGTAGAAAGAAATCGTACTGGTGGACCCCTGAAATCTCCGAGCAAAGGAAGAACCGCAGAAAACTCTTTAATCAGGCAAAACAGACAGGGATCTGCTCCCCCTACAGGGACGCCTTAAAATCTTTTAAGAAGTTAACCAGGAGAGCCAAAAGGGAATCCTGGAAAAACTTCACATGCAATATTGAGGAAGTCTCGGAGGCAAATCGCCTACGTAAGGTCCTCTCCAAAAACCCTACTCCTCTCAGCTGTATTCGTACAGCTGATGGAGAATGGGCCTCATCTAGTGCCAAAATCCTGGATACCCTGGTCACGGCCCACTTTCCGGGCAGCACCTCTCAACCATACCTACCCTCGAACTCGCAATCTAACCCAAGGCCGTCGCGGCCCTTGGACCACATAGTCAACAGAAAAGGAGTTAACTGGGCAATCAGGTCTTTCAAACCCTTCAAATCTCCGGGACTAGATGGTATATTTCCCGCCGAACTACAAGCCACGAGCGATCTTATTAGTCCGCTGCTAACTCAAATCTACAAGGCATGCCTCAACCTGGCCTATATCCCCACGGAATGGACCAAGGCAAAGGTAGTCTTTATACCGAAAGGAGGCAGGACATCCTGCAATAACCCAAAGGATCTCAGACCTATAAGTCTGACCTCTTTCCTCCTAAAAATTCTAGAAAGATTGCTAGATGCCTACATTAGGCGAACGGCAAAACCAGGATTAATCTCCAACAGCCAGCATGCCTACTCCAAGGGCAAGTCCGTAGAGACGGCTCTACACGCTATCACCTCTGGGATAGAGAAGGGACTTGCTTTCACGGAGTTTACGCTCGGCATTTTTCTTGACATAGAAGGGGCTCTTAACAACGTTCTTCCAACAGCGGTAACGAGCTCCCTGCGTTTTCTGGGAGTGGAAGAGCCTCTAGCGCAGTTCGTTGAACTCCTTCTCCAAAGAAGAACCATTATTTCCAATTCTTCACTTACAAGGTATGCCAACAGAGGAACCCCCCAAGGGGGTGTTCTCTCTCCTCTACTTTGGAACCTGACGATGAACACTCTTTTATCTAGACTAAAGCACACCGGCTGCCAGGTCATTGCCTATGCAGACGACATAGCCCTGACGGCTACTGGCAAGCATCCTTCGGTGCTTAGCGAACTCTTGCAAAATGCGCTGAATCTAACAAAAACCTGGTCTGAGGAATGTGGAACAAGCATCAGCAGTGAAAAAACTGAGATGGTGCTCTTCACCCGCAGACGCAACATACCAGATTTCACCGCCCCATCGCTGAATGGGAGGGTGATCAAACTCTCTACCGAGGTTAAATACCTTGGCGTAATTCTTGACAAAAGGCTGGACTGGAGGCGTAATATAGAGGAACGCTCCAGGAAAGCCACAATGGCGCTCTACGCCTGTAGGTCATCATCATCATCATTTATTGGCGCTTAACCGCCTAAGCGATTTTGGCCGTCGCCTATCAAAGCACGCCAGTCATTCCTTTTTAGCGATAACTGACGCCAATTGGAAACCCCAAGGGAGTTCAAGTCATCCTCCACCTGTTGTTTCCATCTCAGTCGAGGCCTCCCCCTTCCTCTGCTGCCGAATTCGGGTGACGATTGGAAAACCTTCTGGGCTGGAGCTTCTTTGTCCATTCGCATGACGTGACCCAGCCAGCGGAGCCTTTGGGCTTTAATTCGCTGGACTATGGTCAGATCTGCGTAAAGCTCGTACAGCTCATCGTTAAATCTCCTTCGATACTCGCCGTCGGCATCACGGGAAGGACCATAAATCTTCCGGAGAACTTTTCTCTCAAATACTCCAAGGGCCATCTCATCTTCTCTTGACATTGTCCATGAATCTGAGCCATACATCAGGACAGGTATGATGAGAGACTTATAGAGCGCGATCTTTGTTCTTCGAGAGAGGACTTTACTTCTCAATTGCCTACTCAGTCCAAAGTAGCACTTGTTCGCAAGAGTGATTCTCCGTTGGATTTCTAGACTGATATTATTTTCGGTGTTAATGCTGGTTCCCAAATAGACGAAGTCCCTCACAGTTTCAAATTTGTAACTATCAACAGTGACGTGGCTGCCAAGGCGCAGGTGCGCCGATTCTTTCTTTGATGACAGCAAATACTTCGTCTTGTCCTCGTTGACCGCAAGACCCACTTTTTTCGCTTCTTTATCCAGCGCTTACGGCGCGGTTGTTAAGGCCAATGATATCAATATCATCGGCATACGCCAGCAATTGCACGCTCTTGTAAAAGATTGTACCATTGCGGTTTAGCTCTGCTGCTCGAATTATCTTCTCCAGCATCAGGTTGAAGAAATCGCACGAAAGGGAGTCGCCCTGTCTGAAGCCTCGTTTGGTTTCAAATGGCTCAGAGAGGTCCTTCCCGACTCTGACGGAGCTGTTAATATTGCTCAACGTCATTTGGCAAAGCCGTATAAGCTTTGCAGGGAAGTCAAATTCAGACATGGCGGCATACAGGCAACTCCTTTTTGCGCTGTCAAAAGCGGCTTTGAAATCGACAAAGAGATGGTGTGTGTCGATTCTTTTATCATGGGTCTTCTCCAGGATTTGGCGTATCGTGAAAATCGGGTCGATGGTAGACTTACCAGGTCTAAAGCCACACTGATAAGGTCCAATCAGCTTGTCTACGATGGGCTTCAGTCTTTCACACAATACGCTAGAAAGAACCTTATATGCGATATTAAGAAGGCTGATTCCGCGGTAGTTGGTGCGGTTAGCGGGATCGCCTTTCTTGTGGATTGGGCAGAGCACACTTAAATTCCAATCTGGAGGCATGCACTCGTCTGACCATATTCTGCATAAGAGCTGATGCATGCTTTTTACCAGCTCTTCGCCTCCGTGTTTGAACAGCTCGGCGGGTAGTCCGTCTTTTCCAGGCGCTTTGTTGTTTTTGAGCCGGGATATAGCTATCCTCACTTCATCATAGTCAGGTGGTGGGACGACTTTTCCATCGTCAGGGATTGGGGTATCGGGTTCGACGTCTCCCTCGCAATTTAGCAGTGAGGAGAAGTGCTCCCTCCATAATTTAAGTACACTCTGTACGTCGGTTACCAGGTCGCCATTATTGTCCTTACAGGAACTTGCCCCGGTCTTAAAACCTTCCGTCATCCGCCGGATCTTTTCATAGAATTTTCGGGCATCATTCCTGTCAGCCAGCATCTCAAGCTCCTCACACTCACGCCTTTCGGCCTCACGTTTCTTTTTTCTGAAAAGGCGTCTCTCTTCCTTCTTTGCCTCACGATAGCGTTGCCATACACTGCGGGTTGCGCCCGTTCGCAACGTCTCCCTGTAGGCAGCGTCCTTTTTGTCCGAGGCAGTGCTGCATTCCTCATCGTACCAGTTGTTTTTGCGGGCTCGCTGGAACCCTATAGTGGCCTCAGCGGCGGTACGTAATGAGTGAGAGATATGCTTCCATTGCTCGGTTGCATCGTTAGGTCGAGGATTGCTCTCCGATAGCAGGTGTGAGAGTCGAGTGGAGAAATTGTCAGCTGTCTGTGTCGTGCGCAGCTTCTCGACGTCAAACTTTCCTTCCGTTACTGTGCGCACTTTCTTTGCTACACAGAGGCGTGTGCGTATCTTGGCTGCAACAAGATAATGGTCCGAGTCGATATTGGGACCACGAAGGGTACGCACGTCCAGAACGGTGGAGCTATGTCTGCTGTCGATCATGACATGATCAATCTGGTTTCTTGTTCTTTGATCAGGAGACAGCCATGTGGCTTGGTGTATTCGTTTATGCTGGAACCTGGTACTACTGATGACCATATTGCGAGCAGCGGCGAAATCAATCAACCTAGTGCCGTTGGGGGATGTTATATCATGGAGACTAAATTTTCCAACGCCTGTAGGTCGGCAATCGGAAAAAAGTGGGGTCTTCAGCCCCACATTGTCCACTGGATCTACACGGCAGTGGTGCGACCTATACTATTCTACGCCGTCACCATATGGTGGCCGGCTCTCGAGATCGAATCTAACAAAACCAAAGCCACAAAGGTGCAACGGATGGCAGCAATGCTTATTAGTGGTGCCCTCCCCTCCACTTCCACCAAGGCTCTTGAAACCATACTTTTTCTTCTTCCCACTGACCTGTATGGGAAATTTACTGCCAGTTGCAACGCAGCTAGGCTCAACGCACTAGAACCCTGGAAGGACTGCAGGTTTGGGCATACCCAAATCCTGAAGCAACTCCCCAACTCTTACTTAAAGCTGGACTACGCAATACCACGGCCTTGCTGGGATAACAAGTTCGAAACGTGGATCCCAGAGAGAAGCGAGTGGAAAAATTGCGTGAAACCGGGAAGTCAAGAAATCTCCGTTTTCACGGACGGCTCTAAACTAGACAACAAAGTCGGCAGTGGAATCTTCTCAAGTAAGCTCGACATTAATATGAGCTTACGCCTTCCAGACCACTGCAGTGTCTTTCAGGCTGAGCTTATAGCTATCTGGGAAGCTGCTCGCTATCTGACTAACCTGGCAGTGACTAACTCTATCTCCATTTTTTCCGACAGCCAAGCTGCCATAAAATCCCTGCAAAGTAGTAAGACGTCGTCACTAGTGGCGATTAAGTGCAGGGAAGCTCTAAATAAGCTATCCGATAAGTGCAGCCTGAGTATAATATGGGTCCCAGGCCATAGTTTTGTATCGGGTAACTGCGCTGCCGATGAGCTAGCAAGGAAGGGCACCTGTCTACATACAATCACCTCCGGCAGCTGGGTGAGCCCCCCTCTAAATACATGCAAGCACTGGCTGCATTCCCGGTTCATAGAACAAGCCGACGCAAGATGGGCCATGGAGCCGACTTGCAGAACGTCCAGGCAAATTTGGCCCAAACTTAACGAAAAAAGGTCGCAATCGGTAATTCATCTGAATCGCCTATTCATTAGCCCACTAGTGGGCCTTCTTACAGGACACTGTCTTATGGGAACCCATGGCACTCTCATGGGCCTCTATACAAATGACTTCTGCCGCAGCTGCAGGGACGAGGAGGAGATAGAAAGTGTAGAACACTATCTATGCCACTGTCCCGCTCTGTCGAAAACCAGGTACCGATGTCTCCGCAAACACTCCTTTGGATGCCTCGCGGAGCTAGAATCTGCAAATATAGATGATGTTCTGCGCTACATCAGACAAACGCGCTGGTTTAGCTTCATGGGTGTATGAACTCCGGCCCTAAACACATGGAACCTTGGGGGATCCGTCTGTCTGTCATCACCATATAGAGTTGCAACGTATACGTTGCACTTTGTATGGGGGTGACGGGCGGACGGATCCCTTCAAGGTTTTTATGTGTTTTTGGGGCCTCCTGCCTCGACCCGTCCCAGCGGAGAGGTCGTATGTCAGAAGGTTTCTTACAAAACTTTTTGAGGGATGCGACCTTTCTGCTGGGTTAGGTCGATCTACAGAAAGGGAAATTAGGGCTCCTTTCGTGGTATCACAACGGACCAAACTAAGGCCCACGTGAGCCTCCGCGTGGACTGCAGAGGCAGCCACTTTAACATACATACATAGATAGCTGAAATGGCTAAAATGATATAATTTTATAGGCGAATATTTTATAGTGGGTGTGGCACCGCCCACTTTTAAGGGAGGCATTTTTGAAAATTCGACTGGTCGTAACTTTTAAATTGATTGGGCAGAACGATGAAATTTGGCACAAAGCATACTAGTATCGTTGGGAGCATACCTGATGAAATTGGAAAAAATGGCTTTCCAACCACGCCCACATGACGATAGCCTAGGAGGTTGTTGTTGTTGCCTGATTCTGCATGACTCTCAGCTAACTACAAGCCAAGTTATTTAAGGCGGATTAAAGTTAGTTATATTGAGGAAGTTTTTAGCTCACTTCTTAAAATGGACTATTAGTTGGCTACCTAGAGAGGGCTTTATGCCGACTATTTTAGGTTTGCGTAACAGCTTTATATATATTTTTATTTATACTTTTATTTACTTTATAGATACTTATAAATAAATAAAAAAAGGAAAATTTACAATACAAAAAAGGCCTAGTATATATATACATAGGTACTATATTATTGGAAAATTTTTTTATATTGAATTTAATTTTTAATGTATGTATGTAAATACATAATAACTCCGTTTCTTATAACTTTTGTTGATGTGCGAAAAGTTTCCAAGATCCTCTGTGGATACTGAAGAGCTGCCGCTATAATAAAAGTTGTTATTAATATCATTTTTATCTACTCTTTGGGTCAGTTTTTTCTTATCTGACACTTTTTTTATCGAGGATCTTCATTCCGTCTTATGTATGTACATATGTATGTATGTATATAAAAGGTTGCGGATATAGAATAATAACATTTTCTAAACCCTTTTGATCTTTCAAACGTTTTATTAATTTATTTATAAAATTGTTCTCAACTGATTGATGTTTGCATGACTTTAGGATCAATTAAAATCAATTGGTTGCCTTCTGCATGACTTTGCTGTTAGCTGAAAGTGAGCCTAAAAAATTGTTTTGTTCTTAACTGGTATATTTCTGCATGACTTTGTGCAGTGTTGCTAGGTCGTGAAGAAAAACGAAGCTAGATTGGCACAAAAAAAAAGTTAGAAAAGGCTGAAACTAAAGACAAAGAAGCTAAAAAAAAGTCAGCATTTTTTTTTTAAGAAATTCATTCAAATTTTATTTCATTTGCATATAAAAACTATAAACATTACTTAAAGGAACTATTCATGTATCAACACATATCGGGCACATTTTCTTGACTGGTACATGACTTTGTTTTTTAAATAAATACTTATATGTACATTAGGGTGATTAAAAAAAAAAGTCGACTTGGTCTTACCCCTAAAAAGTTAGGTATCAATGAGTAAATAAGCCTTGCAAAAAATTAGCGCTCTAACTTAACCCTTAGGGGTGGCTATTTTTTTTTCGCCCTTTCCCATATATTTTGTATGGGGAAAAATGGCATTTTTTTAAAGTGAATATTATTTTAATTTTTGAAACTTTTTTGAAATTATTTTTACATAATCTTAAAGATGAAGCTTCGAAGCTTCCAAAATGGTAAGCCATGTGCGATTATCTTGACTATTAAAATAATTACAGGCATTTGGATAGATACGCGTTTTAATGAACATCTAATGTTAAGCAGCGAATGAAGCATTTTGGTTTTTAATCTGTTCCTTAGCTTATAGGGCTGATACATTAGCGCAAATTCCAAATTAACTCCGTTTTTGGGCATTTTTAACTTCAAACGCAATACTTGACATTTTTTGTTAACTTTGTGACAATCTATATTTAATATAAATTTGATTTAACAAAAATTTTGAAAAAATTTATAAACACAACAATAATTCACGGAATAAGCAAAGTTTAGTAAAATATAGAGAAGGCATCATTAACAACTGCTCGGCAAATGGGACAAATTATTTCTGTATTTCCTTCCTCAGCATTCTTTTATTTGCTGAAAACAGTCATTGCAAACTTTAAAATGTTCGCATGGAACAAACAAAAGTTGCCGTTCTTGTAAGGATATAATTTTGTTGAGGTTCGTCTACAGGTACAGTTTCGGATATTTCTTCATCACCCGAATCATCACTATCAGAGGTGTGGATCTCATTTAAAAAACTCTACACTCTCTTCTCTTAACTCTACCTTTATCTACTTTTTGTATAACACTTGTTTTAATCAAGGACTGAAACCGAAACCGTAACCGTAACCGATTAAAACCGATTAATTTTTCAAAACCGAAACCGAAACCGTAACCGTTATTTTTTTCTGAAGAAGAACGAAACCGAAAACGTTTCAACAGCCGGAACCGATTCCAAATGGTTTTGAATTTTTTTGTGGACACATATTTTATTTTAAAAGAGGCTACCCTGAATAATTGTCATCGAAGAAGGTCAATATCAAATTCCGAAAGAATTGAACTGCAGGCGAATGAAGCTATCGGAAAAAAAATGTTTAGTGGCCGTCTCAGAAAGCATCACTCGTATTAACGTTCCATTTTAACATTTTTCTAGTAGAAAACTTATTTTGAAGAACTTTGAAAATTCTGTGGACTTTTGGCCAGTCGAAATTTTTTTTTTCAAATTATTCTTTTTGAGTTTTTGGCGAAAACATGTTGAAAAATGCTACAGGGTCAGGCCATGTGAAGTGTGCACAAAATTTTCGGTTTTTTTTGAAACCACACCGATTTTGAAAATTCTCATTTCATTGGATAGAGGGACAGACTCAAACCCCGTGCTATAAATATTTCGTCAAAATTCATGTTTTTGTTATTGTTATTGGACGATGAATTTTTGATAATTTTTTATGATGATAATATTGAAAAATTATTTTCTCATAAACTACTGCAGATAAATCAATGATTTTTTTTTTTGCTTACAGATAATTGTTTCTACTATATTATAAGTATTTTTTTTAATTTTATTGTTTAAAAAATTATACTTTAAATAATATTTTTTTTTAAACAATTAAATTTTTTTTTTTCGTTCTGAACGCTCAAAAATATTTCAAAACATGTCAAATAACGCGAAAAACGGTCACCTTTAATAATCATTAAATTTTTTTGTCAATTCATACCGTTCAAAAGATATTGCATTTTTTGTCACCCATTCCGATCTAATTGTTGAAATATTTATATTTTAAACACATTTTTTTTAAACGAATAAATTTTTTTTACGTCTGCACGTTCAAAAAAATTGCAAAATATGTCAAATAACGCGAAAAATGGTTACCTTTAGTAATAAAAAAAAAATGTTGTCCATTCATACCATTCCAAAGATGTTGCATTTTTTGTCACTCCTTGCGATCTCCCAACGCGCTGCACATAGACCGTTGGGTGATGAGCTAAAGAATAGTGCTCTGCATGAGGTTAGTTGTTATCAAGTTATTTTCAAATATAACATATATACATATCTACATTTAGCAGAAACTCTGAGCATAATTAATAAAAAGGGGGAACGTTTTTTCGTCTATACATATTTTACATCTTTATTGATTTTATGATATTACATTGTATGTATAAGGAAAATGTGGTGAAAAAAGAAAATTGTTTCACAATACGTAAACTTTGTTTTAATACATAGATATTTAATCAAATAAAGTGGAGGCAAAAATAATAGCATAAATTAAAGTTTCAAAGTTTACACGAAGTTGAGAAGAGCTCATATGTTTGTTACAAAATAACCTTAAATAATAACGAAATGTTTTCAAAATTTTTCAATGTAGTTTTCTTTTTACGTTACCTACATATGTACATATAACATTTTCCACACTTGATTCATCACTTGAGAAAATTTTACATTGAATCTTTTTGTCAAGCATTGGTTGAAAATGATGGAATTGTCGCGTATTTTTTATCGCTACCCTGCAGTCAAATTCCGAACTACTCAGCAAACATACTAGTTCATTGACTAACCATTTTGTGGCATATGCCTACCAGTTCGTTGTTGATTAGTTTTAAAAGCAGTCAATGCCAAACTACTCAGCGAAAATTCTAGTTCATTGACTATACATTTTGTGGCGTATGCATACTAGTTCATTGCTGATTAGCGTTAAACCAGTCAATGCCAAACTACTCAGCAAACAATATAGTTCATTGACTATACATTTTGTGGTGTATTTATACTAGTTCATTTCTGATCACCTTTAAACCAGTCAATGTCGAACTACTCAGCAAACAATATAGTTCATTGACTATACATTTTGTGATGTATTCATACTAGTTCATTTCTGATCACCTTTAAACCAGTCAATGTCGAACTACTCAGCAAACAATATAGTTCATTGACTATACATTTTGTGGTGTATTCATACTAGTTCATTTCTGATCATCTTTAAACCAGTCAATGTCGAACTACTCAGCAAACAATATAGTTCAATGACGATACATTTTGTGGTGTATTCATACTAGTTCATTTCTGATCACCTTTAAACCAGTCAATGTCCAACTACTCAGCAAAGAATATAGTTCATTGACTATACATTTTGTGGTGTATTTATACTTGTTCTTTGCTGATTAGCTTCAAACCAGTCAAGGCCAAACTACTCAGCAAACAATATAGTTCAATGACTATACATTTTGCGGTGTATTCATACTAGTTCATTTCCGATCACCTTCAAACCAGTCAAGGCCAAACTACTCAGCAAACAATATAGTTCAATGACTATACATTTTGTGGTGTATTCATACTAGTTCACTTCTGATCACCTTTAAACCAGTCAATGTCGAACTACTCAGCAAACAATATAGTTCAATGACGATACATTTTGTGGTGTATTCATACTAGTTCATTTCTGATCACCTTTAAACCAGTCAATGTCCAACTACTCAGCAAAGAATATAGTTCATTGACTATACATTTTGTGGTGTATTTATACTTGTTCCCCTGCAGTCAACTTAACTAGTTTTATACTAATCAAATACCAGTCAGCTAGGCGGCTTCAACTAGTTCGAGTTCTGTAATTTTTCCATATTAGCAACTGGTATTTTTAACACGGCGATGTCCTACGAGATGGCAATTGTCCTTCTCTGCATCAGCACCCTACCAATTGGCTGACTATTCAGGCTCTGCATCAGGAATATACCATTTGGTAGACTTGTTATTATACACATCAGTATCATACCATTTAAGATACTAGTTCGTATATACGACAGGATCGTACCAGTTGAAAGAATAGTTCATATATACATCAGAATCATACCAGTTGGCAGACTAGTTCATATATACATCAGAATCATACCAGTTGAAAGATTAGTTCATTAATGCATCAGAATCATACCAATTAACAGACTAGATCATATATGCATCAGAATCATACCAGTTGGCAGACTAGTTCATATATGCATCAGAATCATACCTGGTGACAGACTACTTCTTATATGCATCAGAATCATACCAGTTGACAGACTAGTTCATTAATGCAGGAGAATCATACCAATTAACAGACTAGTTAAAAAAATCATCGGAATCATACCAGTTGTCATACTAGTTCATATATGCGTCAGAATCATACCAGTTGATATAGTAGTTCATTTATGCATCAGAATCATACCAGTTGACATATCAGTTCATTTATGCATCATAATCATATCAGTTGACATACTAGTTCAAATTTGCATCAGAAATATACCATTTGACATACTAGTTCATATATGCATCAGAATCTTACCAGTTGACATACTAGTTCATATATACATCAGAATCATACCGGTTGACATACTGCTCAGTCTATGCGGCAGGACATACTAATCATCATGCCCTTTCAGATCGTACCACTTGTCATACTAGTCCACGAATTTGACATTCATTCCAGTTGGTATACTAGTCGGTCTATGCACCAGTATCATAGTCAGCCTCTACATCAGCAATATACCAGTTTATTCTTTAGAAAGCAGCGACTATTTGTATTTACCCAAACACGAAAAAGCATCTGTGAATTACAAGGTAAAAAAGAAGCAGTTACAAGAGAAAAAGAAAAGCAATTGTCCTCTTCTGCATCAGCACCATACCAATTGGCATACTAGTCAGCCTCTGCATCAGCATTATACCAGTTCATACACAGCCAAAAATGAGCTAAAGGCTCTGAGTTCGATTCTCGGTTAAGTTAACACAAGTTTTTTTTTTCTATATTTTTTAAATTATGTTGTTTATTGTAGTTTTAATTTAATTATTGAATTCTACTTGCAATGGCTCCTTTCAAATTCCGCGTTCGTCAAGTTTGATTATATAGGTGAAGGCCCAATTGCATTCAACTTTGTAGGATCCACTTTCATACAAATTTTTTTAAACGTAAAGCGAAGCGAAATTTTTGCAAATGCTCAAAATCGAGGCGCGCATTTGTCAAAGTTTTATGTAATTGGGGCTTTGGGGTTGTATTTTTAGGTAAGGTAAATTAAGGTTAAGTTAGTCGTCCACTGCGGAGTTCCGGACCCAAATATGATATATAGATAAAATTAAGTCTTATTTTTACATCAAAAAGAGTCAAAGTAAGACTGCTTTCATGCTGGGCCATACACTCGAGTTAAAGGAGCATTGGTGGAGTTAATTTATATTGTTGTTGTCAATATACTCAAGTTTATGCCGCAACGTAAAAAAAATTGGCGGTTATATACCAACAGGTTGTCATAACCTCTAACGAGACTTTTGCCCAACTTCTCTTCCAACTTATAGTGTGCTGCTTTGATTTTTTCCCTATGAGTTGGAGGGACCTAGTTTTTTTTTTGAAATTTAAAAATCTGTGACTGTTCAAACAGTTGAATGCAGTTAGGTTAGGTTAGGTTAGTGGCTGCCGCAGAGGCACACTTAGGCCAGTTTTGAAAAGCCCGTTGTGATACCACCAGCACTAGGAAAGTCAGTCCCGGGACCCGGCCATTTGGAAAATCCCAGCGGTCTGGTTTAGACTATCCAGGAAGGGAACTCCCAAAAAGGGCGTTCCCGCGCCGCTTAAGGCCGGGCAGTTGCAGATGAGGTGCTTCACCGTTTCCTCTTCCTCATCCTCTTTGCAGCTCCTACAGCATCGTCGATAGGGCACCCCTTCTGCGTGCCTACCAATAAGGCAGTGCCCAGTTAGAACACCTATTAATATGGAGATTTCTCTCCTTCTTAGGCCAGGTTTGTTTGGATGTCCGGCACCTTGGGGATTGTTGCCACAGAGTGTGTATTCTAAGCCAACGAAAGGTAGCAACAATCCCAAGGGTGCCGAACATCCAAACAAACCTGGCCAAAATGGGATTATAAAAGATCTAGAGGGATCATAAAAGATCTGATACAGTTACTTCAACAAAAAATACCGTTCAAACAACCAAAATTTGGTCAAATTCAGGATAACAGCACGAGATTGTAGATTTTACCAGTGCCTTTTTTCTGTGTATATAAGTACACAAGAAATATAGCAGTTGACATACTAGATCATATATACATCAGCATCATATTTGTATTTAGCCAAACACGAAAAAGCATCTGTGAATTACAAGAGAAAAAAAGAAGAAAACCAAAAATTTCAAATAATGTTTGCATAGTACCATGTAGTACAATAGATCGTACTAATGGTTGCGGTGTAATAAGGCCTTATAATAATAATGTAGTATGAAATGGAATTTTTCTAATTAGTATTTTTCTAAAATAGATTAGGCTTTTTCTGACTACACCTTTTCAGTTTATATTCAGAAAGTAACAATTTATATTTAGAAAATTACAATTCATATTCAGGATTTCCATTTGATATTCAGAAAAATACAATTGAAATTCAGAAAATTACAATTGATATTCAGAAAACTTTCTGAATATAAACTGAAAAAGATGTAGTATAATTTCAACCCGAGATTCATACATACTTGCATACTAGTACGAACCAGGATTTTTGTGACTAGTATGATTTCGCCCAGCAAATTATAGTTGTTTACTAGTATGTTTTCTGATTAGATTGGCATTGATTGGTTTAAGGGTAATCAGCAAAGAACTAGTATAAAAACATCCATAAAATGTATAGTAAACGAGCTAGGTGTCTGCTGAGTAGTTTGGAATTGATTAGTTTGAAGGTATTCAGAAATTAACTGGTATGAATACACCACAAAATGTTTAGGCGTAGAACTATAATGTTGCTGAGTAGTTTGGCATTGACTGGTTTAAAGCTAATCAGAAATGAACTAGTATGAATACACCACAAAATGTACAATCAATGAACTACATTGTTTGCCGAGTAGTTTGGCAATGACTGGCTTAAAGCAAATCAGAAATGAACTAGTATGAATACACCTCAAAATGCATAGTCAATGAACTATATTGTTTGCTGAGTAGATCGACATTGACTGGTTTAAAGGTGATCAGAAGTGAACTAGTATGAATACACCACAAAATGTTTACTCATTGACCTGTATTGTTTGCTGAGTAGTTTGGCCTTGACTGGTTTAAAGGTGATCAGAAGTGAACTAGTATGAATACACCACAAAATGTATAGTCATTGAACTATATTGTTTGCTGAGTAGTGTGGCCTTGACTGGTTTGAAGCTAATCAGCAATGAACTAGTATAAATACACCACAAAATGCATAGTCAATGAACTAGAATTTTCGCTGAGTAGTTTGGCATTGAATGGTTTAAAGCTAATCAACAATGAACTGGTATGCATATGCCACAAAATGCATAGTCAATGAACTATATTGTTTGCTGAGTAGATCGACATTGACTGGTTTAAAGGTGATCAGAAGTGAACTAGTATGAATACACCACAAAATGTTTAGTCATTGACCTATATTGTTTGCTGAGTAGTTTGGCCTTGACTGGTTTAAAGGTGATCAGAAGTGAACTAGTATGAATACACCACAAAATGTATAGTCATTGAACTATATTGTTTGCTGAGTAGTGTGGCCTTGACTGGTTTGAAGCTAATCAGCAATGAACTAGTATAAATACACCACAAAATGTATGGTCAATGAACTATATTGTTTGCTGAGTAGTTGGACATTGACTGGTTTAAAGGTGATCAGAAATGAGCTAGTATGAATACACCACAAAATGTATGGTCAATGAACTATATTATTTGCTGAGTAGTTCGACATTGACTGGTTTAAAGGTGATCAGAAATGAACTAGTATTAATACACCACAAAATGTATGGTCAATGAACTATATTATTTGCTGAGTAGTTCGACATTGACTGGTTTAAAGGTGATCAGAAATGAACTAGTATGAATACACCACAAAATGTATAGTCAATGAACTATATTGTTTGCTGAGTAGTTTGGCCTTGACTGGTTTGAAGCTAATCAGCAATGAGCTAGTATAAATACACCACAAAATGTATAGTCAATGAACTATATTGTTTGCTGAGTAGTTGGACAGTGACTGGTTTAAAGGTGATCAGAAATGAACTAGTATGAATACACCACAAAATGTATAGTCAGTGAACTATATTGTTTGCTGAGTAGATCGACATTGACTGGTTTAAAGGTGATCAGAAGTGAACTAGTATGAATACACCACAAAATGTTTAGTCATTGAACTATATTGTTTGCTGAGTAGTTTGGCCTTGACTGGTTTAAAGGTGATCAGAAGTGAACTAGTATGAATACACCACAAAATGTATAGTCATTGAACTATATTGTTTGCTGAGTAGTTTGGCCTTGACTGGTTTGAAGCTAACCAGCAATGAACTAGTATAAATACACCACAAAATGTATAGTCAATGAACTAGAATTTTCGCTGAGTAGTTTGGCATTGACTGGTTTCAAAACTAATCAACAATGAACTGGTATGCATAAGCCACAAAATGGTTAGTCAATGAACTAGTATGTTTGCTGAGTAGTTCGGAATTTGACTGCAGGGACAAAGCAAAACATAGAAGTGTCTGAGCTAAAATATATAAGAAAAGTACCTATTGGTTGTTTTAACAAACAACACCAAATTATAGGTCGACAATTATTTCGCGTTAACAATAACAGCTGACATTTCGATAACAAATGTTGTCAAATAAACTTATAGTGAATAGCGAAATCGTTAAAATTGTTGTTAAGTCAACGTAACAATGACAACTCTTGTTAAAATAGCGTACTGAATTCCACTACAGTTGCTAATATGGAAAAATTACAGAACTCGAACTAGTTGAAGCCGCCTAGCTGACTGGTAGTTGATTAGTATAAAACTAGTTAAGTTCACTGCAGGGTATGGCTTTACTCATGCGGTTTTGAAATTTTTTTTCATTAATGTCATGATCCACTTGTGAGCAAAAATCGAAGTCTATTGCCTGTAGTGGAATTCAGTAACTTTAAACAATATTATGAAACGGGTTGTTAGCTTAACAATTTCGTTGATTGCACTATCGATTCGGTGATTCAGTAGCTCTTCCTTAACAATTAACAACAGGCGATTGTCTCAGGTGAATTATAGTACAATAGGTGATTGTCTCAGGTGAATTATAGCAAAAAGTAGCTGATTCTTAGCTAAGCCTAGAACCAATATTCCTTAACAACTACCAATAGGTGATTGTGTCAGGTAAACATAGCACAACGTAGCAGATTCTCCGCTAATCATAGAAACAAAAGGTTATTGTCTCAGATAACACAAAGCAAAACATAGAAGTGTCTGAGCTAAAATATATAAGAAAAGTACCTATTGGTTGTTTTAACAAACAACACCAAATTATAGGTCGACAATTTTTTCGCGTTAACAATAACAGCTGACATTTCGATAACAAATGTTGTCAAATAAACTTGTAGTGCATAGCGAAATCGTTAAAATTGTTGTTAAGTCAACGTAACAATGACAACTCTTGTTAAAATAGCGTACTGAATTCCACTACTGAAACGCATTTTCTGCGCATTCAAAAAGACTTCGAGCGTCGCGTATATGATTTCCCGCAATACGCTGCATACTCGCTTTTCGCGCCAGCCTTTTAACAGCGCCCCCCACCTCATCGCAAGCACCCTTACCGTGGGATGTAGCGAAAAAGTTCCACTCAGCTGCAATCCCAAAATCTTTTTCGTGATAATATAAATTTAAGAAATTAAATTTATTTTTATATTGCGGTGTATGGTTACTTGAGTGTTTGACCAATGGTGCGCCTGGATTTCATCTTGAATCTGAACTGCATAATTTTCTGCAAAATCTAGGGTAACGACAAATTCCCCTCACTTACTGTACTCTTTTTTTCAACAAAGTAAGCTGCTTGGGTTTTAGATAAAAAATCGTGCTTTAGAACTGAAGGCAAATCGTTGCCAAGTGTTTCCAAATACTTTGATGTTTTCTCTGTCCTTTCCACTATATCACATCTGTAAAAAATGATGATAACCAAATTATATTTATATATATGTGTATATGTATGTAATTAAAATGATCTCATTACGGGTCAGTGTTGATCCATTGACTAAATGTTACATCTCTAACTTTATTTTGAATCAATGACGGTTTTAATTTGTTGATAACTGCATCAGCGCCAGGGCAGGTTTGGCAGTCCCCAAAAAAGCATTCGGACGTTGGATTTTCGCAAACTGCTTGCTTAATATATTTGTCCACAGATTCGTCATATCTGATTTTACATGCTGCAAGTTTTTGCTTTACTCCATATATTTTCAAAGCTAAATTCTGATGCATTTTACAAACGCATACATTGTGTGCGCCATTTTTATCGGCTAAAATACATTCAGGTGGCCTGAGATCTTTAAATTTTGACAAGCCAATGCTTGCATCAGGATATTCTATTTGAAAATGTTCGTGTAAATCTGCTAAATTGAAGAGTAGTAGCCTTTTTTGAGCCTTAACCTTCTTCCCCTCTTTTACAACAGTTTTGCAATCCTTCATTCCTGGTAAGATTCTGCTGGAAAAATCTGACAAGTAAAAATTTTTCACTTTTTCAACAGTTGAGCTGGGGATATTTTATCCACTTTTTCTAGCAGGCAAACATGCAAATCCACTTTTCAACTTTAATTTTTGAGCATTCACCGCAATTCTTTTAGAAACGGAAAACGTTTCACATATTTTCTTTAGAGGCCAATTATCTGGAACTGTTGTTAGCACTTGAATTTTATCGTTTGCATTTGTTTTTTTACTCAAGGTAGCTTTAATATTTTCAATGAAAGCAGAATCTGAAACTTTGTTTTCTTTTTGACTACCTTCTTTTTCATCAATAACTTCTGCAACGATTTCTTTAACAGATTTTTTGCTTAGTTTGGAAAAACGTACCCTTTTCATTGGGGGTACACCAAGTTCTTGCAGAATGTCATTAACCTTTTTAAATTTAAGGGATTTGTCGACAACATAGCTTTTAAATTCTGAATCACTGCTAGAACTTTCGTTTGAATGAGAAAGCTCGTCTGATGATATTTCTTGGTCGGCTCTATAAAAAAAAATTATTTTTACTCCCGATTATTTTTTTTTTATTGAAAATATGTATATACACATGTACAAACATTTAAAAAGTTTATTTTTAAAATTATAAATAAATAGAAATGCACTCACGGTAAATTTTGGTGACTATTTGAAGAATTTTCACTAACACACACATTTCTGTACATCTGCGCACGACATGAGTGGCAAATGTATTTACCTATGTATGTACTTTTGAAATTTTTTTTTCCACGTAGGTTAAATTAAATGTAATTTATTTCGTTTGCAATTATGACCCTTTATTCCCAAAGGATTGAAACATACGTTTGGATAAGGCATTTTAATAATAATTGAAAAAACTTCTTTTGTAAGCACGAGCGATTTAAAAAAAATTAGAACCCGAAAGACGAAATTAAGACGCGTTGATTAGACGACTTTCAAAATTTAATTACGCAATTCACAAAGTCTACTATTTCGTGTTTTTTTTTGTTTTAAATGCTCCAGTTACAACGAATTAATTTTGCAGAGCACTATTCTTTAGCTCATCACCCAACGGTCTATGTGCAGCGCGTTGGGAGATTGCAAGGAGTGACAAAAAATGCAACATCTTTGGAATGGTATGAATGGACAACATTTTTTTGTATTACTAAAGATGACCATTTTCGCGTTATTTGACATATTTTGCAATTTTTTTGAGCTTGCAGACGTAAAAAAAAATTTATCCGTTTAAAAAAAATGTGTTTAAAATATAAATATTTCAACTATTAGATCGGAAGGGGTGACAAAAAATGCAATATCTTCTGAACGGTATGAATTGACAAAAAAAAATTTAATGATTATTAAAGGTGACCGTCTTTCGCGTTATTTGACATATTTTGAAATTTTTTTGAGCGTTCAGAACGAAAAAAAAAATTTATTTGTTTAAAAAAAATATTATTTAAAGTATAATTGTTTAAACAATTAAATAATAAAAAAATACTTATAATATAGTAGAAACAATTATCTGTAAGTAAAAAAAAAAATCATTGATTTATCTGCAGTAGTTTATGAGAAAATAATTTTTCAATATTATCATCATAAAAAATTATCAAAAATTCATCGTCCAATAACAACAACAAAAACATGAATCTTGAAGAAATATTTATAGCACGGGGTTTGAGTCTGTCCCACTATCCAACGAAATCATAATTTTCAAAATCGTCGATAAAGTGATTTTACCTGTACACACTTCATATGGCTTTTTTATAACTTTACTCCGGTGGACATGATGAATTTTCTCCAATATATAGTAATAAATATTACTTCCGCTATTAATGGAAAAAATTTTCTTCAAATGTATGTAGAGTCACATACATTTGAAGAAAATTTTTTCCATTAATAGCGGAAGTAATATTTATTACTATATATTGGAGAAAATTCATCATGTCCACCGGAGTAAAGTTATAAAAATTCAGACTTATTTAGGTACATATCTGAGTAGATCTGTAGTAGCCCATTTTTTTTGTGTTGTTGTTTTTATTTGGAAACCGAAACCGTAACCGAAACCGAAATAAATGTTGAAGATCGAAACCGGAACCGAAACCGAAACACGTTGCAAAACCGTAACCGAAACCGGAACTTTATTTTAATCTGTTTCATACCTTGGTTTTAATACATAATGGCCAGTTGAGAGCAACAAAGAATGTATCTACAATGTATGTATGTATGCTTATGTATTACTGGACTTATGCTGCAGCGGTTAATCTACATATTTATACGAAAAAATATAGTTTAAAAAAACTAAAACTCACGCTTTTAGAGAGTATTGAACTAAAAAGTTGAAAATAATACACAGTAGTATTGTGGAAAAAGCGTGGTCCGCTTTGTTCCATAATCTTCGTTTTTTATTTAAATTATTTTTACCTTTTTAGTTAAATGTGTTATGAAGTAATCGATAAATATATCGAAATATACCGCAGTGCAAACGAAACCTCTGGGCTTCTACTTTCGTTTGATACCCATATTCTAGGCAATCTTTATATTAATAGGCTAACACTCTCCCCATACAAGCAGACGCAACCCAATTTCGTATAGTATTTATGGATAGATCTCTATAAAATTTATAGTCGAAACTTAGAATGGACTAATCTGGTGTCTCACCAAAAAAAATTTTGAAAATTATTTTTAGTTTATTTGTTATTAATGAAAAAATAGGTCTCCAAACTCTCCAGCTATTTTGTTATCTCCACATTCTGTTATACCCGAACTATACATCACTATTCAGCACTCTTATAAAACTCCCAAAGACACACCTACCGCTCATTCCCTTACACACACACGTACATATCTATGCAATGATCCAGCAGCTGCCACTTGCTTTTATTTTTGTATCTTACAATCCCGAAAATTGCTTGTAAATACCGTCGGTATTTACAGCAATAGACTACAAGTCAAAAAAGCAACAAAGAGTTTAAAATGTTATAAATGGAAAAATATTCGTGCTTGATTAAGTATGAAAATTCTTTCATAGGTTTCACACCAAGTCCTAAAAATTCGCAAATCTTTCATATAAGTTAGCATTGAAATTAAAGAAATGTTCTATATGGAAGTATAAATATATGCATAAATGGACACTGAGAAGGATTTACCTTCAAGCTGGGTAGTGGCCTAAGGTGCTAGACCTTCTAGCATACAAGTCACTACAGTGTTGTGAGTTCGACTCTCACAATGCCGGGAAGAAAAGTTTATTTTTTAACGATATGATTTTGTAAGAAAATTCCACAATGTTAAGATCGAAATTTAAATATCGTACGGACTTTAACTAAAGAAAAATTTTACATGACACTAATGCTGATTTCGTTGAACATGTTTACTCCCTTGCACAGAACACTGTAAAAGTGTGATAGAACATACCCGTTCTACATGAATCTGCTATCGATAAAACGAACAAAAAACATTGCCCGTTTGCTATGCTATGTGCATGAATAATTAGTTTTCGCTTATCAACCATATTCAATTGTTATTGCAAAATCCAATTTTTTTCACCAAATTTATCTGTCAAATAAAATTTTCGTCAGCTGATTTTCAGTGCAACCAACTACCCTGTCAAAGCTTCAGAGGGTAAAAAGTGTGAGTTTTTTAGGAAATGAAAGCATATTCTGTTTGACATTATACCTTCATTTTGCAAACGAAAACGGAAAATTGAAGAGTGTAAAAAATACGCATTTTTTGATGAAACGAAATCACCATAACTCTACTTTTTTTTACGAAAAACATATTTTTGGGTATTTGTTTCCTTTAGGGGTCGACCGCTAATAAATTAGCTAAAATTATGGGAGATAGCTCAAAAGACAGGTTTTGGCCTCAGGATCACGAGTCCGGAAGCGCTTTTTAATTTTTTGTTTCTATGGAAAGTTATGGTCAAAAAATCGAAAAATGACCCACGGCACGCATTTTTTCGCACGTTTTTAGGTACAGCCTAATAAAATTACAACAACCACATGAAAACTTGCCACTTTGAGAAGCAAAATATTGAAAAGCGCTTCCAGATTCGTGATCCTGAGGCCAAACCCCGTCGTTTGAGCTATCTCCCATAATTTTAGCTAATTTATTAGCAGTTGACACCTAAAGGAAACAAATACCCATTTTTACTTTGATTATTTGATGTTCTAAGCTTTTCTCGATTTTTTTAATTAGTTTAATTCACTTATGAAATTTGGGGGTTAAATATTGGAAAAGTATATTTTCTAAGCAGAAAATATATTTTTCATACAGTTGAAGATTGCCCAGAAAAATATCCCCAATCGTCTCATTTAAAGCAAATTCAATTTTCCTTGCTGAAAAAATAAAATAAAAACAAAAAATTAAAAAAAAATAAACAGTTTTAAATTTTTGCTTCCACCGAGAATCGAATATAGGTTTCTGCAAGTAGTAAACATTTATACCCATTCTGGTATAAAAAGGGTATAATTAGTCTCTTTATAGGACATGCTCGATCAAATGTGACCAACTTATTCCATCTAAAAGTGACTAAAAAAGTAGTAGTCTACTTTTCCTTTGGATTGATCCCGGACTAATCGTATTTTTTGCAGGGAAATACCATACGAACTTTTACTAATGCACCTGTTTACATAACTAATTCTACTTTTTTGTATGAAACCACATTTTTTACTTTGATAATTTAATGTGCTAAGCTTTTTCGATTTTTAAATAGTTTTTTTACTTATGAAATTTTTAGAGAAACAAAATATTGGAAAAGTATATCTACAAAAAAGTGAAGTTAGTTATATAGAATTAAAATTTTTTATCCCAACATCAGAATTGTAATTTTCAAAAAATAGCTTTAAAAAATTTGTTTAAAAGAAAAATATTGAAATTCATGCACAGGAATGTAAAGCAGGAGTTATTAGCTTTCAAATGTTGTTAAAAAAAATCTATAGCATTACTACAAGCCGAAACATAATAATTTCAGTTGTTGCATGTTTTCATCACCTTAGAAAAAATTGCAGTATCTATAGGTTAACACTCTCCGCATACAAACTTTCGTAACCCAATTTCGTATAGTATTTATGGATAGATCCCCATAAAAGTTATATTGGAAACTTAGAATGGACTAATCTGCTGTCTCACCAAAAAAAATTTTGAAAATTATTCTTAGTTGATTTATTATTTAACAAAAAAGAGGTCTCCAAACTCTCCAGCTATTTTGTTATCTCCACATTCTGTTATAACCGAACTATACATCACTATTCAGCACTCTAATAAAACTCCCAAAGCCACACCCATCCGCTCATTCTCTTACACACACACGTACATATCTATGCAATGATCCAGCAGCTGCCACTTGCTTTTATTTTTGTGCCAAAAAAAAAAAGAAAAATGTACCAAATCATATCCTCTTCGGCATCTTAAAACCATTTGTAAGCTAAGAAATCCAGCTTCCCTTCTGGCTTTAAATATTTAACTTCTTGCCTATTGGTAAAGTTTATTTTTCTAACGATATAATATTGTAAGAAAATTTCACAATGTTAAGATCGAAATTTTAATAACGTACGGACTTAAACTAAAGAACAATTTTACATGACACTAATGCTGATTTCGTTGAACATGTTTACACCCTTGCACAGAGGCTGGCAGAAATCCTTGGGCTGAACCCTCCCAGAGGGTGCCGGCTGGTAATAGACACTACAGAAACCCCTACGCAGGGGAGTGCTAGCTAAGTTCAGAAATCAGTGCCATTGGTGCCTTAGCTCTTTAATAGCTCTGGCATATGGAAATGATTCTTGAACGTGGCCTCAAGGTGGGAACCGGGCCACACCCAGATGAAATGGTGGCCCCCCCTAATCCAGGGTGTTATGTGATTCCGTGCCCATTGGATGGTTTGCAGTCAGGGGTATCCGACTGTATTCTTACGGAGCCTTCCGCAATCAACGGAAAATTGTAGAGAGACTGGGCAAGTCTCCCAGCGATAAGCTGACGGCAGAGCAAAAAAGCTCTCTGGCCTGGGCCAGGAAAATCATTGCGGAAAAATCATCGCGTAACACCGCAACCAATCCTGCCAATACGGCGCCAACCGGGTCGGATGGGCCAGCCCTTAAAAGGCAGCGGTCGATAGTACACGCCTCGAGCGTTCCTAAAAGGCATAGGCCCATAACCTCTGCCCCTTCTCCACCTGCCCTAACAAAACCGTTCAACGAGGTTGCCAAGGGCAACATCACGCTGGCGATTTTGAACCGCGGCCATTCGGATGGAAACATTACCCCAGACAATTGGAAGGATGTCCTGAACGGCCTTCTCAGGCAGTTCAAGGACATTATGGACAAGAACCCGGGTGCTGCTCCCATTATCCGCGAAGCCGGCTGGTATCAGGGTAGGATTAAACTAGTTTCCTGCGCAGACGAGCGCTCTTGCCGTCTGTACACACTCGCCATAGCTTCGGTGGGGGAGCTGTGGCCCGGGGCTAAGCTGGATGCCGTCAGTTTGGAAGAAATTCCAAACAGACCGAGAGCTTGGGCCTGGGTCCCAGACGAGCTGGCGGAGCCTGGAGAGATTCTGGGCACCATCGCGCAAAGCAACCCGGGACTACCTTCAAGCGATTGGAGGATAGTCCGCGTGGGCGAGACAAGGGAGAAGCAACACTATGTCGGTTTCGTCATTAGCGAGGCGTCTCTCCCTTGGCTTGCTAAATGTGATGGAGTGTTAAGCTACGGCTTCTACTCCATCACGTTGAAAGTCAAGCGGGATGGTACCCAGAGAGAGGAGCCGGAGGAGATGGAGACGAAGCCCGAGCTTCAGAGTGATGTGATGGCAGGAAACACCTTGAGTGCACTTGTTACGCTGGACTCTGAGGCAGCAGCTACCTCCATCGAGTCGGCTCCGATGAATTTGGAGGAGGTGGGCAGCGCCTCGAGTGTACCCACCTCCACCGCACCAAATCTCACGACCCCATGCAACACCTCGAGTGTACATGAGGTCGATATCGAACTAGCACGTAGTGCTCCAGAGTCCGAGAGTGTAACACCTCGAGTGTACATGAGGTCGATATCGAACTAGCACGTAGTGCTCCAGAGTCCGAGAGTGATACACTCTCGGTATCTGAGCTGGCAGGGTAGTTCTCTACCAGCATGGACGAACACCTCCTCCTGGAATCCGACCAGTCAGATGTTGGCTTCGACGATACAATCGTTGAGGTGGCATCGGGCGGGACGGAGCAGGGGGAGATGGACGTCGATGCTGAGTTTTCAGAACGGTCCTAATGGTCCGGATACTGCAAATTAACCTGCATCACTCTAAGGCAGCCTCCGCTGCGCTAATCTTATGCCTCTGCAAAACATCGGAGGCGGTCGTTCTAGTCCAAGAGCCATGGGTCGTCGGTACCAGGGTCTGTGGGCTGAATACCGATGAGTACCAGCTGGTGACGCCACCTGCAAAAGGTAGACTCAGTTCATGTATTCTATCAGAAAAACTCTTTCTTATTTTCTACTATCTCCTTTTAGCGATGATGACTTCACCTGTATCAGCCTCGAGCTGCAGGACTATACCCTCTGGCTGATGTCCGCATACTTTGCGCACGATCGCCCCATCTCTGCACAGGACAGGCTCAGCAAGGCGGTAAAGGAGGCCCAACTCAAGGGGCTTCCGATAGTCATTGGAGCCGACACCAACGCGCACCACCTCGCATGGGGCTCAACCGACACAAATACAAGGGGTGAGTCTCTTTTTGATTTTATCATAGAAAACAACCTCTGTATCTGTAACTCTGGGGACAAACCAACTTTTGTCACCTCGAATAGGAGGGAAGTTCTAGACATTACTCTGGTTTCAGGACCTTTCTCTGACTTAGTTAAGGAATGGAAAGTTTCCGATGATAACTCCTACTCTGACCATATGTACGTAACTTTTAATTTGCTTCTGCGACCTCCGCCTATGGCGGTTTACAGGAACAGGAGACGTACGGACTGGGACCTTTACAAAGTGGTCCTGTCCTCTACCCTCCAAGAAAACGCTTCTCACGGTAGGTCTTGCCTACCGATAAGATCTGATGAAGCGCCTCTCTCAGACATATCGTTTGCTTCTCTCGGTGAGCTAGACTCACCGTCTAAGATAGACGAAGCAGTAGATCTTGTCACCAATTCTTGTAACGCTGCCTTCATAGCAGCCTGCCCGGAGATTAAAAAAGGGGTAGAAAGAAACCGTACTGGTGGACCCCTGAAATCTCCGAGCAAAGGAAGAACAGCAGAAAACTCTTTAATCAGGCAAAACAGACAGGGATCTGGTCCCCCTACAGGGACGCCTTAAAATCTTTTAAGAAGTTAACCAGGAGAGCCAAAAGGGAATCCTGGAAAAACTTCACAAGCAATATTGAGGAAGTCTCGGAGGCAAATCGCCTACGTAAGGTCCTCTCCAAAAACCCTACTCCTCTCAGCTGTATTCGTACAGCTGATGGAGAATGGGCCTCATCTAGTGCCGAAATCCTGGATACCCTGGTCACGGCCCACTTTCCGGGCAGCACCTCTCAACCATACCTACCCTCGAACACGCAATCTAACCCAAGGCCGTCGAGGCCCTTGGACCACATAGTCAGCAGAAAAGGAGTTAACTGGGCAATCAGGTCCTTCAAACCCTTCAAATCTCCGGGACTAGATGGTATGTATATTTCCCGCCGAACTACAAGCAGCGAGCGATCTTATTAGTCCGCTGCTAACTCAAATCTACAAGGCATGCCTCAACCTGGCCTATATCCCCACGGAATGGACCAAGGCAAAGGTAGTCTTTATACCGAAAGGAGGCAGGACATCCTGCAATAACCCAAAGGATCTCAGACCTATAAGTCTGACCTCTTTCTTCCTAAAAATTCTAGAAAATTGCTAGATGCCTACATTAGGCGAACGGCAAATCCAGGAGAAATCTCCAACAGCCAGCATGCCTACTCCAAGGGCAAGTCCGTAGAGACGGCTCTACACGCTATCACCTCTGGGATAGAGAAGGGACTTGCTTTCAAGGAGTTTACGCTCGGCATTTTTCTTGACATAGAAGGGGCTTTTAACAACGTTCTTCCAACAGCGGTAACGAGCTCCCTGCGTTTGCTGGGAGTGGAAGAGCCTCTAGTGGAGTTCGTTGAACTCCTTCTCCAAAGAAGAACCATTATTTCCGAAATGGGCAATTCTTCACTTACAAGGTATGCCAACAGAGGAACCCCCCAAGGGGGTGTTCTCTCTCCTCTACTTTGGAACCTGACGATGAACACTCTTTTATCTAGACTAAAGCACACCGGCTGCCAGGTCATTGCCTATGCAGACGACATAGCCCTGACGGCTACTGGCAAGCATCCTTCGGTGCTTAGCGAACTCTTGCAAAATGCGCTGAATCTAACAAAAACCTGGTCTGAGGAATGTGGACTAAGCATCAGCAGTGAAAAAACTGAGATGGTGCTCTTCACCCGCAGACGCAATATACCAGATTTCACCGCCCCATCGCTGAATGGGAGGGTGATCAAACTCTCTACCGAGGTTAAATACCTTGGCGTAATTCTTGACAAAAGGCTGGACTGGATGCGTAATATGGAGGAACGCTCCAGGAAAGCCACAATGGCGCTCTACGCCTGTAGGTCGGCAATCGGAAAAAAGTGGGGTCTTCAGCCCCACATTGTCCACTGGATCTACACGGCAGTGGTGCGACCTATACTATTCTACGCCGTCACCATATGGTGGCCGGCTCTCGAGATCGAATCTAACAAAACCAAAGCCACAAAGGTGCAACGGATGGCAGCAATGCTTATTAGCGGTGCCCTCCCCTCCACTCCCACCAAGGCTCTTGAAACCATACTTTTTCTTCTTCCCACTGACCTGTATGGGAAAATTACTGCCAGTTGCAACGCAGCTAGGCTCAACGCACTAGAACCCTGGAGGGACTGCAGGTTTGGGCTTACCCAAATCCTGAAGCAACTCCCCAACTCTTACTTAAAGCTGGACTACGCAATACCACGGCCTTGCTGGGATAACAAGTTCGAAACGTGGATCCCAGAGAGAAGCGAGTGGAAAAATTGCGTGAAACCGGGAAGTCAAGAAATCTCCGTTTTCACGGACGGCTCTAAACTAGACAACAAAGTCGGCAGTGGAATCTTCTCAAGTAAGCTCGACATTAATATGAGCTTACGCCTTCCAGACCACTGCAGTGTCTTTCAGGCTGAGCTTATAGCTATCTGGGAAGCTGCTCGCTATCTGACTAACCTGGCAGTGACTAACTCTATCTCCATTTTTTCCGACAGCCAAGCTGCCATAAAATCCCTGCAAAGTAGTAAGACGTCGTCACTAGTGGCGATTAAGTGCAGGGAAGCTCTAAATAAGCTATCCGATAAGTGAAGCCTGAGTATAATATGGGTCCCAGGCCATAGTTTTGTATCGGGTAACTGCGCTGCCGATGAGCTAGCAAGGAAGGGCACCTGTCTACATACAATCACCTCCGGCAGCTGGGTGAGCCCCCCTCTAAATACATGCAAGCACTGGCTGCGTTCACGGTTCATAGAACAAGCCGACGCAAGATGGGCCATGGAGCCGACTTGCAGAACGTCCAGGCAAATTTGGCCCAAACTTAACGAAAAAAGGTCGCAATCGGTAATTCATCTGAATCGCCTATTCATTAGCCCACTAGTGGGCCTTCTTACAGGACACTGTCTTATGGGAACCCATGGCCTCTATACAAATGACTTCTGCCGCAGCTGCAGGGACGAGGAGGAGATAGTGTAGAACACTATCTACGCCACTGTCCCGCTCTGTCGAAAACCAGGTACCGATGTCTCCGCAAACACTCCTTTGGATGCCTCGCGGAGCTAGAATCTGCAAATATAGATGATTTTCTGCGCTACATCAGACAAACGCGCTGGTTTAGCTTCATGGGTGTATGAACTCCGGCCCTAAACACATCGAACCTTGGGGGATCCGTTTGTCTGTCATCACCATATAGAGTTGCAACGTATACGTTGCACTTTGTATGGGGGTGACGGGCGGACGGATCCCTTCAAGGTTTTTATGTGTTTTTGAGGCCTCCTGCCTCGACCCGTCCCAGCGGAGAGGTCGTATCTTAGAAGGTTTCTTACAAAACTTTTTGGGGGATGCGACCTTTCTGCTGGGTCAGGTCGATCTACAGAAAGGGAAATTAGGGCTCCTTTCGTGGTATCACAACGGACCAAACTAAGGCCCACGTGAGCCTCCGCGTGGACTGCGGAGGCAGCCACTTTAACATACATACATACATACCCTTGCACAGAACACTGTAAAAGTGTGATAGAACATACCCGTTCTACATGAATCTGCTATCGATGAAACGAAAAAACAAACACTGTCCCGTTTGCTACGCTATGTGCATGAATAATTAGGTTTCGCTCATCACCCATATTTAATTCTTATTTCTTAACTAAAATTTTCGTCAGCTGATTTTCAACCAGCTACCCTGTCAAAGCATCTTGATTATTTGATGTTCTAAGCTTTTCTCGATTATTTAACTCTTTACGTCACGCTTTCATATATTTGGCTTTATAATTGAACAAGTTGTATTTTTGGATTGGTTTAGACATATATATTTAGGGAAAAAAAGTTCACAAACATAACTCACATAGTTTTTGAGATATGAGGTGGTAAGTTTACTAATCGAGGTCCTCATATTAGTCGAACCCGAAGAGTTATCGAAATATGGGATACCTTAAATCTTAAGTTAGATGTCTAGTAATGCAAGAGCAAAAAAAGCATTCAATTCCATTACGCAGTTCTTGAATTATGCGCGCACAAACACAAGGACCGATAGAAATAAAGTTCTAAAAACTTTTGATTTGGATTCTATTGGCTTAAAAATTACGTTTTCTATAAGTTTTTCTTGAATATCAGACATCCAATTGTTACAATTTTATTATATGAACTTAAAAAAGGGTAACAGTTAGAAAGTTTACGTTAAACGGTACATAAAAAAAGTTTTACGGAAGCTAGAAAAGGTGGTTAGCTACAGTAACCACCGTGACGAAAAGAGTTAAAAGTTTAATTCACTAATGAAATTTTTAGGGGGATAAATATTGGAAAAGTATGTTTTCTAAGCAGAAAATATATTTTTCATACTTTTGAAGATTGGCCAGAAAAATATCCCCAATTGTCTCATTTAGAACAAAGCTGTAATAAGACACTGACAAGTAGAAGTAGTTCCTGGCGTCATGGTAGACACCTCGATTGTCAGAACTCTGATTTTTTTCAGTTTTCCTTGCTTTAAAACATAAAAATTAAAAAAAAAAAAAACAATTTTTAAATTTTTAAATTTTCGAACAAATGTGACCAATTCATTCCATCTAAAAGATACTAAAAAAGTAGTAGTCTACTATTCCTCTGCGATTAATCCCGGACTAATCGCCCTTTTTTGGAGGGAAATACCACACGAACTTTTACTAAAGTACTAAAGTACCGTTTTAGCTCCACTTTTTTGTATGAAAAAACTTTTTCAACTTTGATAATTTGATATGTTAAGCTTTTTCTATTTATTTTTTTCCACGTATGTAATTTTTAGAGCAATAAAATATTGGAAAAGTATATTTTCTAAGCAGGAAATGTATTTTTCAAACTAAAAAGTGAAGTTAGTTATATAGAATTAAAAATATTGTTCGCAACACCAGAATTGTAATTTTCAAAAAATTTGTTTAACAGAAAAAACATTTAAATATGCTGCACCACCCTAATGTGCGGATTCTTTGCATGGTATTACTCAAATCAAATGTTTAAATTCCCAAACATCATATATATATATATATATGTATGCGTGAAGCAAGAAGAAAAAACGGTACCTTGCAAATTGCACAATCATCGAAACTACGACAAACACTCCCCGCAAAAACTATGCGCTTCGAAAACCGCCCCCACCCTTTTTCGCGCTCATTAGCGATCCAGGCAGCTGCCACTTGCCTTAATTTTTGTGCCAAAAAAAAAAAACAAAGTGTAGCAAATCAAATAAATATCTTTGCATCCTCGCCATCTTCACACCATCATCATTCACATAATTCACATAATCCAAGGTTTTTCACAGAGCACTTCTTTATTTAGTGTTTTGTCCATAAAAAGTTTATATTTTTAACGATATGGTTTTTTTTAAAAGTAAAATATTTTTTAGGTTATTATATTTTGACCGATAACTCAGTTATCGATAAATTTATCGAAATATGTCGAAGTCCAAATGAAACCTGAGGCCTTCCCCTTTCGTTTGATACCCATATTGTAGGGAAATTTTAAGGTTTTCGGGCAACCACATTTTGACCGATAACTCAGTTATCGATAAATTTATCAAAATATGTCGCTGTCCAAGTGAAACCTGGGGCCTTCACCTTTCGTTTGATACCCATATTGTAGGGAATTTTTTAGGTTTTTGGGCAATCATATTTTGACCGATAACTCAGTTATCGATAATTTTATCGAAATATATCGAAGTCCAAATGAAACCTGGGGCCTTCCCCTTTCGTTTGATACCCATATTGTAGGGAAATTTTAAGGTTTTCGGGCAACCACATTTTGACCGATAACTCAGTTATCGATAAATTTATCGAAATATGTCGAAGTCCAAATGAAACCTGGGGCCTTCCCCTTTCGTTTGATACCCATATTGTAGGGAAATTTTGAGGTTTTCGGGCAACCACATTTTGACCGATAACTCAGTTATCGATAAATTTATCAAAATATGTCGAAGTCCAAATGAAACCTGGGGCCTTCCCCTTTCGTTTTATACCCATATTGTTAGGAATTTTTTAGGTTTTTGGGCAATCACATTTTGACCGATAACTCAGTTATCGATAAATTTATCGAAATATATCGAAGTCCAAATAAAACCTGGGTCCTTCCCCTTTCGTTTGATACCCATATTGTAGGGAAATTTTAAGGTTTTCAGGCAACCACATTTTGAGCGATAACTCAGTTATCGATAAATTTATCGAAATATGTCAATGTCCAAATGAAACCTGGGGCCTCCGCCTTTCGTTTGATAGGTTTTTGGGCAATCATATTTTGACCGATAACTCAGTTATCGATAATTTAATCGAAATATATCGAAGTCCAAATGAAACCTGGGGCCTTCCCCTTTCGTTTGATACCCATATTGTAGGGAAATTTTAAGGTTTTCGGGCAACCATATTTTGACCAATAACTCACTTATCGATAAATTTATCGAAACATGTCGATGTCCAAATGAAACCTGGGACCTTCACCTTTCGTTTTATACCCATATTGTTAGGAATTTTTTAGGTTTTCGGGCAACCACATTTTGAGCGATAACTCAGTTATCGATATATTTATCGAAATATATCAATGCCCAAATGAAACCTGGGGCCTTCGCCTTTCGTTTGATACCCATATTGTAGGGAATTTTTTAGGTTTTTGGGCAATCATATTTTGACCGACAACTCATGATCGAAATATCTCGATGTCCAAATGAAGCTTGGGGCCTTGGCCTTTCGTTTGATACCCATATTGTAGGGAATTTTTTAGGTTTTTGGGCAATCATATATTGACCGATAACTCAGTTATCGATAAATTTATCGAAATATATCGATGTACAAATGAAACCTGAGGCCTTCACCTTTCGTTTGATACCCATATTTTAGGGAAATTTTAAGGTTTTCGGGCAACCACATTTTGACCGATAACTCAGTTATCGATAAATTTATCGAAATATGTCGATGTCCAAATGAAAGCTGGGGCCTTCACCTTTATTTTGATACCCATATTGTAGGGAAATTTTAAGGTTTTCGGGCAACCACATTTTGACCGATAACTCAGTTATCGATAAATTTATCGAAATATGTCGATGTCCAAATGAAACCTGGGGCCTTCACCTTTCGTTTCATACCCATATTGTAGGGAATTTTTTAGGTTTTTGGGCAATCATATTTTGACCGACAACTCATGATCGAAATATCTCGATGTCCAAATGAAACTTGGGGCCTTGGCCTTTCGTTTGATACCCATATTGTAGGGAATTTTTTAGGTTTTTGGGCAATCATATATTGACCGATAACTCAGTTATCGATAAATTTATCGAAATATATCGATGGCCAAATGAAACCTGGGGCCTTCACCTTTCGTTTGATACCCATATTGCAGGGAAATTTTAAGGTTTTCGGGCAACCACATTTTGAACGATAACACAGTTATCGATAAATTTATCGAAATAGGTCGATGTCCAAATGAAACCTGGTACCTTCACCTTTCGTTTTATACCCATATTGTTAGGAATTTTTTAGGTTTTTGGGCAATCATATTTTGACCGATAACTCAGTTATCGATAAATTTATCGAAGTCCAAATGAAACCTGGGTCCTTCCCCTTTCGTTTGATACCCATATTGCAGGGAAATTTCAAGGTTTTCGGGTAACCACATTTTGAGCGATAACTCAGTTATCGAAATATGTCAATGTCCAAATGAAACCTGGGGCCTTCGCCTTTCGGTTGATAGCCATATTGTAGGGAATTTTTTAGGTTTTTGGGCAACCATATTTTGACCGATAACTCAGTTATCGCTAAATTTATCGAAATATGTCGATGTTCAAATGAGACGTGGGGCCTTCACCTTTCGTTTCATACCCATAATGTAGGGACATTTTAAGGTTTTCGGGCAACCTCACTTTGTAGATAACTCAGTTATCGATAAATTTATCGAAATATGTCGAAGTCCAAAAGAATCCTGGGGCCTTCCCCTTTCGTTTGATACCCATATTGTTAGGAATTTTTTAGGTTTTTGGGCAATCATATTTTGACCGATAACTCAGTTATCGATAAATTTATCGAAGTCCAAATGAAACCTGGGTCCTTCCCCTTTCGTTTGATACCCATATTGCAGGGAAATTTCAAGGTTTTCGGGTAACCACATTTTGAGCGATAACTCAGTTATCGAAATATGTCAATGTCCAAATGAAACCTGGGGCCTTCGCCTTTCGGTTGATAGCCATATTGTAGGGAATTTTTTAGGTTTTTGGGCAACCATATTTTGACCGATAACTCAGTTATCGCTAAATTTATCGAAATATGTCGATGTTCAAATGAGACGTGGGGCCTTCACCTTTCGTTTCATACCCATAATGTAGGGACATTTTAAGGTTTTCGGGCAACCTCACTTTGTAGATAACTCAGTTATCGATCAATTTATCGAAATATGTCGAAGTCCAAAAGAATCCTGGGGCCTTCCCCTTTCGTTTGATACCCATATTTTAGGGACATTTTACGGTTTTTGGGCCACTGTGGCTTAGACCGAACGAGAGTCACATACATACAAGCAAGCAAACAAACAAACAAACAAGCAAACATACAAGTGAACCTAATAAAAGCGTGGTAAAATGTGCGGTGCGAACACAAAACAAGTCAGTGATGCGTTCATGTCCACTTTTTTGCCTTATTGCTCCAACGTGGGAAAAAAAATTTGACTTATTTCTCAAAGTGATGCAATAACACAAATTTGTGTTATTTCACATTCAGTTGAGCAATAACACAAATTTGGTTTATTGCCGTTTGGGTTATTACACCAAACAAACTCACGCTTTTAGAGAGTATTGAACTAAAAAGTTGAAAATAATTTTAAAAACCCTACACAGTAGTAATGTGGAAAAAGCGTGGTCCGCTTTGTTCCATAATCTTCGTTTTTTATTTAAATTATTTTTACCTTTTTAGTGCAATATTCTTTAAAAGCGCGTGTTTTCGCTTTTTAAACTATATTTATTTTTTACTTTGTAGTTAAATGTGTTATGAAGTAATCGAAAAATATATCGAAAAATACCGCAGTGCAAACAAAACCTCTGGGCCTCCACTTTCGTTTGATACCCATATTGTAGGGAAATTTTAAGGTTTTCGGGCAACCACATTTTGACCGATAACTCAGTTATCGATAAATTTATCGAAATATGTCGAAGTCCAAATGAAACCTGGGGCCTTCCCCTTTCGTTTGATACCCATATTGTAGGGAAATTTTGAGGTTTTCGGGCAACCACATTTTGACCGATAACTCAGTTATCGATAAATTTATCAAAATATGTCGAAGTCCAAATGAAACCTGGGGCCTTCCCCTTTCGTTTTATACCCATATTGTTAGGAATTTTTTAGGTTTTTGGGCAATCACATTTTGACCGATAACTCAGTTATCGATAAATTTATCGAAATATATCGAAGTCCAAATAAAACCTGGGTCCTTCCCCTTTCGTTTGATACCCATATTGTAGGGAAATTTTAAGGTTTTCAGGCAACCACATTTTGAGCGATAACTCAGTTATCGATAAATTTATCGAAATATGTCAATGTCCAAATGAAACCTGGGGCCTCCGCCTTTCGTTTGATAGGTTTTTGGGCAATCATATTTTGACCGATAACTCAGTTATCGATAATTTAATCGAAATATATCGAAGTCCAAATGAAACCTGGGGCCTTCCCCTTTCGTTTGATACCCATATTGTAGGGAAATTTTAAGGTTTTCGGGCAACCATATTTTGACCAATAACTCACTTATCGATAAATTTATCGAAACATGTCGATGTCCAAATGAAACCTGGGACCTTCACCTTTCGTTTTATACCCATATTGTTAGGAATTTTTTAGGTTTTCGGGCAACCACATTTTGAGCGATAACTCAGTTATCGATAAATTTATCGAAATATGTCAATGCCCAAATGAAACCTGGGGCCTTCGCCTTTCGTTTGATACCCATATTGTAGGGAATTTTTTAGGTTTTTGGGCAATCATATTTTGACCGACAACTCATGATCGAAATATCTCGATGTCCAAATGAAGCTTGGGGCCTTGGCCTTTCGTTTGATACCCATATTGTAGGGAATTTTTTAGGTTTTTGGGCAATCATACATTGACCGATAAATCAGTTATCGATAAATTTATCGAAATATATCGATGTCCAAATGAAACCTGAGGCCTTCACCTTTCGTTTGATACCCATATTTTAGGGAAATTTTAAGGTTTTCGGGCAACCACATTTTGACCGATAACTCAGTTATCGATAAATTTATCGAAATATGTCGATGTCCAAATGAAACCTGGGGCCTTCACCTTTATTTTGATACCCATATTGTAGGGAAATTTTAAGGTTTTCGGGCAACCACATTTTGACCGATAACTCAGTTATCGATAAATTTATCGAAATATGTCGATGTCCAAATGAAACCTGGGGCCTTCACCTTTCGTTTCATACCCATATTGTAGGGAATTTTTTAGGTTTTTGGGCAATCATATTTTGACCGACAACTCATGATCGAAATATCTCGATGTCCAAATGAAACTTGGGGCCTTGGCCTTTCGTTTGATACCCATATTGTAGGGAATTTTTTAGGTTTTTGGGCAATCATATATTGACCGATAACTCAGTTATCGATAAATTTATCGAAATATATCGATGGCCAAATGAAACCTGGGGCCTTCACCTTTCGTTTGATACCCATATTGCAGGGAAATTTTAAGGTTTTCGGGCAACCACATTTTGAACGATAACACAGTTATCGATAAATTTATCGAAATAGGTCGATGTCCAAATGAAACCTGGTACCTTCACCTTTCGTTTTATACCCATATTGTTAGGAATTTTTTAGGTTTTTGGGCAATCATATTTTGACCGATAACTCAGTTATCGATAAATTTATCGAAGTCCAAATGAAACCTGGGTCCTTCCCCTTTCGTTTGATACCCATATTGCAGGGAAATTTCAAGGTTTTCGGGTAACCACATTTTGAGCGATAACTCAGTTATCGAAATATGTCAATGTCCAAATGAAACCTGGGGCCTTCGCCTTTCGGTTGATAGCCATATTGTAGGGAATTTTTTAGGTTTTTGGGCAACCATATTTTGACCGATAACTCAGTTATCGCTAAATTTATCGAAATATGTCGATGTTCAAATGAGACGTGGGGCCTTCACCTTTCGTTTCATACCCATAATGTAGGGACATTTTAAGGTTTTCGGGCAACCTCACTTTGTAGATAACTCAGTTATCGATAAATTTATCGAAATATGTCGAAGTCCAAAAGAATCCTGGGGCCTTCCCCTTTCGTTTGATACCCATATTGTTAGGAATTTTTTAGGTTTTTGGGCAATCATATTTTGACCGATAACTCAGTTATCGATAAATTTATCGAAGTCCAAATGAAACCTGGGTCCTTCCCCTTTCGTTTGATACCCATATTGCAGGGAAATTTCAAGGTTTTCGGGTAACCACATTTTGAGCGATAACTCAGTTATCGAAATATGTCAATGTCCAAATGAAACCTGGGGCCTTCGCCTTTCGGTTGATAGCCATATTGTAGGGAATTTTTTAGGTTTTTGGGCAACCATATTTTGACCGATAACTCAGTTATCGCTAAATTTATCGAAATATGTCGATGTTCAAATGAGACGTGGGGCCTTCACCTTTCGTTTCATACCCATAATGTAGGGACATTTTAAGGTTTTCGGGCAACCTCACTTTGTAGATAACTCAGTTATCGATCAATTTATCGAAATATGTCGAAGTCCAAAAGAATCCTGGGGCCTTCCCCTTTCGTTTGATACCCATATTTTAGGGACATTTTACGGTTTTTGGGCCACTGTGGCTTAGACCGAACGAGAGTCACATACATACAAGCAAGCAAACAAACAAACAAACAAGCAAACATACAAGTGAACCTAATAAAAGCGTGGTAAAATGTGCGGTGCGAACACAAAACAAGTCAGTGATGCGTTCATGTCCACTTTTTTGCCTTATTGCTCCAACGTGGGAAAAAAAATTTGACTTATTTCTCAAAGTGATGCAATAACACAAATTTGTGTTATTTCACATTCAGTTGAGCAATAACACAAATTTGGTTTATTGCCGTTTGGGTTATTACACCAAACAAACTCACGCTTTTAGAGAGTATTGAACTAAAAAGTTGAAAATAATTTTAAAAACCCTACACAGTAGTAATGTGGAAAAAGCGTGGTCCGCTTTGTTCCATAATCTTCGTTTTTTATTTAAATTATTTTTACCTTTTTAGTGCAATATTCTTTAAAAGCGCGTGTTTTCGCTTTTTAAACTATATTTATTTTTTACTTTGTAGTTAAATGTGTTATGAAGTAATCGAAAAATATATCGAAAAATACCGCAGTGCAAACAAAACCTCTGGGCCTCCACTTTCGTTTGATACCCATATTGTAGGCAATTTTGAATATTATTGGACAACCTCATTTTGACTGATAACTCAGTTATCGATAAATATATCGAAATATTCCAAAATCCAATAGAAACCTGTAGAACTTCCCTTTTGTTTGATACCCAGATTGTAGGCATAATGACGGATAGCTTAGTTATCGATAAATATATCGAAGTCATAATGCAACCTCCTATCATTTGACACCCATATTGAAGGCACATTTCAAGGTTTTTGTGACAGTCATATGCCACTATCGGATAGACTGAAGTAGAGTTACATACAAACAAGCAAACATACATATGAATGTATGTGCAAGTAAAGCTAGTGAAATCGTAGTAAACCTGGGGCCACCCCCTTTCGTTTCATACCCATATTGTAGGGAAATTTTAAGGTTTTCGGGCAACCACATTTTTATCGAAATATATCGAAGTCCAAATGAAACCTAGGGCCTTCACCTTTCGTTTGATACCCATATTGTAGGGAAGTTTTAAGGTTTTCGGGCAACCACTTTTTGACCGATAACTCAGTTATCGATAAATTTATTGAAATATATCGATATCCAAGTGAAACCTGGGGCATTCACCTTTCGTTTGATACCCATATTTTAGGGAATTTTTTAGGTTTTTTGGCAATCATATTTTGACCGATAACTCAGTTATCGATAAAGTTATCGAAATATGTCGATGCCCAAATTAAAACTGGGGCCTTCACCTTTCGTTTGATACCCATATTGTAGGGAATTTATTAGGTTTTTGGGCAACCACATTTTGACCGATAACTCAGTTATCGATAAATTTATCGAAATATATCGATGTCCAAATGAAACCTGGGGCCTTCACCTTTCGTTTGATACCCATATTGTAGGGAAATTTTAAGGGTTTCGGGCAACCACATTTTGACCGATAACTCAGTTATCGATAAAGTTTTCGAAATATATCGATGTCCAGATGAAACCTGGGGCCTTCCCCTTTCGTTTGATACCCATATTGTAGGGAAATTTTTAGGTTTTCGGGCAACCACATTTTGACCGATAACTCAGTTATCGATAAATTTATCGAAATATATCGGTGTCCAAATGAAACCTGGGGCCTTCACCTTTCGTTTGATACCCATATTGTAGGGAAATTTTAAGGTTTTCGGGCAACCACATTTTGACCTATAACTCAGTTATCGATAAATTTATCGAAATATATAGATGTCCAAATGAAACCTGGGGCCTTCCCCTTTCGTTTGATACCAATATTGTAGGGAATTTTTTGGGTTTTTGGGTTTTTGGGAAATCATATTTTGACCGATAACTCAGTTATGGATAAATTTATCGAAATATATCGATGTCCAAATGAAACCTGGGGCCTTCACCTTTCGTTTGATACCCATATTGTAGGGACATTTTACGGTTTTTGGGCCACTGGGGCTTAGACCGAACGAGAGTTACATACATCCAAGCAAGCAAACAAACAAACAAACAAACAAGCAAACATACAAGTGAACCTAATAAAAGCGTGGTAAAAAAATTGACATTTGAATTTGACCCACCACATAGTGGCTCGTACAAAAGTTAATCAGTTTTCAGTGTCTCCTGTAAGGTTTTGTACTTTTTCCGACGATATGTAAGAACAAATAAAAAAATTTACATTAAATTTGTAAATTAAATATATGTATTCAGAAATCTGGTACAATTTTTTGTACCACAGGTACATTAATAACGACTTATGTATATAAATGACTAAAAATTCTTAAGCGATAGTGGCGAAAACTACGTACATAGTTATGTTTTCAAAACCTTTATATTAAGTCGCTTTCTTCTTTGCACCACCTTTTTCATACGAAATTTCGGAATCTTGCAAAGTCTTTTAAGGTATAGCTTCCCGTTGAGCTAGACACTTGAAACTTGGAACATAGTTCGGGGCTCTGTGACAATGCAATGTGAACGAAAAAAGTATCCGCTAGGTGGCGCACGGATCAAGAAATACGGTAAATTCATTTAAAAATTGAAATTTGGGACGCATATTTGAGGAACTTCCCGGTAAGCTAGATTATTGAAAATTTGCATACATATGAACAATTGAAGACAATACAAACTGTTGTACAAGAAATTCCGCTAGATATCACACTGGTCGAGATAATTACAAAAAATATTAAAAGAGTCCTGAAATTTTGTGATAGATTTTTAGTAACTTCCAGGTTAGTTAGAGACTTGAAACTTTACAGATTTGTCACAACCCCATGACAATGCAATCCCTCATCAAAAAAATTCCGGTAGGTGGCGCACGGATCGACATATATTTCAAAAACTGATTTGAAGTTGAGAATTTTGTGATCGACTTTTGACCAACTTCCAGGTAACCTAGGAACTTGAACCTTGGCATTAAATTGAGGGAACAGTGACACTACAAATAGTAAAAATCAAAATTCCGATAGATGGCACGCTGGTCTATATAATTGTAAATCTTAAAAAAAAATTAGAAGACTCCTGGACTTTTGCGATCGATTTTTAGTAACTTCCAGATCAGTTAGAGACTTGAAACTTTACACATTAGTCACAACCCCATGACAATGCAATCCCTCATCAAAACAATTCCGGTAGGTGGCGCACATATCAAGATATTTTCAAAACTATTTCGAAGTTGGGAACTTTGCGATTGACTTTTGACTAACTTTCTGGTAATCAAGGAACTTAAAACTTAGCATTTAGTTAAAGGAACCGTGACAGTACCATATTTAAAAATCAAATTTCCGATAGGAATCACCATAACTAAAAATAAAATAATAAAAAGATGATAAAAAATTTCAAAGACAACCTTTATATGAATGCTGTCAAAAAGCCTCATCAAATTTGTCGTTAAACAAAGACATGGTTTCGGTGTTTTTGGTTTTGAAATTTTAGTCATACCAATTGTAATCAATTTTTGAGATTTGAAAATATAGAAGTTCGGTTATCGACAAAACATTTAAAGCATGTTAATTGCACTCCACCTTTATTTCAAATCTCAAAAATTGATAGCAATTGGTAGGTTGTCTTTAAAATTTTTTTATCATCTTTTTATTTATTAATTAAATTTTTTCCATTTGGTCTCCGACAATTCAGGTATGCATAGTAATAATAAAAACTAGGATCGCCCGTGGTCGAAATTCGACCATCTGAAATTTTCTTCAACTCTCTCTTAATATACATATTCCCCGTTCACAACAAAACCAAGTAAGTGGCTCCCTCGTGACAAATGCAAATTTGGATTAAGTGATACCATACAAACAATCTTCACATTAGGGTGGTGCAGCAAAGTAGTACAACAGAAAAGCTGACGACAATACATTAGGATATATCTACAACAGATTTTTTTTTTAAATTTTTTTATTTATTTTTTATGTCTAAGGTACAGCAGACACTTACTATTACAAATTATATTAAACTTACATTAATTGTTACATAAAAAGTAAGTTTTTAATTTAAATTGCACCAAAACCCGGTATGGGCTTTTAATATTTCGATATATAATGGTACTTTTTTTATCGTAACCTTGTGGAATTTTACTTTTTAAAAAAACCATATCGTTAAAAATATAAACTTTTTATGGACAAAAAACTAAATAAAGAAGTGCTCTGTGAAAAACCTTGGAGTATGTGAATTATGTGATTATGTGAATGATGATGGTGTGAAGATGGCGAGGATGCAAAGATATTTATTTGATTTGCTACACTTTGTTTTTTTTTTTTTGGCACAAAAATTAAGGCAAGTGGCAGCTGCCTGGATCGCTAATGAGCGCGAAAAAGGGTGGGGCGGTTTTCGAAGCGCAGAGTTTTTGCGGGGAGTGTTTGTCGGAGTTTCGATGATTGTGCAATTTGCAAGGTACCGTTCTTCTTGCTTCACGCATACATATATATATATATATATATATATGATGTTTGGGAATTTAAACATTTGATTTGAGTAATACCATGCAAAGAATCCGTACATTAGGGTGGTGCAGCATATTTAAATGTTTTCTCTTTTAAACAATTTTTTTTAAAGCTATTTTTTGAAAATTACAATTCTGGTGTTGCGAACAAAATTTTTAATTCTATATAACTAACTTCACTTTTTAGTTTGAAAAATACATTTCCTGCTTAGAAAATATACTTTTCCAATATTTTATTGCTCTAGAAATTACATACGTGGAAAAAAATTAATAGAAAAAGCTTAACATATCAAATTATCAAAGTTGAAAAAGTTTTTTCATACAAAAAAGTGGAGCTAAAACGGTACTTTAGTACTTTAGTAAAAGTTCGTGCGGTATTTCCCTCCAAAAAAGGGCGGTTAGTCCGGGATTAATCGCAGAGGAATAGTAGACTACTACTTTTTTAGTATCTTTTAGATGGAATGAATTGGTCACATTTGTTCGAAAATTTAAAAATTTAAAAATTGTTTTATTTTTTTAGTTTTTATGTTTTAAAGCAAGGAAAACTGAAAAAAATCAGAGTTCTGACAATCGAGGTGTCTACCATGACGCCAGGAACTACTTATACTTGTCAGCGTCTTATTACAGCTTTGTTCTAAATGAGACAATGGGGATATTTTTCTGGCCAATCTTCAACTGTATGAAAAATATATTTTCTGCTTAGAAAACATACTTCTCCAATATTTATCCCCCTAAAAAATTCATTAGTGAATTAAACTTTTAAATAATCGAGAAAAGCTTAGAACATCAAATAATCATAGTAAAAATGGGTATTTCGTAAAAAAGGTAGAAGCTTTGACAGAGTAGCTGGTTGAAAATCAGCTGACGAAAATTTTAGTTAAGAATTAAGAATTAAATATGGGTGATGAGCGAAACCTAATTATTCATGCACATAGCGTAGCAAACGGGGCAGTGTTTGTTTTTTCGTTTCATCGATAGCAGATTCATGTAGAACGGGTATGTTCTATCACAATTTTACAGTGTTCTGTGCAAGGGTGTAAACATGTTCAACGAAATCAGCATTAGTGTCATGTAAAATTGTTCTTTAGTTTAAGTCCGTACGTTATTAAAATTTCGATCTTAACATTGTGAAATTTTCTTACAAAATTATATCGTTAGAAAAATAAACTTTACCAATAGGCAAGAAGTTAAATATTTAAAGCCAGAAGTGAAGCTGGATTTCGTTGCTTACAAATGGTTTTAAGATGCCGAAGAGGATATGATTTGGTACATTTTTCTTTTTTTTTTGGCACAAAAATAAAAGCAAGTGGCAGCTGCTGGATCATTGCATAGATATGTACGTGTGTGTAAGATAATGAGCGGATGGGTGTGGCTTTGGGAGTTTTATAAGAGTTCTGAATAGTGATGTTATAACAGAATGTGGAGATAACAAAATAGCTGGAGAGTTTGGAGACCTCTTTTTAGTTTAATAATAAATCAACTAAGAATAATTTTCAAAATTTTTTTTGGTGAGACAGCAGATTAGTCCATTCTAAGTTTCCAATATAACTTTAGATCCCTATATCCATAAATACTATACGAAATTGGGTTACGAAAGTTTGTATGCGGAGAGTGTTAACCTATTAATATATAGATTTCATTGTCTATAAAAATAAAAAGGAATTCCAATGGACTTAGGAAAAATTACTTTTTCTGAAGTTTGAAGTGTGATCTTAAAGAAATTATTGCATTAATAGTCTCACCTCTTAACCTGGCCATGAATTCGTTGCATATATAAATACAAGATAGCTTAAATGTATTTAAACATTTATTTTCGGTGAACCCGGGATTTAGGTCTAGTAATCCCTACTATAAATCCATTGGTATCAATTTACGCAATTCACAACCTCTAGTATTTCGTGCTATTCGTCTATTTTTGAAAAAATTTATATTGGAAACCATGGAAACATACAACGATAGACGAATACGACACCCCTTGTGAAATGCCCAATTGACTTAAAGTTATTTTTTTGTTAGATAGGCTGGGAATATACACGTACACAATACATTGACAAAAACGGTACTAGCTTGCCTCGAATTGATTTCGTAATTATTACGCATAGAGTATTACATATATGCTTTTTTCCTGTGGCCTTGATGGAATTACTCCAATATAATTATAAATATTACACTGCGCAACACGAAAAATATTTGGGAATAGATAGCATTTTCTGATAGATCTCGGTGAGTTAAGAAGAACTGCGTACCAGAAATATGCCGGACACCTCCAAAATCTTGAGTTAGGCGTCAAAAACCGGTTGAAAATTTACATATAAAAACCAAGTACCTATATATAAGTATACGTAAATTTTCAAATTATATGGCAAAACGGTGACAGGTAACAAGGCCAATGGAAATAGTGCCAATTGACATTATTTCGCACCCCAAATGGAAATAGTGTCAATTGACAGGTAAAAAGGTCAATGGAAATAGTGTCAATTGACATTATATCGCACTTCTCTTTGTTGACATTTTCGAAATGGAAATAAGGTCAGTTGACTTAACTTCTCTTTGTCAATATGTTTATTGACGTTATTTCCTAATTGAAATGGAAATAGCGTCAACATTGCTTATAGCATGTCAACTGAACATCACGCGATGTTTGAGTTTGATGATGTGATTTTCAAGATTACAAAAAGCGTCGCATTTTATAATATGATTTCAATTTCAATTTCAATTAAGATATACAGGCCGATTCTAAACAATTTCTCACTTTGCGGATTTTCTCACTCTCATATAATTTGTGAGCAAAAATGTATGAAAAAGGTGAAACGGTTTGCACCGGTTCACTAGTGAAAATTATTTAGAATTGGCACAATTGACACTATTTTCATTTATAATGCGAAATAATGTCAATTGCCACTATTTCCATTGACCTTGTTACCTGTCACCTGGCAAAACAGCTTTTTTTTAAATTTAGTTTTCATGGAAATCTTAATAACTTCGTCAGTTTTCAACTTTTTTGAGAAAATTAACTTTCATTGCACTCATAACTAGAGTCCGGAAAAATAGGTGAAATCAAGCGCCTGGAAATATGCTACATGTTGTAAATTTGTTTGAAAAAACAGTTGGGTAAACTGGGGAAGATTCGTCTTGAAGGCACACTGAAATATACAAAATTAAAAATTTTGAAAAATGCCAGTGCATTCTAGACAGTTTTAAAAAATGTAAGGTAACAAGATTAGCAGAGCATTCGCATTTAAAAAAAAAAGTATATGATTTGGCAGCTTGTTATAAAATTGCCTTCCGCATCGCCATATAAAGAAACCCACCCCCCTCCCCCCCCCTTCCCACAAATTATTTGCTCAAATATGGGGCTGGTATACTAATTTGTAATTCTGTGTTTTTGCAATTCTTCCTTCCAAACCTCAAATAGTTACAAAAAATGCCAAAAAACTTGAAAAGAGGGCACTAAAAATAATATAATGGTGGTTATTTTTTGACATTTTTCAAAGTTATGGCATAAACCGTTCCACGTAATTATTTCGGTTTTTGCTCGTTTTTTCTTTGTTAAAAAGCCGATATTGCCTATTTTTTTAAATAGATTCGCATTATGAGATCTTCACTTTATGTGAGGAAAAAATGTCGGCCTTATAGCTTTCAAATAACACAGGTTTTATGTTTTTTTTATGTAATTTTCTATGTATTGGGAGGAGCGTGGTTACGAACCGATTTTTTTCATTAACCTTTCTACATACCTACAACAAAAAACGGTATTTTACACACCTGCGTTATCTTCATTTAAACGAAAGTTATACCAAAAATACATTTTCTGACGAACCTTTGGATGGAACCAATGAGGGAGACATGGGACCTATTTTTGAAGGAATTCGGTCGTGGCTACCGACTTTTTCGGTTGACACTTTAAAACAAATGGACGAATATGCCGCAGTTTACCCTTGTATTTTCAGTGGCGGGATTACAATTTAAATAGAAAGCGATAGCATATTGGTATGGTGGCTAAAGATTTTATTAGAAAAGTTCTTAATTATGTTACACAAATTTTCAATTTAAATAAACATACAGTGGTGTGTGATGAAACGAATCCAGAATAGTAAGTGATTTTATTCGTAAAATATATTTATTTATGTGTTTAACCACTATTTTTTTATTTTCATAAAGTGATTTCGTTTCTTTGACATTGTTACTGGAAAAGAAGCATGAGTAACACTCGTACGTCTAGCGTTTAGAAAAGCAAAACATAATTTATTTCTATTTTGTATTTATATTTTTGTAATATTATTGTATTATTTAATATTATTTTGTATTTTTATTATATTTATTTATTCTAGCATTCTTTGCAAATTTTCACGTGCACCCCATAAAAACCTTAATAATTTATTTTTCTGGTATCCTAGTAGCAAAAAATCGAATCGCATTCACGGGGGGCTTAGACCCGAATTCACCCCACTCTTAAAGTTTCCACTGGATGTGCTCGCAGACATTACGTAGCATAATTTTAGGCGCTTAATTTTCACCTATTATCATCCGGACTCTACTCATAATAAAGTTTACTGTTGAATATTATTCAAGGTTTGAGGTTGACCAACCTCGAAAAAAGACGAAAATAAATGTGTTTGTGGGGAAAATACTACCACTACTTTCGGCTCATATATATATCGTTAGAAAGGTCTATATGGGCATATCCCAAATAGTGTTACATTTTTGGATACTTAAAGCGAGGAAAAAGCATATGGATATTTAGTTTTACGTATTGACTATCTTCTATGAAGACTTGGATGAAAAAAATGTAGACAATAAGTTTTTACAGAACTTTGAAAATCGAAAATCGTCGAATTTATCGCTTTTTCGAGTGATACTCTTAATTTTCTTTTTGGTATTTGTTCTATTAAATTTTGAGGCATCAATGTATCACTCTGAAATTTTACCAGGGTGTACTTTTGAGACGGAGGTTCTAAAAATGTAAGCGAGGTTAATGTGCTCCTCCAATATTGAAAGTTATCATCAATGAAAGTAGCGATACTCTGTTTTTGGCTATTTTTAATATTTGTGATTTTGTGCTTATAACTTTTTGAGGCAACGGAGTATTAAAATTTTGGTTGTACGCAATGATAGCCTAATATACAGCAAAACTTTCGGTGGTTTTGAATTTTATGTGCTCCCTTTAGTTCTCAAGGTAGGGGCATAAATGTCGAGCTACTTTGGTGCGTAACTTTTTTACGGTAGCATGTTTTTTTGTAGGCACAGCTACAGTATTACTTATATTACGTGTTACACTTTTGTAATTTATTGTCCTACACTACCGTAGTATACAACCGAATGCCTCATTTATAAAGATTAACATAACGAAAGTTATTGAAATTTCTACAAGATGCAAATATGGGCAGTTTTCGAGAGATATCAGAAACCGTAAAAAGAAATTGTAAAACATGTATTTGACTACTTCTAAACTAACTTTTATTTAAGCGTCAGTGACCTAAGACACAAATTTAGTACAGCTATCACAACAATACAAACATATAAAAAACAAGTAAGGAAGTCTAAGTTCGGGTGAACCGAACATTCAATACCCAGCGGTAATTTTTAGAACGGTATAACAATCATTAGGCCCTAGGAGGATTTACCTAATTTCCGTTACCGAATTATTTCAATTTATGTGATTTTCGATATCGAAAGTGGGCATGGTTGGAGGGCGATTTTATCCAATTTCATCAGATATACTCCCAACGATACTAGTATGCATTGTGTCAAATTTCATCGTTCTATCTTAATCAGTTTAAAAGTTACGACCAGTCAAATTTTCAAAAAATCCACCCTTAAAAGTGGGCGGTGCCACGCCCACTATAAAAAAATCATAAGAGGATGACCAGGGTGATTCACCTAAGAAATTATTTCATTTTAGCCATTTCAGTTACCGAGATATCTCAATTTGTGTGTTTTTCGAAATTTTCGATATCGAAAGTGGGCATGGTTGGGGGGGCGGGGGGATTTTATCCAATTTCATCACACACTGAATAAAAAATCTACAAGAAACGGCCGTCAAATTAACAGTAAACCCTGTCATTTTTCGTTCAACAGTGGGTAATATCAAATTTGAAAGTGAGCCCCTATCATTCTTCGAATATACTATCATATTGACATGAATTACTGTTAATTTGAAAGTGGGCACTATCATATTGACATGAATTACTGTAAATTTGAAAGTGGACTCATATCATTAGTTGATATTTTTCAAAAATCACATGTTTTTACTACCAATTTTACAGTAAATACTGTAATATTAACAGTATTATCATAACCGCTTTGAAAGTGGTTTTGATATGTTACTTTCAATGTGCACTTTCAAACTTTTTATTTCAGTTCATATACTCCCAACGATACTAGTATGCCTTGTGCCAAATTTCATCGTTCTATCTTAATCAGTTTAAAAGTTACGACCAGTCAAATTTTCAAAAATTCCACCCTTAAAAGTGGGCGGTGCCACGCCCACTATACAATTTTTTTGGAAAAATCATAAGAGGATGGCCGGTTGGATTCACCTATGAAATTACATCATTTTAGCCAGTTCAGTTACCGAGATAAGTATGTCAATTTGTGTGATTTTCGAAATTTTCGATATCGAAAAAGGGGGCGTGGTTATCATCCGATTTCGCACATTTTTAATAGCAACCTACCTTGGCCAAAGAGTAACCTGTATGTAAAATTTCATTCAAATATCTCAATTTTTACTCAAGTTATCGTGTACACAGACGGACAGACGGGCGGACATGCCTGAATGAAATCCTCTTTTCAAACTTTCATATATGGAACTCTATATCTATCTCGATTATTTTGTGCCGTTACAAACTACCGTTATGTGAACAAAATTAATATACCCTTGTACTAGTACTAGTACGCTGGCTATAAAAATTAATTAAAGAAACCACTAATTCTCCCAATATATTGAATGATAATTTTACCGAAGTTTTAGTGGCTTTCATACTTTTTGTTGGTTTTTTGATATTTTAAATTCAATGCAATGTCAGTTTCAAGATATATATTTAGAGTTTGAATTTTTTTATTAAAATTTAGAAAAATTAGAAATTTTTCGGTCAGAATTCATTCAAATTTCTATTATTGGGATGCCTTTTGCAATATTCTGACTCGGTTTAAGGTGTCTTTTAGGGAATTTTATGCCCTTCAAAATTGCATTTGAGCGTTTGTGCCAGTTAGAGGGTTCACCAGTAGAAATGGTCAAATTTTTTTTTTTTAATTAAACATTTTCAAAGATATCTCAAAAACCGGGTTTCGGGTATCAAAAAAAGTTTACCGAAGATTGCTTTATATAAATATCTACATGTTGCTAAACTTTTAACGTAATTGGTAGAGAAGTGCCCAAGTTAGCAAAAATATTGAACGATTTTTCGGGTTTTTCATTTATCGATATATCCAAAACCGGTTATCGGATATCGACAATTTTTTTCCAAATCATTCTCTGTTTATATATTAGTAAGTGTTAATGTTATTGAATAACCAATTTCGCTTTAAAAAATATTTGACGTTTTTTCGGGTTTAAATTGTTATCGATATCTCCGAAACCGGGTGGCGGGTTTAAAAAATTTTTTGCCTAAATATAACCTTAACATATCTCTATCATCATCATTTATTGGCGCTTAACCGCCTAAGCAATTTCGGCCGTTGCATATCAAAGCACGCCAGTCATTCCTTTTTAGCGATAACTGACGCCAATTGGAAACCCCAAGGGAGTTCAAGTCATCCTCCACCTGTTGTTTCCATCTCAGTCGAGGCCTCCCCCTTCCTCTGCTGCCGAATTCAGGCGACGATAGGAGAACCTTCTGTGCTGGAGCTTCTTTGTCCATTCGCATAACATGGCCCAGCCAGCGGAGTCTTTGGGCTTTAATTCGCTGGACTATGGTCAGATGTGCGTAGAGCTCGTACAACTCATCGTTAAATTTCCTTCGATACTCGCCGTTGGCAACACGGGAAGGACCATAAATCTTCCGGAGAACTTTTCTCTCAAATACTCCAAGGGCCATCTCATCTTCTCTTGACATTGTCCATGAATCTGAGCCATACATCAGGACAGGTATGATGAGAGACTTATAGAGCGTGATCTTTGTTCTTCGAGAGAGGACTTTACTTCTCAATTGCCTACTCAGTCCAAAGTAGCACTTGTTGGCAAGAGTGATTCTCCGCTGGATTTCTAGACTGATATTATTTTCGGTGTTGATACTGGTTCCCAAATAGACGAAGTCCCTCACAGTTTCAAATTTGTAGCTATCAACAGTGACATGGCTGCCAAGGCGCAGGTGCGCCGATTCTTTCTTTGATGACAGCAAATACTTCGTCTTGTCCTCGTTCACGGCAAGACCCACTTTTTTCGCTTCGTTATCCAGTCCAGAGAAGGCAGCGCTTACGGCGCGGTTGTTAAGGCCAATGATATCAATATCATCGGCATACGCCAGCAATTGCACGCTCTTGTAAAAGATTGTACCATTGCGGTTTAGCTCTGCTGCTCGAATTATTTTCTCCAGCATCAGATTGAAGAAATCGCACAAAAGGGAGTCGCCCTGTCTGAAGCCTCGTTTGGTTTCAAATGGCTCAGAGAGGTCCTTCCCGATTCTGACGGAGCTGTTAGTATTGCTCAACGTCATTTGGCAAAGCCGTATAAGCTTTACAGGGAAGTCAAATTCAGACACGGCGGCATATAGGCAACTCCTTTTTGCGCTGTCAAAAGCGGCTTTGAAATCGACAAAGAGATGGTGTGTGCCGATTCTTTTATCATGGGTCTTCTCCAGGATTTGGCGTATCGTGAAAATCTGGTCGATGGTAGAGTTACCAGGTCTAAAGCCACACTGATAAGGTCCAATCAGTTTGTCTACGATGGGCTTCAGCCTTTCACACAACACGCTAGAAAGAACCTTATATGCAATGTTAAGAAGACAAATTCCGCGGTAGTTGGTGCGGTTAGCGGGATCGCCTTTCTTGTGGATTGGGCAAAGCACACTTAAATTCCAATCCGGAGGCATGCATTCGTCTGACCATATTCTGCATAAGAGCTGATGCATGCTTTTTACCAGCTCTTCGCCTCCGTGTTTGAACAGTTCGGCGGGTAGTCCGTCTTTTCCAGGCGCTTTGTTGTTTTTGAGCCGGGATATAGCTATCCTCACTTCATCATAGTCAGGTGGTGGGACGACTTTTCCATCGTCAGGGATTGGGGTATCGGGTTCGACGTCTCCCTCGCAATTTAGCAGTGAGGAGGAGTGCTCCCTCCATAATTTAAGTACACTTTGTACGTCGGTTACCAGGTCGCCATTATTGTCCTTACAGGAGCTTGCCCCGGTCTTAAAACCTTCCGTCATCCGCCGGATCTTTTCATAGAATTTTCGGGCATCATTCCTGTTAGCCAGCATCTCAAGCTCCTCACACTCACGCCTTTCGGCCTCACTTTTTTTTCTGAAAAGGCGTCTCTCTTCCTTCTTTGCCTCACGATATTGTTACCATACACTGCGGGTTGCGCCCGTTCGCAACGTCTCCTTGTAGGCAGCGTCCTTTTTTTTCGAGGCAGTTTTGCATTCCTCATCGTACCAGTTGTTCTTGCGGGCTCGCTGGAACCCTATAGTGGCCTCAGCGGCGGTACGCCATGAGTGAGAGATATGCTTCCATATCTCTATACGTTGATAAAATTTCAACAAAATCGGTGCAGTAGTGTTTAAATAAATGTATATTAAACACTACGACTTGAATTTATATATATAATCTTCGATCTATTGACTATATCTTTTTGAGGCTTTATGTAAGACGAATTCATCATTCATCATTTATTGGCGCTTAACCGCCTAAGCGATTTTGGCCGTCGCCTATCAAAGCACGCCAGTCATTCCTTTTTAGCGATAACTGACGCCAATTGGAAACCCCAAGGGAGTTCAAGTCATCCTCCACCTGTTGTTTCCATCTCAGTCGAGGCCTCCCCCTTCCTCTGCTGCCGAATTCGGGTGACGATTGGAAAACCTTCTGGGCTGGAGCTTCTTTGTCCATTCGCATGACGTGACCCAGCCAACGGAGCCTTTGGGCTTTAATTCGCTGGACTATGGTCAGATCTGCGTAAAGCTCGTACAGCTCATCGTTAAATCTCCTTCGATACTCGCCGTCGGCATCACGGGAAGGACCATAAATCTTCCGGAGAACTTTTCTCTCAAATACTCCAAGGGCCATCTCATCTTCTCTTGACATTGTCCATGAATCTGAGCCATACATCAGGACAGGTATGATGAGAGACTTATAGAGCGCGATCTTTGTTCTTCGAGAGAGGACTTTACTTCTCAATTGCCTACTCAGTCCAAAGTAGCACTTGTTCGCAAGAGTGATTCTCCGTTGGATTTCTAGACTGATATTATTTTCGGTGTTAATGCTGGTTCCCAAATAGACGAAGTCCCTCACAGTTTCAAATTTGTAACTATCAACAGTGACGTGGCTGCCAAGGCGCAGGTGCGCCGATTCTTTCTTTGATGACAGCAAATACTTCGTCTTGTCCTCGTTGACCGCAAGACCCACTTTTTTCGCTTCTTTATCCAGTCCAGAGAAGGCAGCGCTTACGGCGCGGTTGTTAAGGCCAATGATATCAATATCATCGGCATACGCCAGCAATTGCACGCTCTTGTAAAAGATTGTACCATTGCGGTTTAGCTCTGCTGCTCGAATTATCTTCTCCAGCATCAGGTTGAAGAAATCGCACGAAAGGGAGTCGCCCTGTCTGAAGCCTCGTTTGGTTTCAAATGGCTCAGAGAGGTCCTTCCCGACTCTGACGGAGCTGTTAGTATTGCTCAACGTCATTTGGCAAAGCCGTATAAGCTTTGCAGGGAAGTCAAATTCAGACATGGCGGCATACAGGCAACTCCTTTTTGCGCTGTCAAAAGCGGCTTTGAAATCGACAAAGAGATGGTGTGTGTCGATTCTTTTATCATGGGTCTTCTCCAGGATTTGGCGTATCGTGAAAATCTGGTCGATGGTAGACTTACCAGGTCTAAAGCCACACTGATAAGGTCCAATCAGCTTGTCTACGATGGGCTTCAGTCTTTCACACAATACGCTAGAAAGAACCTTATACGCGATATTAAGAAGGCTGATTCCGCGGTAGTTGGTGCGGTTAGCGGGATCGCCTTTCTTGTGGATTGGGCAGAGCACACTTAAATTCCAATCTGGAGGCATGCACTTGTCTGACCATATTCTGCATAAGAGCTGATGCATGCTTTTTACCAGCTCTTCGCCTCCGTGTTTGAACAGCTCGGCGGGCAGTCCGTCTTTTCCAGGCGCTTTGTTGTTTTTCAGCCGGGATATAGCTATCCTCACTTCATCATAGTCAGGTGGTGGGACGACTTTTCCATCGTCAGGGATTGGGGTATCGGGTTCGACGTCTCCCTCGCAATTTAGCAGTGAGGAGAAGTGCTCCCTCCATAATTTAAGTACACTCTGTACGTCGGTTACCAGGTCGCCATTATTGTCCTTACAGGAACTTGCCCCGGTCTTAAAACCTTCCGTCATCCGCCGGATCTTTTCATAGAATTTTCGGGCATCATTCCTGTCAGCCAGCATCTCAAGCTCCTCACACTCACGCCTTTCGGCCTCACGTTTCTTTTTTCTGAAAAGGCGTCTCTCTTCCTTCTTTGCCTCACGATAGCGTTGCCATACACTGCGGGTTGCGCCCGTTCGCAACGTCTCCCTGTAGGCAGCGTCCTTTTTGTCCGAGGCAGTGCTGCATTCCTCATCGTACCAGTTGTTTTTGCGGGCTCGCTGGAACCCTATAGTGGCCTCAGCGGCGGTACGTAATGAGTGAGAGATATGCTGTAAGACGAATTACGCTGATAAATTTAAGCTCCTCATTATCTACCAATATACCAGAAAAAAGGTTATTCTTGTGCTTCGATGTTTCAATTTTTTTATTTTTTTTGGCAAAAATGTAACACTATTTGGGATTTGCCCATATATCTTTTATGCAAATCAAGAAAAACATAAAAATCGCGTTAAAACTACCTAAGATATACACTCATAAGTGTTCGCAGGTATGAAAACCCGGTTTTTGACCCCTAACTCAAGATTATGGCAAATTTCTTGTACGCAGTTCTTCTTAATTCGCCGAGATCTACCAGAAAAAAGCTATTAATTCCCAGGTATTTTAACTTTGGTAAATTTTGTGGCACTGTGTTATTGACAGTATGTACCTAAATTTCTGTTGATTTTTTTTTAAATAACTCTACTTTTTTTATTAGAAAAGTATTAGAATCGAAGCTAAATGAAATATGTATGTAATGAGTAAAGAAAGAGGGAGCCCAGCACTCTGATGGCAGGACCAAGTGGAGGCAGATCTGAGAACACGCGGTGTCTCCAATTGGCGCCAGTTGACTCAACAAAGAATCGACTGGCGTAACATGTTGGGCGTCCAAAATCGCCTAGGCGGTTAGAGGCTATTTTAAGTAAGTAAGTAAGAACCAGGAAAGGAGTACTTAATGTAAGGAAATAGTGGGTTCCTTAAACTGGGTCAAATACATAGTATACCTTATATAGTAGCGTAACTCATAAAAAACACACTAATACACACGCACAGCATATTCCCCATAAGCACAGAAAAATATATTCTCAAACGTTTGGCAAATAATGAGGGTCATATTTTAGAATAATGTACCACGATTTGGACAAAATTTATTTTAGGAAATGGTAGAGGGGGTCGTATGTATAAAAACTGCGAAGGCAGAAACTGTCGGACATTTATATTATAATGTTTATATTTAATTATACTTCAAGTTAATACTCATTTGGCAAAAAAGTTGATCTGCTACTGGTAGTTTATCTTTGAATCGAAAAATTATTGATTGATCAATTGATATTAAGTTTTCAAAAAGTGAGAATTGACGCTTAAGGTTTCATCTCAAATGCGTCTTAGGTTGATATCAAACAAAATGACTTATTGGGCTTCACACTTTTCCTTCATTCCATTTCATTTGGAGTCACTCAGCCAGTGCCTTCCACTCAAATTCGTAAGAAGAAGAAAATAAGTTGCCAAACTATAGTAAGGATAAACAATGGTAAAATATTTTCCTTGTGTTAATGATGCTACATACCGTTACCCTAAAAAAGAAAGGCACTAACTCATATTTTCTTAGGCGAAAAAATACTCGAAAAAACTGAATGTAAAATAAACCATAGCAACGACGGCTTGTTCGAAAATACAAATATCAATGCCTGTAATATTTAACTACGATATAGTATAGTAGTAAGAATTTAGGGAAGCTTAGGTCAGAAATTATTAATAAAAATATATCAGCAACTTGATTTAAAATAAAAAATGATTTAGAGCCTTTCTATATTAGTGTAACGTTACATATTGGAACCATTTGGAGAAAATTTTTTTTTCTGCGTGTATGTACCTCAACAAGTAAACAGTTCTGTTATAAAATGGGCATTACCTTCATAGAGGACATCACTATCTTTTCTCAACCACCCTCCCCTATAAAATTGCAAAAAGGCAACATTTCTTGCCCTCGCTGTCGTAGGTGGTGCGGTTATTTACCCTGATAAATGGCAATAACAAACAAAAACAGTATACAATCTGTCACTTTCTTGCACATGTATACCAGCCACGATAAAGCAGCACCGATAAGCATACAAAATTTTAACATTTCATATGGCGGCGGTGTTTTCTTCTTTTGAAATCATGCAGGGTGACACTGAAACCTTTAAGTGTGCAGCAATTTCACAGGGCGAAATTAAAATTATAGAAATGTTCCTCTACGAAATGGCAACATTTTGGTGGAGAAAAGAAAACGCTATAATATGTGACTATGTAATTTTATATGTATTGCTGTAGTATATTTTATTCCGGTATATGATGCGCAGCACTTCCAACGTGGTTTGTTCCGAAAATTTGAAATGTTGACTCTTGTTGCCATATTCCCAATTTTGCTGCTTTGCAAAGTTGTTGTTATTTGCATTGCTTACTCGCTGTTGGCATTGCTGATGTTTTAGGTTGATACTTTGCTCCACAACTTCCTCCATTTATTCCAATAGACTTTATATTATACTCGTACTTCGACATAGGTATATATAAAAGTCATCCAATATTTGGTACAAAACGGCATTTTGTGTGCATATTCAATTGCAAATAAAGCGGGAATTCGTAAATAAATAGAAAATTGACAATCCCGTTGCTATGGTTTTGGTGATGCCCTGGTAGCTTTTGTTGCACTTTTCTAAAGACAAACACATGCTCATATACAGTTTTATAAATAGGTATGACAGCTAGAATTGTTGCAATCTGAAGCTTTTATTTCTTTTTGAAGTTTGTTTTTTGCAGAGTTATGCGGGTGACTGCCAAATATCATATTGATTGTTGAATTCTTAACTCTACTGAAATAAACTCTAAAATTTATGGGAAATTATATTGTTTTTAGAAGTGGTTCACTTTATATTCATGGTACACATATTGGTATCTTGTAGCGAAGAATTAGATATTATCATAAAAATGTTGTAAAACTCACCACGTCTTAAAAAGTGGTTGCAATAAAATTGGAAATAGGTTAAAAGACTGTTAGCAAAAGTATGAAGGATACATAACATTTGAACTCCTCCCTTTACGATTTTCTCTGAATAATTTGCAAATAACCATTTACGACGTTTCGAAATGCATTTTAGGTATTTCTGGAATGTTTTTTCTTTAATATACATACACCTAAACGTGATCAGTTATGCCTACCGATCTAGTTGTCATTATAACCTCTGAAGAGATTTTTGGTGGGCTGTTTTGCATTTTTTCATACAAATTGGCGGCACCTGCAAAGCAAATGGGTTTTTGCTGAGAAGCTTTTAATGGCAGAAATACACTCAGAGGGGGCGAAAGAAACTTTTTCTAAATAATTTTTGATGTTGCTTTTACCGAACTACTCCAATTTGCAAAGAGGAAGTGGATACGCCGTTCTTGGGGTCAAACTTTAACTACACGACCGAGCCGAGTCTTGTTTCGATATGACTTTAGGTACAAATCGAACTCTAAACATTTACCCCTTATTCAGTAAAAGTATCAAAGTTTTATTAAGCTTTTATTATTCAAAATTTGTATGAAAATGTCATTTTAAAGAGCCATTTTTTTTTTGTGAATATAGGGGTTATACGGTATACAAACAGAGACTTTTAATTTGCTTTAACACGAAATAATGGGAATCGAAATTTTTCCATTTTTGGTCGTACATTTCGAAGATGCGTTCATGCTTCCGCATTTTGAAAATGCTCATTTAGCTAATTTTCGAATGTGGAAGTATGCTTGCATTTTCAGATAAACTCCATTTCTTTTATAAAAGTGAGTTCGTGGGTAAAGAAACCGACTTTCTAAAGAAGCTTGGAAACATTTTACCTGGAAAATTGCAACTTTTAACAGGAAAAATTATTGCAAAAGTACGTAGACTTGCTTAGTGAGAAGATATCCTAACATAAACTAGTACTAGTACAAGGGTATATTAATTTTGTTCACATAACGGTAGTTTGTAACGGCACAAAATAATCGAGATAGATATAGAGTTCCATATATGAAAGTTCTTAGTTTGAAAAGAGGATTTCATTCAGGCATGTCCGTCCGTCCGTCCGTCTGTGTACACGATAACTTGAGTAAAAATTGAGATATTTGCATGAAATCTTATCCCCTCGTGAAGGGTGGATACCTTGCCGCGGTACGAGGGCTTAAGTCGATAGCCACAGGGCTACGCTGCCCTTGTGATCATAGCTCCGTACGGCACTTCATCACGAGAGCAGCCTAGCCTCTCTGGCGCGACGACAAAGATCTTTCCCCTCCCAATCCAGGGTGTTATGCGAAACCGTGCCCATTGGACGTTTGCAGCCGGGAGGCAAATCGTGGCTGTATTTGAACGGAGCCTCTCTGATACCGGGTCGCCTCAGAGAGTAAGCATGGCCTTACCGCGGTACGGGGCTCTGCCGCGGCGGACGACACATTTTCCCCTACTCTTCCCTAGACCCTAAGCTGGCCTTGTCCGGCGACGGGTCGTACGAACAAGATGAACTCAAATAACCCAAATAAAAACGATAAAACTAAAAAACAAACAACGCCAAATTTCACTCCTCAGCAAAGGAGAGCTATGGAGGAACAGGCGAGAAAGCAACAACAACGCCGGAGGACAACCTCCGTTCCACAATCAAGGGGGGGATCGACAGCGATGGCAACTACGAGTCGGTCAACCAACCCTCTATCGACTAAGATTGACTTGATGCGAGCTAGCACCAGTGCGGTTGCCAACGCAACTAAGCGGACAACGGCGGATGCTAAACTGCCATCAACCGCTGATATGAAAACCAGTATCTTTACGTCTGTGGCAGCGGTCTCACGACCTGGCCTCGGAGTTTCGAAGGAGAAGGAAGCTGCAACTGAGATTTCGGAAAGGAGAGCGACCGCGATGGCAACTACGGGTCCGCACTCCCAGGAGACATCTCCCCGCCGCTTCACATACCACGAGAAAAGATTGGCTGCAAAGATCCTGAAGAGGTATGAAGGGGTACCGCAGGAATCGCTGTCGCCGAATTCCAGTAAATCGGTAGAGCTAGCAAAAGCTGTGATACCGGATTTCCAAAATTCGTACATGCCAAAGAGGTTAAAAGTTAACCCTTTCAAGCGCCAGAGATCGGACCTGGAGTTAAATCCCCCTCCCAAGCGGCATCAGAATACCCCTGGAGCGGGCAAACTAAGCTTTGCTGAGGTAACCAAGGACAGGATCCTTATAGGCGTCCTTGACCGAGGCAATGACCGTCTGGCCATCCCTAAGGACCGGTGGCGTTTCGTGCGAAATGAACTCGGCAACATTATTCTCAATGTTGCTACAGAGTTTCCGGGTAGTTCGGCGCGGGTAACGGATGCGGGTTGGCACCAGGGTCAGATTAAATTACTCGCATGCGAGGATGCAAAAACCGTAGCACTGTACAAGGCAGCAGCTGCTAAGCTGGGTGAAGTCTTCAAGGGCGCAAAGGTAGAGGTCGTCGACTGGAAGGACATTCCAGCTCGTCCAAGGGCAAGGGCGTGGATTCCGGCCATCCCTGACGAACCCGAGAGAATTCTCGGGATGCTACGGCTAATGAATCCGTCCCTGCCAACGCATGACTGGAGTGTCAATCTGGTCGGGGATGCGGTAGGGCCCGACAGACAGGTGGTGTTCACCATGAATAAAGAGTCAATCGAGCCCCTCAAAAGGTGCAATGGCCTAGTACACTACAGCGTAGGCCAGATCGTTATCCACGTATATCGTGGTGATGCTCAGCGCGCTGCCTTCTCGGCTGCTCCGGGGGAACCGGAAAACGAATTACCAGAAGAGGAAGCGGAGGATTCCGATGTGGAAAGCATGTTATCCGCCACGTCCCTTGGCGATAGTGCTGTGAACAACTCGGAGATGGAGGACAGCCTACAGGACGAGGAAGCCCTCGACGTCACGGTGGTAGCAGCCAACGCTGAGCGATTAACATCTAACGCTACAGACAGCAAGACTCCTGCAACGCCATATCGGGCAGTTAATCGGAACTACTCGTCGTTGATAGGCAACCTCCGGGATGGGGCAAACCTCGACGATATGGGGACGGCAGGGAAGTCTGTGCGCTCTCATGTTGGTGGTGCTTCAGATTAATCTGCACAAATCTAAAGTAGCTTCGGCTGCTTTAAGTAGTCGTCTTTCTAAAGGCGACGTGGATGTGGTCCTCATCCAAGAACCCTGGGTCAATAGCTCAAGAATCTGCGGATTGGGGACTAAGAGCACCCGCCTGACGGTGGCTTCGGTCTATATGCCCTACGACGCCGAAGAACCCCCACCACAAACGGAGGTGAAAGACCTGATGTCAAATTTCTGCACGGGTAATCTTATTATTGGAGCGGACGCTAATGCTCACCATGTCCAATGGGGGAGCTCCGACATCAATGCCAGGGGCGAGTCTCTGTTTGATTACCTCTTAACAACCAACCTGGTGATTTGCAACGTGGGTAATGAGCCTACTTTTATCACTAAGACCCGCAGGGAGGTCATAGACCTCACTATCTGTAGTGAAGGCGCTTATGAGTGGGTCAGAAAATGGGGGGTTCTGGAAGAACATTCTTTCTCCGACCAACGTTACATAGAAATGGTTTTAGACTTTATTGTAGAACAACCAATCATGAAGCGCAATCCACGTAACACTGATTGGCAGTTACACAATAAAATATTAGACAGAGACCTACCAGTACTGCCCTCACAAGCCCCCTCATCAGTAGAGGAGCTGGAGGATCTTGTTACTACATTTACATCGGCGCTCTCAAATGCTCTAGGACAGGCTTGTCCAGTGCCAAAACCACGCGGTAAACATAGGCCACATTGGTGGTCCTACGATTTGGACTCGCTCCGAATAGCATGCCGGAAACAATTTAACAAGGCCAAGAGCTTCGGCTCTGAGCCTCATTGGCACGAATATAAAGCTAAACTAAGGGCCTACAAAAAAGCTCTGAGACAGGCGAAGAGAACCTCGTGGAGAAATTTCTGCACTGGCGTCGAAAAGGTCGACGACACTGCGAGACTTAGACGAGTCCTCTCGAAAAGTCCAACAACCATCAGCTATCTGCGAAAACCTGACGGATCCTGGACCAGCACGGAATAGGAAACCCTTGAGCTGCTCTTGAATACACATTTTCCGGGGAATCTGCATGATGCACCACTAGCACCTGCAACAAACCTGGCAGTAAATATACCCATCACTGAGGAAAGAGTAAGGTGGGCAGTTAAGAGCTTTGAACCGTATAAGGCTGCCGGGCCGGACGGGATTATCCCCGCGCAACTTATAAACACGTTGGAGACATCAGCTAAATGGCTGGTATTTCTCTTCACAGCCTGCCTGGCTCTCAACCACATTCCGGGCTCCTGGAGAAGCGCCACGGTAGTGTTTATCCCTAAGGCTGGGAAGGCATCCCACTACGAGCCAAAAGACTACAGACCGATCAGTCTCTCGTCCTTTGTACTAAAAACCTTTGAGAGGATACTAAGCGACTACCTCTTAACGACTATTGATAGCAACCTTATCTCTAGCTATCAGCATGCATACACCAAGGATAAATTAACAGAAACCGCTCTGCACAGCCTAGTGTCTGTCATTGAGAAATCGCTGTGTGAAAAGGACTACTGTCTCGTGGCCCTCCTAGACATTGAGGGGGCTTTCAACAATATAAGCCCGGAGGCTATCAACTCCGCTCTAACTAATCTGGGCGTAGATAGACCTCTAACTGATTTAATTGACCAACTTTTAAGGGGAAGGAAAATAGGCTTCTTCATTTGGTACGGTTGAGTTATCACGTTATGTCACAAGGGGAACACCCCAGGGTGGTGTTCTTTCCCCGCTTTTATGGAACCTCACAGTCAACTCGTTGCTACGTGACACAAGCTGGGGGGGGCGGGAAGATAGTGGCATACGCAGACGATTTAGCTATTGCATTCAGAGGCAAGTTCCCACAAACTCTGTGTGACCTGATGCAAGTAGCACTGCGAGAAGTTTCGACGTGGTCCTCTCGCTGCGGACTTAGTATCAACCCAGGGAAGGTGGAACTTGTCCTCTTCACCAACCGGTACAAAATACCGCCACTAAGCCTACCAGAACTAGATGGCACGCGCCTGGGCTTGTCGGATAAGGCCAAGTTTCTAGGCATAGTTCTGGACAGGAAATTGAATTGGAAGGAGAATGTTCTTCAGCGCCAGAAGAAAGCTTGCATCGCTCTTTACACATGCAAAAGAGCCATTGGCAAAAAATGGGGGCTCAGCCCTACAGTATGCAGTTGGATCTACACGGCCATCATTCGCCCAATCATGCTTTATGGAGTCGTCGTATGGTGGCCTGCGCTGAGCAAGGCAACATACCTGAATCTGTTGCGGAATGTCCATAGATCCAATATGATCTGTATAAGCGGTGCGCTAAGGACAACGCCCAACGAAGCCCTCCAGGTCATTCTGGGCATTTTGCCACTTGATCTGGAAGGGTTTCGGTCAGCGGCGGCATCAGCTCTGCGCCTAAGAGAAACCTCCAGTTGGGTTGCGGGTACTATTGGACACTCCAGTATTCTGGAATCTTACAGCTTTCTCCCTCTAAGCACAGATCATTGTGCGACTACTACAGTCGGGGATAGCTGTTTCAAAATAAACATTCCCAGCAGAGAAGACTGGGAGAGGACGGATTGGTGTCCCGAAACAAATGGTGGCACTTCCATATACACCGACGGCTCGAAGTTGGACGGCAGAGTTGGAGGAGGAGTTTATTCAAGGGATTTGGACCTTGAGCTCTCCTTCAGACTACCTGATCATTGTAGCGTCTTCCAGGCGGAAGTCTCGGCAATCCTGGACGCCGCGGCCTGGTTAAGCAAACGTGTTATCGGAGAAGATATCACTATTTTCAGCGATAGCCAAGCGGCCATCAAATCCCTTGGCTCATACACGTTCAACTCTGAACTGACGCTCAGCTGTCGTCGATCTCTTCAGGAGATGGCCCAACAGAACCGCGTAAACCTCATATGGGTCCCGGGACATAGGGACATTGAGGGAAACTGTAAGGCAGACGAGCTTGCCAGGCAGGGCACGACCAAGCAGGCTCTTCAGGATAAAGAGCGCTTAGGTATGCCGTTTGCCACATGCAAACTAATGCTGAAGGAGCACACACTCCGTCAAGCCAACGAAAGATGGCTGCAATCCCCAGGGTGTCGCATATCGAAACAAACCTGGCCAAAATGGGATCTTAAAAGGTCTAGACGTATTTATGCCCTAACTAGGAGGGAAATCTGCATATTGATAGGGGTATTAACCGGTCACTGCCTCATTGGTAGGCATGCAGAAAGGCTAGGTGTGCCCTACCGACGATGCTGCAGGAGTTGCAAAGATGATGATGAGGAGGAAACAGTGGAGCACCTCATCTGCAACTGTCCGGCTTTAAGCGGCGCGAGAACGCGCTTTTTGGGAGTTCCGTTCCTGGATAGCCTAAGCCAGATCGCGGAAATGGACATAAAGGACTTGATGGGCTTCATAAAGTCATCTAAGTGGTTCGAGGAGGAGTAACGGTGTCGGTTTAGGAGTGTCAGTCCCGGGATTCTGCTATGTGGAAAATCCCAACAACTCAGGGATTTTCCATATGGCTGGGTCCCGGGACTGACTTTCCTTGTGTTGGTGGTATCACAACGGGCCTTTCAAAACTGGCCTAAGTGTGCCTCTGGGGCAGCCACTTGAACCTAACCTATATACAGGTTACACTTTGGCCAAGGTAGGTTGCTATTGAAAATGGGCGAAATCGGATGATAACCACGCCCCCTTCTTCGATATCGAAAATTTCGCAAATCACACAAATTGACATATCTCGGTAACTGAAATGGTTAAAATGATGTAATTTCATAGGTGAATCCAACCGGCCATCCTCTTATGATTTTTCCAAAAAAATTTTATAGGGGGCGTGGCACCGCACACTTTTAAGGGTGGAATTTTTGAAAATTTGGCTGGTCGTAACTTTTGAACTGATTAAGATAGAACGATGAAATTTGGCACATGGCATACTAGTATCGTTGGGAGTATAGGTGATGAAATTGGATAAAATCGCCCCCCAACTATGCCCACTTTCGATATCGAAAATTTCGAAAAACACACAAATTGAGATATCTCGGTAACTGAAATGGCTAAAATGATATAATTTCATAGGTGAATCACCCTGGTCATCCTCTTATGATTTTTCCATAATTTTTTTATAGTGGGCGTGGCACCGCAGTCCAACCATGCCAACTTTCGATATCGAAAATCACATAAGTTGAAATAATTCGGTAACGGAAATTAGGTAAATCCGCCTAGGGCCTAATGATTGTTAACCCGTTCTAAAAATTACCGCTGGGTATTGAATGTTCGGTTCACCCGAACTTAGACTTCCTTACTTGCTTTACTTTTTCTTCATACAGGGAAATTTTCGTTCGTACTGTATTTTCGAATATCGTCGAAAAAAGTGTAAAACTGCACATTGGGCTAAATGCTAAAATGCAAAATGCAGCCTCAGCCTGAACAGCGCATTACCCTGACAGACGACAATAATGTGCATTAGAACAGCTGATTTTGAAAGCTTTCAAAATTACTTTTTATACCTTTCATGAACATGAAATGGTACTATAACTTTGGTCCCATGTTTGTAAGTATGAGAAGAAGAAGAGATAGACCCACTAATAAGTATACCGCTGCGATCAGGACGATGAGTTGATTTCATTTAGCCATGTCCGTCCGTCCGTCTGTTTGTACGCAAACTAGTCCCTCAATTTTAAAGATATCTCAATGAAATTGGGTACGTAGGCGTTATTTTATCTGAGAATAATCATTTGTCGGAACCAGCAAGATCGGACCAAAACTACTCATAGCTCCCATACAATTGTTTGTTCCGATAAACGGATTTCGGGCTATAACTTCTGCAATAAAAGAACTAGTAACGTGAAATTTTGTAAGTATTGCTATTTTTATATGTGAAATGCTCGTATCGATGTTGAAAATCATTGAGATGGGATAAATATTTCATATAGCTCCCATGCAATCCATCTTTCCAATAAACGGATTTTGGGCAATAACTCCAGTAATTATAGAGGTAGGAACGTGAAATTTTTCAAGTATTGCTATTTTTATATGTGAAATATCTCTGTTGAAAATAATTGAGATGGGATAAATACATATTTCACATAGCCCACATACAATCGATTGTTCCGATAAACGTATTTGGGCTATAACTCCTGTAATTATATAGGTAGGATCGTGAGATTTCGTAACCAATGCTCTGTTAGAGTTTGGAATGTCGATGTTAAAAATCAATAAGATTAGATCAATAATATACATCGCCCCATATAATCGATATTTCCGATAATTTCGGTATGAGCTTAAGTTAAATTCACACAGGGTGTACCTACTGGGGATCGAACAGTGAAAATCGTGACGCTTATTCATTATTATTATTCGGCTGTGTCGAATGCAGCTTTCCTAACTTATTTTTATACCTTTCATGAACATGAAATGGTATTATAACTTTGGTCCGATGTTTGTAAGTATGAAAAGAAGAAGAGATAGACCCATCAATAAGTATACCGAAATGTTTTTGCAGTGTGTGTGGGGTGCGCGTACTTGAACATATCAACTCGTTAACTACTGGAATCTATTTACACCGTTTTTGAACTTTTTACTTTTATCTACATAATTTGCAAATAAACTAAATAAGTATGAACTGCCAAATTTGCGAACAAAAAGTTGACCGCACGGATGCCGGAAAAGTGACCTGTGCTGATTGTAATTCTATTTTCCATTGTGTGTGCGTTAAATTAACTAAAGCCGACGTTGATTACATGAAAGCTACCAATGTGAAATATAGATGTGATGGATGCAGCGCCGTACGGCGCAGGTCGATGCATGTCCAGACGCTGGTACCAGTAGATGCTGCTTCCAAGCCGTCCATTCCCCTTACAAGTGGTATGTTGGAAGTTACTACAGTTTCAACAGGTGTTGTGCAAGAGCAACAACAACATGCAAATGCAGTCAATGCAGTTGACATGCATAACAAAATTCGAAACCAAAAAAATTGCCAAATGCCTACATCGTCAGGTCAACAACCTCGCGGTAATTCTGATAGCAGCAATAAAACAATTACTCTTCAACTATTATATGAAGAGCTTGTAGCTTTAAGAAATGTAAACACGGAAATGCTTAACACACTGAGTATGCTGACAGAGGAAAACAAAACATTAAAAGAAAAGGTAAATAACTTAGAGAGAAAGCTGTACTGGAGAGAGCAGAGAGAGTGCGGGAATGCTGTAGAAATTACTGGTATTCCACAACAACACTGCAGCAATGCAGAAGCCTGCGTGCAAAAAATTTTTGTCGATGCTCTGGGAGTCTCAATATTGCCAACTGATATTGATCATTGCGTAGTGAAAAGCATAAAGAACCAAAATGACTCATCGCGCAACCGTGATATTATATGCGTGCAATTTTCGTCTTATGAGATCAAGAAAAGAGTAATGGCAGCAAGAAAAGCCAAAGCACGTAAGCTGACTTCGGGCCTGTTCGACAATACTACAAACAACAGAATATACATAAACGATGCGCTCACAGGTTATACTCGAGCTCTGTTTACTGCTGCGTATAAGATGAAAAAAGAGAAACGCTACAAATTCCTATGGTTAGGGAAATCCAGCTTTCTGTTGAAAAAAGCCGAAAATGAGAGGGTTATCAAGATCAGAACGTTCGATGACTTAAACTTAATTGCTAATTTAGCTACTTTGTAGCTCTCTTATTTTATTTTAAATTTTTACTCTTAAGAGTCTAATCTGATGTTTGAAGACGTTCTGATATATGATAACCCAATCATCGCTAGTAAAAATATTCAGCATAGCTTGACCTTAGCCGGTAACAACAATTTATTATTTATCCATCAGAATATACGTAGTCTAAGGCAAAACTTTGATGTATTTGTTAGTTATTTAGATGCATTGAGTGTCCAACCAGATGTAATTTTTCTGAGTGAAATTTGGATTTATTCGAATGAAGTAGGTGACTATAGTATCCCCCATTATAGGTTCTATGCCAATGCAAATGATAGCTACAGTGCAGGAGGTGTTGGAGCTTTTGTTCGCGAGAATTATGATTGTACTTCAGTAAGTATTAGCTTAAACAGTGCTGATATGTTAAAACTTTCGTTAAACTTCAAAGGCGAACAATTTGTCCTGTTGGGAGTATATAGACTTCAGTCTGTATCCACTTCTGCTTTTGTTGACGAATATTCATCTTACGTATGCAATGAAAAGGCTACAAATTTATTTATTTTGGGTGATTTTAATTTAGACATTCTTCAACATTGCATACCAACTGATGAATATTTAGCATTAATGGCTGAAAATGGTTTGACGTCATATATTAATGAACCGACACGAATAAACTCATAGACCAAGATCCCAGAGCCTAAAAGCGTTACTTATTTTATAATGGATGAAACCAATACCGATCGATAGTCCTCCCCGAATCTAGAAAGAATGTGAAAATTTTAAAGCTGTACCTATGACAAGGGCCTAGGAATCGGGGGTCAAAGTCGCCAAAAAATGACCCTAACTTCACTTATTTTATAATGGATGATTTTCACATATTTGACGTAGATTACCACCCCGCGTCAGTATCAAGTGTTGTTAGACCCGTACCAGTGACAAGGCTCCAGCCAGACACCCCCAGTTCGCGGATTTTCCTATGGAAATTTATTCTGTTTTACTAATTTCACGCATTTGGGCCACTTTGGCTGCTTTTAACTACCCAATATTTTCCCATTTTTTGTAGAACACTACCCTCAAGTAGTATCAGGAATTTTTAGACTTCGTCCCATGGAAAAAACTTCAGCCAGACACCTCAAAACTCGGGAAATTTCACTAATTTTTACTGCGCTTTCACATGTTTAAGCGGATTTGACCAACTTTGGCCTCTTTTAAATAACAGATCTTTACACATGTATCGTAAAATGCTACCCTTAAGTAGAATCAAGAATTTCTAGACATCATCCCATGGAAAAAACTTCAGCCAGACACCTGAAAGTTCGAGAACTTTTATTTTCCTATTAATTTGCTTTCTCTTGTTTGTCCCACTTTTACTAATTTTAAATGATAGATCTTTTCACATGTGTCGTAGGACACTACCCTTAAGTAGTTTCAGTAATTTTTAGACCTCGTCCCATGGCAAAAACTTCAGCCAGACACTTCAAAACTCGGGAAATTTCACTAATTTTTACTGCGCTTTCACATGTTTAAGTGGATTTGACAAACTTTGACTACTTTTAAATAGCAGATCTTCACACATGTGTCGTAAAATGCTACCCTTAAGTAGAATCAAGCATTTCCAGACATCATCCCATGGCAAAAACTTCAGCCAGACACCTCAAAGTTCGGGAACTTTTATTTTCCTATTAATTTGCTTTCTCTTGTTTGTCCCACTTTTACAACTTTTAAACGACGGATCTTTTCAGATATTTCGTAGGACACTACCCTTAAGTAGTTTCAGTCATTTCTAGACTTCGCCCCATGGCAAAAACTTCAGCCAGACACCTCAAAGCTCGGGATTTTCACTAATTTTTACAGAGATTTCACTTGTTTCAGCAGGTTTCTCCAACTTTGTCCACGTTTAAACGGCGGATCTTTACACATGTGTCGTATAACACTACCCTTAAACAGTATCAGGCATTTCCGGACTTCATTCCATGAAAAAAACTTAAACCAAACAACCCAAAGCATGGGAACTTTTCATAATTTTTACTGTGCTTTCACATGTTCAAATGGGTTTACCCAACTTTGGCTGCTTTTAAATGGCGGATCGCTACAAATGTATCGTATAACACTACTATTAACTAATATTAGGCATTTTGAGACTTCGCCCCATGACAAAAACTTCAGCCAGACACCTCAAAGCTGAGGAAATTTCATAATTCTTGCTGCGAATTCACATGTTTAACTGCGTTGGTCTAACTTTGGCTGCTTTTAAAGGGCAGATAATTTCACATTTGTCATAGAAGACCACCCTTAAGTGGTATCAGGTACTTTTTGACTTCGCCCCATGTCAAAAACTTCAGCCAGACACCTCAAAACCGAGGAATTTTTATAATTCTTACTGCACTTTCACATGTTTAAGCGAATTTGTCCAACTTTGGCTGTTTTTGAAAGGCAGATCTTTGCACATGTGTCGTGGAACACTATCTCCAAGTAGTATCAGGCATTTTTATACTTCATCCCATGGAAAAAACTTCAGCCAGACACCTCAAGCCTGAGGAATTTTCATAGTTCTTACTGCTTTTTCACATGTTTAATCGGGTTGGTCCAACTTCGGCTGCTTTTAAAGAGCAGATCTTTTCACATGTGTCATAGAAGGCCACCCTTAAGTGGTATCAGTTACTTTTAGATTTCGCCTCATGTCAAACACTTCAGCCAGACACCTCAAAACTGAGGAATTTTTATAATTCTTACTGCACTTTCACATGTTTAACCGAGTTTGTCCAACTTTGGCTATTTTTGAAAGGCAGATCTTTACACATGTGTCGTGGAACACTATCTCCAAGTAGTATCAGGTATTTTTAGACTTCATCCCATGGAAAAAACTGCAGCCAGACACCTCAAGGCTGAGGAATTTTCATAGTTCTTACTGCTTGTTCACATGTTTAATCGGGTTGGTCCAACTTCGGTTGCTTTTAAAGAGCAGATCTTTTCACATGTGTCATAGAAGACCCCCTTAAAGAAGTATCGGGTATTTTTATACTTCGCCCCATGTCAAAAACTACAGTCAGA
>CAXKVI010000074.1:158096-241753 GCA_964058755.1 Campiglossa producta | reverse complement strand
CTTCCCAATTCTGAGCGAGCTGGTGGTGTTGCTCAGCGTCATTTTGCACAGCGGTATAAGTTTTGCTGGGAAATCAAAATCAGACATAGCGGCATATATGCAACTCCTTTTCGTGCTGTCGAAGGCGGCTTTAAAATCAACAAAGAGATGGTGTGTGTCGTACCTTTTCTCACGGTTTTTTTTTTTCAAGATTTGGCGTTTTGTAAAAATCTGGTCGATAGTAGATTTACCAGTAGCCCGATTTCCTAACTGTTAACCACTCGCCAAGCTATAGGTTTTCGCCAGGGTTTGGCGTTTGTTCTTAACGAAACTGCAATTCTCTAACTTGCCTTTAACGCACTTCCATATTTTCAATATTTCGCACCAAATAAAGCGCCACAAACTTAAAAGACATTTTTATTTCAATTCAAATTTATTATTTTCTATTAAACACTTTTAAACACCATCAAATTAATTCGCGATAACTAGCTACAATAAAAGTGTCAGGCTTCAGTCTTTCGCACAATACGCTTGATTGGACCTTATATGCGATACTCAAAAGGCTGATTCCACGATAGTTGGCGCAGTTTGCGTGCACCTTACCAGCTCCTCGCCGCCGCATTTGAATAGCTCAGCGGGCAGGCCATCAGCACCCGCCGCTTTATTGTTTTTTAGCCGTGATATAGCTATTCGCACCTCCTTATATTCGGGTTGTGGAACTTCGATTTCATGGTCTTCGTTTGTGGGGTCGGGTTCGTCCTCTTCTCTAGATTGTTGCTCTGTTCCTCCGTTTAGAAGGGCAGAGAAGTGATCCCTCCATAACCTTAGTACTCTCTGAACATCTGCCACCAGGTCGCCGTTGTCATTTTTACAGGAGTCGGCCTTAAAACCTTTCGTCATTCGTCGAATTTTTTGATAAAATTTTGGAACCTGCTTCTGCTGGCTGGCATTTCAAGCTCTTCGACTTCACGCTTTTCCGCTTCCCTTTTCCTCGCCCGGTAAATCCGTCTCGCTTCACTCTTCATATCACGGTAGTGTTCACACACGCTCCTCGTTGCAGTCGCTTTTAACGTTGCCTTATAGGCGTTGTCCCTTCTTTTGACTGCGTCTTTGCACTCTCCGGAATCCAATTACTTCTTCGGCTGCGGTACGAAGTTCTCCGGAGATATGTTCCCACTGCTCATGCACCCCGCTGGGTTGAATTGTGCTCTCAGAGAGCAGGTGAGTCGTTCTGCGACATCATTGGCTGCCTGATGTGACTGCAGTTTTTCGACGTCCAGCTTACATTGCGTTTTTGTGGCGCCTCTTTTGTTGTACTTAGACGGGTACGAATATTGGCTGCTACCAAGTAGTGATCGGAGACGATGTTCGGGCTCATCATCGTACGTACGTCCATAAAGCTGGAAGCGTGCCGTCCGTCTATCACAAAGTGTTCGATTTGGTTGCGTGTTTTCCGATCTGGCGATAGCCATGTTGCTTGATGGATCTATTTATGCTTTAACCTGGTACTGGAGACGACCATGGGTCGTGCACCGACGAAGTCAATCAGTCTGAATCCATTTGGCGAAGTCTCATCATGGAGACTGAACTTTCCGAAAGTGGGGCCAAATACACCCTCTTTACCCACCCTGGCTTTAAAGTCGCCAAGCATGGCTTTGATATCATGACGGGAGCAGCGCTCATAAGTTTTTTCTAATTTCGCGTAGAATGCATCTTTTTCCGCGTCGTCCTTGGTCAGCGCGTGCACGCAGGTAAACGATATGGTTAAAAATTGTAGTTTCATTCGGATTATGGCGAGACCTCATTCACGGCTGTGATGAACATTACATGTTTCACAAGTCTCTTTCCTACCACAAAACCGACGCCGAATCAGCGCTCATTAGTATGGCCGGTCCTGTAGACATTACAGGTTCGGATGGTCTTATAACCTTGCCCCGTCCATCGCATATCCTGTATAGCGGTGATGTCAGCTTTTGCCTTATTGAGGAGTTCAACTAGGCGGGCATTGTCACCTTTCCTAGTATATAGGCAACCTTAGAAAGAGGATAAATAGCGTAACAATATACCACAAATGTTTTTAAAATAATTTGCTCGACTAGGGTCTTATAGGGGATTAAACTTTGTTATCTAGTTTTGTAAAAAATCAAAAAATGGTGGTCACAGTGGCCGTGTGCGGTTATTAATTAACGTATAATGTTAATTTTTTTGACACATGTTCAGTCCAATGTCTGCTTAAACCTGTGTTAGAGCAGGTCCCATTTCGAAGACGGGCTGGGAAGATTTTGAGCTTAATAGATGTGTCACACTTTCCCATGTCACAACTTTACCACAGCTTTTCTTTTAAACTAGGTGTGATTTTTCATTCAAAATTAGAACGCATGTAGACCTTATCTAATTTCATCTAATTTCTAACAGAAGTCCAAAAATATTAAGCCATATTAAAATTAGAATAGATTAAACATGAAATGTCACAACCTTAAAAAGTCACAACTTTTTATACTACTGGTTTTGATACAGTTGTTTTTACAAGTATATGTAAAATGAAACACCATGAAATATCTGTCATCATTTATAGTTCGTGTTAGTGAAAATAGATATTTGTTACCAGAAAATAATGGTCAACCTTCACATAAAACCCGTCGGTAAACTGACGAAGCGGCAAATCCAAGAGCGGTCAAAAATTTCTTTTTGATACCATTAACTAATCATTAATCATTATCATCCAATTATTTTTTGGATAAATATTTCATTAAACACAAATAAATAAATAAAAATCGTATGGGTACAGTGGGCGTTAATGGGTTAAGTTGTAGCGCAATGCGACTATTTCTTATACCCCATTTACACTTTGACAGCGGCCGCCGTGGTGTACCGGTTAAGTGTTCGGCCTTCTACACCAAGTCGTGGCGGTTCGATGCCCGGCAAAAGTAACATCAAAAATTAGTTAGAAAAAGAATTTTTCTAAACGGGGTCGCCCCTCGGCAGTAGTTTGGCAAACTCTCCGGGTGTATTTCTGCCATGAGAAGCTTCTCAGCAAAAAATTCATTTGCTTTGCAAGTGCCGTTCGGTGTCGGCAAAAAACTGTAGTTTTCGCCAACTTGTAGGAAAAACTCAAAAAGCAACACACCACAAGTTGGAAAAAGAAGCTCGGCTAAAAATCTCGTTAGAGGTTATGATAACCTGTTGGTATATCGCCGCCATTAGTTTTTTTTTTATTATTTACACTGTATAAACTAACATTGACATTTCACAAAAAGTCGATATGAAATATACCAGTTTCCAAGTTTTCCAGCCATTTGTCCAATCTAACTTGGTTCGATCGTCCGTATTGTATATGTAATAAGTGCAAAATATGCCAAATTGTACGTTCCCAGCTATTAAATTGGAGAAGATATAGTCCCAAACCGATTTATCAAAAACAATCGATAGTATGGGGGCTATATGCTATATTGGTCCTATTTGTTGGATCCGCAAATGATTAACATATTATAAAATTGTGTTCGCATGCCAAATTTCACCGAGATATTTCAAAAAACTGAAGGACTACTTGGAAAATTAATCAATTATTTTTTAATTTTTTTTTTCAAAGGGTATGCGGGCGTATTAATGCTAATTTTTCGCAAAATGCCATATCAAATAATCGTTTTTAAATTGTAAGCCCCAACTTTAGACGTCTAACGCGATGTCCATAATGAAAAATTTGTTTTATCGATGCACCCTAATGGACATGTTCGGAGTTGAAGTTCCTCTACACTTAAATTACTGTGGCGAATGTTATCAAGAATCACTCATCTTCCACCACTAGCGTCACTACCACAACTACAGCTGTTTACATACATGACGTGAGAGCGAGAGAGGGAGAAGGCAGCTCGCGTGTTTACGATTGTGGCACAGAGAGGAGATGACGATAGATAAACGCTTCGAGAACACTGTTGCACGAATAAACCAGAAAGGTGTAGACATTTCTAGGTTGTGATGCTGCTGTCTGCTAGGGTATATAAACCGCGCAAAGACAACGCAAATCAATCAGTTTATTTTGAAGTGTTGTACAGTGAAGTACTGAACAGTGAATTAACCCGCGATATTGTACTACGTTTTTAGTACTGAATAAAGCGTACTACTTATTAAGCAGAATCGGAGTGTTTTATTTAACGTACAGTGATCGAACTCAGGGAAAATAATCAAGGAATCATCGAATTCGTCACAATTGGTGTCAGAATCGGTATTGTTAAATAAAAACAAGGACATTGAAAAGGATAACAAGGACATTGAAAAGGATAACACGGACATTGAAAAGGATAACAAGGACATTGTAAAGGTAACAAGGATATGGCAAAGTTTAAATGAATTGAAGATCCAGCAACTCAAAAACGAGTTGGAGAAACGTGGATTTGTAACAACAGGCAATAAGCCAGAGCTACAATCACGTCTACGCGAGGCTATGGAAGCGGAAGGAATCAACGTTGACAATCATGTTTTTCAACTTTCGGAAGAGGGAGCGACGAAAATAGAAGAGCAAAATGACTCTACGAATTCAGTGGTAAATGTGGACATAAACTCTTTATTGGCTGCCTTGGCTCAGATGTCAAACAACATAACATCAAGCATGTCATCTCAGTTGGAAGAACAGAAGACACACATGACATCTGCGTTGGAACAACAAGAGACACGCATGGCATCTCAGTTGGAGGAACAGAAGACACATATGACCATCTGCGTTGGAACAACAAGAGACACGCATGGCATTAAAGTTGGAGGAACAGAAGACACACATGGCGTCTCAGTTGGAAGAACAGAAAACTTGCATGACAACTAGACTGGAACAGGTGTCATTCACAGATCTCCGCTCAAATGGGGGAACAGCACAGCGGTCATTTATCACTTCGCAGTTGGAAGCACAAGATGCAAAGATTGCAGAGCTCCAAGATAAAATGGACGCTGAAGTCAATGCGCTGAGAGGACGTATCCAAGAGTTGCAGCTGAATCGTCCATCTGTTTCAACAACCACACCTAAGGTAAAAACCCCATCCTTTGACGGTTCTGTTCCTTTCCAGGTATTTAAGCTACAATTTGAGAAGACAGCAGCTGTGAACAACTGGGGCGCTGAGGACAAAGTCGCTGCATTATTTGTGGCATTGAAAGGACCTGCAGCCGAAATCTTACAGACTATTCCGGACGCTGAAAGAAACAACTATGAAGCGTTGATGGGAGCCGTTGAAAGACGTTACGGCAGCGAGCATAGAAGGCAGATACATCAAATAGAGCTACAGAATCGCTTCCAGAAGGCTAACGAAACATTACAGGAGTTTGCATCGGACATCGAGAGGTTGGCTCATCTAGCAAACGCAGACGCACCAGTGGAATACATCGAGAGGGTGAAAATCTAAAGTTTCATAAATGGAATACGTGACGTGGAGACGAAGCGGGCCACCTATGCAAATCCAAAGAGATCATTTGCGGAGACGGTATCACATGCTCTAACTCAAGAAACCGCATCTCTTTTGAGCAAACCATTGTACAAAGCTCATCGTGTGGAAGTGGAGACGCCAGTCTTGGTCAACAAAATCGACAAAATTTTGGAAGCATTGAATGGGGTACAGAAGAAAAGCGATGGCTCCATTAAGTGCTTTAAGTGCGGAAAATCTGGTCATATTGCACGTTATTGTGGATCTAGCTCCAATAATTCCAGTAATGCAAGCGGACGTAAGCGCAAGGCTGAAGGAGATGAGCAAGTCTCCCAATCCAACCAACCGTTAAACTAAAGAGAGTCAGCCGCAAGGGGTGTAGGCTGGCTCCCGCAATTGGATGCCCCATAATCTCTGTCTCACAGATCGGAAGGAAGTCAAGTAATGTTACTGTTGGAGGACTCGTGGACGGAAAAGAGCGCTTACTGACTATTGATACGGGCGCATCCCATTCCATCATTCGATCTGATTTAGTCAACAAAGAAGTGAGGCCATTACATGGAGCAAAATTGCGTACGGCGACTGGTGAGGACACTCAAGTCCAAGGAGAAATAACATGTGAAATCGGAATTGGAAATGTCACCGTACTGCACAATTTTATAGTGGCAGATATTGTTGATGAGATCATAGTTGGTGTGGATTTCTTAAGCAACCAAGGCATCAAGATCGACATGCAAAACAGGACCATGAGCTATAAGAACATGGATATGCCACTCAAATTTGGTTACGAGAACAAGTACATCAGTAAGCGGGTACTCGTGGAAGATAGTCAACAAATTCCACCGAAGTCGGAGGCAGTCGTTTGGGCAAGGATTGATGGAGATTATGGGACAAACAAATTGTGGGTTGTCGAGGCAGCAAACAATTCAAAGACGGATATACTAGTAGGAAAAACACTGGCTATGACAAAACAAGATGGACGTATACCGGTAAGAGTACTAAATGAGTTCCGATCGCCGATCAAGCTTTCCAAAGGAGCTATATTGGGACAATGTCAGGAGGTGGAGGTGATTATAAACTGTGAACAGCTCCAGGGAAATGTCTCTACCAGCAACAGTAATCTATCAGATAATATCACGGCGTGGACGCAAGAGCTCGAAGAAGACCACCAGAGTAAGGCAAACCAACTTCTACTAAAGTACTCTACCATATTTGACAAGGATGGCTCCAAACCAGGTCGGACCAATGTAGTGAAGCATCACATTGATACCGGTGACGCGAGACCAATCCGCCAAGCTCCTCGAAGTGTTCCATTGGCCAAACGCCAAGTGGTAAGAGAAATTATACAAGAAATGAGTGACAGCGGCGTGATCGAACCATCAGCTAGTCCATGGAGCTCACCGGTAGTGCTAGTGAAGAAAAAGGATGGAAAAATGCGGTTCTGTGTGGACTACCGGAAGTTGAACGACGTAACGAAAAAGGACAGCTATCCATTACCCAGAATTGACGATACTCTGGACTCACTATCTGGTACGAAATGGTTCTCAACACTGGACTTGAAAAGCGGCTATTGGCAAGTAGAGGTGAAAGATGAGGATAAGGAAAAGACAGCCTTCAGCATTGGAGAGGGGCTGTGGCAATTTACGGTAATGCCCTTTGGACTATGTAGCGCTCCAGCTACTTTTGAGAGACTCATGGATCAAGTATTGAAAGGACTGCATTGGAAAACATGTTTGGTGTACCTGGATGACATCATCGTGCTGGGAAAAAGCTTTGAGGAACACCTTAAGAACTTGGAGGAAGTTTTCCAAAGGATAGCTGGCGCCGGTCTGAAATTAAGTCCCAAAAAGTGTGCATTGTTCAAGAAGGAAGTAAGTTACTTAGGTCACAAGGTTACTACGGAGGGAATTTGCACTGCTAAAGAGAAGATCGAAGCAGTAAAGGATTGGCCAAGACCGAAAAATTTACATGAGCTACGAAGTTTCCTCGGACTGTGCACGTATTATCGTCGATTTGTACCGAATTTCGCCAGCTTAGCGAGTAGCCTTCATGAGTTGACCAGGAAGAATATGTCATTTGATTGGAAGAAGGAACATGAAGTGGCTTTCCAAACCTTGAAGGAACGGCTGTGCACTGCCCCAATGTTAGCGTATCCAATCCCAGGCTCAACATTTATTTTGGATACAGACGCGAGCGGTTACGCGATTGGAGGGGTTTTGTCACAGATTGTCGATGGGCAGGAGAAGGTAGTGGCGTACTATAGCCGCACAATTGGGAAGCCCGAAAGGAACTATTGTGTAACACGGAGAGAACTACTGGCATTGGTGGAGTGCATCAAGCATTTCCACAAGTATCTCTATGGACAGCGATTTCACGTCAGGACAGACCATGCAGCCTTGAAATGGCTCTTGCAGTTCCGTAATCCAGAAGGTCAATTGGCACGGTGGATAGAGCAACCACGGCAATGCTGATGCAATGTCCCGGCGACCATGTAACCTAGAATGCAAGCATTGTTCGAAAGCTGAGGCCAGGGAAGATGTTATAGATGTGCGGCTAATGACTATAACATCTACGGACGAATGGAACATGGATCAACTAGGGAAGCATCAGCTAGAGGACCCAGATCTGGTACGTGTGATGCAAGGAATCGAGCAAAACGAACCACCAACAAGAGAGGAGATGTCAGCAGAGAGTCCTGTTGCCAAGTCATATTGGGCACAGTGGAACAGTCTGAAATTGGTATCCGGTTGCTTACATAGAGTATGGGAAAGCGAAGATGGTCAATGCGCTCGGAAGCTGGTAGTTGTCCCAAGGAAGAAAATCTCTGATGTTTTGAATGAGCTACATAATGGCCCAAGTGGAGGTCATCTCGGAGTCACGAAAACGTTGGAGAAAGTCAAGCAGAGATTCGATTGGGTTGGTTGCCGGCAGTCGATCGCGGAGTGGATTGCCAACTGTGAGGTGTGCATCAAAGCAAAGGGTCCGAAGTCGAGAAGTCATGGACAGATGAAGCAGTACAACACAGGTGCACCGTTTGAGAGGATTGCCATGGATGTAGCTGGCCCATTTCCTACTAGCAAACTCGGGAACAAGTACGTATTAGTTGTTATGGACTATTTCAGCAAATGGCCAGAAGTTTACCCGATTCCAAATCAAGAGGGAGAAACCATTGCAGAGGTGTTCACTAACAATTGGATAGCGAGGTTTGGTGCACCGATGGAGTTACATTCTGACCAAGGCAGGAATTTCGAATCAGTCGTATTCCAAGAAATGTGCAAGATATTGGGTATTCGGAAAACTCGAACAACTGCATTGCATCCTCAGTCAGATGGCATGGTGGAACGTTTCAATCGAACCTTGGAAGAGCACATGAGGAAAGTAGTGGATAAGTTCCAGAAAGATTGGGATACGCACATCTCCTTGTTCCTGATGGCATATCGCTCGTCAATACATGAAACAACGGGTCAGACTCCGGCAAAAGTAATTTTTGGGGATGATCTGCGGTTGACAGCTGACTTGAAGTTTTGGATAAATGCTGATGAAGGAATAAATGCCAGGAAATCCACTAGCATCTTGGAAGAAGAAATGAGAGAAATACACGATCTTGTAAGACAACGGACGAAGATCATGAGTGATAAGATGAAAGCCAGATACGACAAAGCCATCAACTCGGAAGGTTTTAAAGAAGGGGATTTAGTGCTGTTATACAACCCACAACGAAAGAAAGGTTTGTCCCCAAAACTGCAATGTAACTGGGAAGGCCCATATAAAGTAATAAAGCGGATAAATGATGTTGTCTACCGCATACAAACTGTTGGAAGACCACGAAACAAAATGAAGGTGGTTCATCTGGAGAGGCTAGCAACGTTTGGATCGGGAAATGTGTCTGATCGGGACGATCAGACTTAGGTGGAGGGCAGTGTGGCGAATATTCTCAAGAATCGCTCATCTCCCAACTCTAGCGTATTTCCATCATTAGCGTCACTACCACAACTATAGCTTTGAGCGCGAGAGGCAGGTTTGCGAATGTGGCACAAAGAGGAGATGACGATAGATAAACGTTTCGAGAACACGGTTGCGCGATTAAACCAGAAATATGTAGACATTTCTAGGTTGTGAAGCTGCTGTCTGCTAGGGTATATAAACCGCGCAAAGACAACGCAAATCAATCAGTTTATTTTGAAGTGTTGTACAGTGAAGTACTGAACAGTGATTTAACCCGCGATATTGTACTACGGTTTTTAGTACTGAATAAAGCGTACTACTTATTAAGCAGAATCGGAGTGTTTTATTTAACGTACAGTGATCGAACTCAGGGAAAATAATCAAGGAATCATCGAATTCGTCACAATATTTAAACTTATCTTTGTACGTTAAGATAATAAATGACTTATTACATCATTTTTGATTTGTGTGTCCAAAATAGCCGTTACGGGAGGTCTATATGGTTCAATATACATATGAGGTTTAAGAAACACCCAGCGTCCTATAGGTGTCTGTTCGGAGTCCAAAAAGCATCAGATAAGAGCCCTAATGTGAGCAGTTTATGAGTCCAAAAGGAGTCATAAATGATTCTTGTTTGGGCTCATATATGACTCTTATTTAGGCTCATATGATCTATGAAAAATAGCTCATATCGGACGACCATCGCAAGAAGGGAAATACCCTCATTACGGACTCATAAATGAGCTCATAAAGAGCGTAAACGCTCCCATTTAGGACTCCTTTCGGACTCATTTATGACTCCAATTGTTTGCTGGGACTAAGAAAAGAGAGAAGCCTCCTTGATTCTTCATTTATTTATACTCTACATGTGTTTAAAAGATAGAAGATTCTTGCAGGGAAGGTGAAGCCAAACGCAAATTTGCCAGTGTAGACAGGTTCGAAATGACACATTCAAATTCGCCAAATTTGGTGCAGTATAAGGGCCGCTTGCATAAAAGCTGATAACGACTAACCGGAGTTTAATTGACGTATTTTGTATGGTTAGCTGTCAAGTTAATCACCGATTAGGCTTAATCGGCTTTTATGCAAGTGGCCCTAAATGTACTATTACTTAAAACTTTCACAATTTCTTCATAAGTCAATTCCAAACTTGAATCACAATCAACAACCCCATTATTAGCAAAAGTTTCTTCTTGATGAGGCACCTGACTCTGCAACATATCCAAAAAATTACTATTATTATTTTCATCCCATCTATCACTATTGTTGTTACCAAGCCCAACCCTAAAGGGTCAAATACATAAAGCTTTGTTAACCTCGCCTGACATTTGCTACCTCAAAACTTTGCGTCCAACTTCAGAGGTATGCTACAATGAACGCCTTGACGCTTCTCTTTTATACATTTGTTTTCGTTATTTATTTCTTTGCATTCAGAGTGTTTTGGTTAATTTATTAATTTAATAGAGAAAAAATTAATTAATTATTATTTCCTCCAACTTTTTTTCCTTTAATTAAAGCAAAGTCATCAAGATCTGATTGTCAAAGCAAGCAAAATTTGAGAGTTTGCCAAATTTTAACCTTGCTTCAACTTTGAGGTCTCCAATTTGCCATGCTACGTTTAAATACGTATACTGAACTTTTCTGTCAAAGTCAAAGTTTGAGGTAAAGCCAAAATAAAGCTTTATGTAACTGACCCATTATTACTGACTTAACAAACCTCCAATTGCCTCCAATAAATAAATAAAACAAAAACATTCAAAACAGGCAAATAACTATCTTTTTTATTCAAAATCATTAAATCAAATCTGCTGGAGGAGAAAATATTATCGGTATAGATGCATCACGAATTGATGTTAAACGTTCAATATGGATTGATACATCCATGGATGTAACATCCAGATTTCAGTATTTTTGAACTGTATGATTTATACAAAAAATTATATATTATTTTCTTTTTGGATAAAAAGTTTGCAAATTGATGCTACATGCTCAATATGGATGTAAGATTTTTATTTCTTGGCTTAAAATTATCGGAGTGGGTGTTCCCCACGTTTGGCTGGGGCTGAGTAAAAAATCACTTGGCCCGCTCGATAGATGTTTGAACAATGTTTCGTTGCTTGGAGAGGCACTTGGAATTGGCTGTTGATAAGGCCATCTGGTGCATCGCAATTCTAAATATCATAAAGGTGTGGATGCTCCAATGTCGGGGCAGGGATCGGGCATCACATAGAAACAGTATTTTTATTTATTAAACCACATTAATTGCTTTAATTTTATCAAAGTTGAATTTCACTGCGGCCAGACAAAATAAAAATGTAAATAAACAAGAGAAACGTCAAAATGAAGTTTATAAAAATTTCCCAGTATTGGGATATTTGAAAAAATTTCATAAGGAGCTGCCAGATGTTCAGTACAGGTACTGTGGGTTGAAATGGTCTGTCGAGAAAAGAGGACAGATATAGGGTAAACATAACAAAGGTAGGCGGCCATGATGAAAATAGGGAAACAGCAAAGGAAACGGTATCGGTGATGGATGTTGGCTATAAAGCGGGCTACTCACCTGCCAAGAAATGTCAAACTCCATTGAAAAAAACGCTCAAGAAATGGTCAAGAAACATTTTCACACGTCAAATTTTCTTAAGCCAATACTCAGTTCATAAGAAAAAAAACAGCACTTTTCGATAGTTGGCAACGCCGGTTTACCTCAAGAAATAAATAAGCTCGTATATATTTCTTGAGGTAAACGTGCAGATTCACGGCAAAGGTGAGTACATGCCTCGCTCAACATATTTTGTAAATTTTTTTAAGAGTAATTTGCAAAAAAAATGGAAAATTTGGTAAACGTCAAAATTTCTTGACCAGGCACAAGAAATATATGCTCGTTTTTTTCTTGAGACATTTCTTGGCAGGTGGATAGCCCGCTTTAATGGGCGATATCGAAGGCAATCACACATATCTAGTGGTTTTTGCTTTTAGTAAACATTTCCTGGTGGGCGAAGTCCAGTGAGGACAGCCCTGCAAAAATCGAGAGTACTCTATTTCCTATCCAAAGAGTACTCCAATTGGAGCATCAGAGTACTCCAAATGTAATTCTTTTTCATATACAAATTGTGCTCCAATTAACATTGCGATGTCCTAGGACTGGACCACCTACTCTAACCTTCGCTTTGTTTCTGCTACTCCATGGAGTATCTACTGTCAGAGTACTTTGCAATGTACTCCAATGTTGTTACTCCTTGGAGTATATATTGTCAGAGCGATAGTGTCGTGATTTTCGTCGATAAGGCAGGAGCAATGATCGGCTTTCAAAAAGCTGAAGGTGGTCCGATTATGTATACAAAGGATTCCTATTGGAGTACTCCAATATCAGAAAATTGGAACACATAATCCAACGATTTTTGCAGGGAGTACCATGATATAAATACTATAGGTAAAACCGTTAATGACACTAATGACATTTTTAAGCAATTCTCATACTCATTTATTTTTTGCCACGACTTTTCAGTTTGGTTTTTTCAATCCAATAAATTACAAATCAAAATAATTTATTTTCATTTTTCTTCAATTTGCGATTAGAACTATTGCTAGAATTGATAAAAATAAGGACTGTAAAAGCGGTTCACATGTGCCCCTCTTGCAGGCTAATCTACCATCTCATTTCCTGCCATTTTATAGTGTCCAAGCGTCCACCTAAACGTGCAGTGTAAATTGGAAAATATTTTTTGATTTTTTTCAAATTTTTCTTATTTTAAATTTTTTGAATATTTTTTTTTCTATTTCACTTATATACTGACACATTTTATATTGCTTAAAAACGTCAAAACAAAATCAAAAGAGAGAACGGTTTTACCTATGGTACTTATACCATGGGGAGTACGAAAAAAAGATTAATAAATAAAACATAAAAATTAACGTCAAATTAAATACAATTTAAATAATTTGGCGCTCCTTTTCGAGGTTCAAGCAAAAATTTTAAAATACCAACACCAAGTTTAGCGAAGTTTTCATCCGGACTTGTACAATACAGTGTCCACAAAACTGTAACAAATTTGAAAGGGGACATTCCAACCCGAACTGCGAGCAGCAACTCGAAAATTAATTATCACTAATTTTAAGATTTTTTTGATATGATTTTTTTATGTCAATTTTTATTTTTTTTGTTGTAAAATTAAATATGATGTGAGTTTGTGACTACGGTCATACTAATATGCCAAATCTAACTAAACATTAACCTACGTTTTTTTAGAGGTCACAAAGGCCCAGCTCCCAAAAAAATCCCTATTATCACCAAATAGAGCTCTGTTAGGTAGGTCGTAGAATATTGGGTAATTACTTTGTTGACATATTTGCGTACTTCAACATGACGTACGTCAATCGCTATGTGCCATCCCTGTGCGGCACGTACGTCTTGTCACGACGTACGTCACGTACATGACGTATGGACGGACTGATTCTGCGAAAGCTTTCGAGTTAAAGAATCAGCTGACACTGCAAGTTTATTGTAAACTGTTAATCGAAATTCGCCATGATCGAATTGGGCAAATGAATTCGCCTAAAACGAATTTGTTGTTTGTTTTTTCATAATTTTATTGTAAAATGCTAAAAATAAATTTATTTATTCTCTGTTTTAATGGGCTATTTGTTTTTGGGCAATTGGACTGTGGTTGCGGTAAGGGATTGGATCGGCAAGATGATACAATTGGCTCCGCTAGTGATGATGAGCCGGTGTGCAGGAAACTCAAAAAGGGCAGTACTCGTTATCGCGATTACTACCCCGAAGACCCAACCATGTCATTCATACCCGGAGGAAGTTATTTAACAGGCACCGATGAAGCACACTTTCCGAATGATGGCGAGGCCCCAGAGCGCTTGGTTAAAGTAGCAGATTTTTATTTAGACAAATACGAAGTTTCAAATGATAAATTCAATAGCTTTGTAAAGTCTACCAACTACACCACTGAGGCAGAAAGTTTTGGCGACAGTTTTCTTTTTAAGACGCTTTTAACGCCAACAGAGCAGGAGCAATATGAAGATTTTCGTGTTGTAAGCGCACCCTGGTGGTACAAGGTAAAAGGCATTTCATGGCGTCATCCACAAGGAGCACAGAGTAATGTAGAGGGTTAGTGTCAATGGAATAGAAATGTTCCAAAACTCTAAATAAAAATATATGTTTTTTCCAACTCCCAGATTTATGGGACCATCCAGTGGTCCATGTGTCTTGGAATGATGCAGTTGCCTACTGCAAGTGGGCAGGCAAACGGTTACCCACTGAGGCTGAATGGGAAGTAGCATGTCGTGGTGGAAAGAAACGAAAACTATTTCCTTGGGGAAACAAACTATCGCCGCGTGGAGAGCACTGGTAAAAAAATAGTTTATAACTTCATATAATTTTTGTATTCATTCTTGTTTAGGCTAAACATTTGGCAGGGCGATTTTCCTGATGGCAATACTGCAGAAGATGGTTATAGCATAACAAGTCCAGTGAGCAAGTTTCGCCAAAACGACTATGATATGCATCATATTGTAGGAAATGTTTGGGAATGGACTCAAGATTTGTGGAACAAAGACAAACCTGGAGCAAATGCCGCGCATGTGAAAAAAGGGGGATCATATCTTTGCCATAAATCTTATTGCTATCGCTATAGATGTGCTGCTCGCTCTCAAAATACGGCAGACAGTTCATCTGGAAATTTGGGTTTTCGTTGTGCAAAGAATGTCTGATTTTAGGATAAACAAAGTTTTAAATATAATCAAAAATATATGTATGTATGTATATACAAACTAAATCATATTTTGTTTAGCTATTTCGGGGTTAAACTGACTATTATATTTCTGTACAACTCGCGGTGTTGCAATTGTGTTTGTTGTATTTTGTGTTACTTTTTTGGGTGCAAGTAGTGCTTCCTGACGAGCGCGTTCAACTATTTCCCTTGCTAGTCGCTCTTTCCGCAGCTTTTCCAACTTTTCCCTTTTGAGTTGCTTTTCCTCGTCAGCGCTTTCGTCTGAGCTGTATTTTTTCTTTGTTTTGGACTTTTCTTTTTTATGTCGCTTATGTTTTTTGGCTTTCTTGTGTTTCTTAGAGCTTTTATCTTCATGTTCGCGCTTGCGTTTTTTAGCTTTTGTAAAACATTCGATGGTTGAGTCTAGTTGCTTACTCGAAGACGTCACTTGCCTGGTGGTCTTGATACTTTTTTGTGCCGAATGTGGAATTAGCGAGTTAATAAGCGTTAAAGGATCGTGTGATTCCTTATTTTTTAAATCTTTTTCCACAAAAGAAGCATCGCCAACTTCTAAACGTTTAGGCGCGACTTCATACCAACTTCGTAGCTTCAGTGCTTCATTCGTATCTTGCCCCAAATACGTTAAATATCCAATTTGCTTTTCATACTTTTCTCTCTCTTCCTTTTTTTCATCTTCCAATGCCTTATTTGTCTTTTTTATATGCGTTTTGTAGTCGGCAAACAAATTAACGTGTTCCTGCTCTTTCGTTTGAGTTTCATACAAAGGCGTTGTTGAATCTTCCAGTCGTATCTCATCCTTCTCACGATCATTTTGAGATACAGGTAAGCCTGACTTTTTCCTTAGAAAGTTGATACGCGCTTCACTTTCCTAGAACAGATATACTTTAAATCTGCGTTTATTTATTGATTAATAAATATTGCTGGAATACTTGCAGCTAATTGTTGTTTTTCTTGCCGCTTTTGTTCCTCTTCTTTAGCAAGGGCTTCATCTTTTCGTACACGGGCGATGTTATCCTTTGTACGGACGTGCCATCTGCAAAATAAATAAGTTATTCCTGACAGGAAACTTTAGATTTTAATCACCAACCTTTTCTTTGGAAGAATATTCATATTTTTACCAAAACCATTCAATCGGTGACCGAAGCTTGCAAAAAAGCATTTGTTTATATTTTCTTCTTTCCAATAGGTATGTTCAAGGCAAATTCAACAAGGTAGAATTGACAACTGAAATATTTTGTTTTTGTAGGAGTTTTTTGTTCAAAAAAAATTAAACAAGCGTATTAACCCTTTGCCACCCAAGCACAGCTTTTGTGTCCCATACAATTGTTTTACTGAAATATTAGAATGCATTTGCTCAGGCCAAAAAATTATCAAAACTGCGAAATATGCTAGCCCAAACAGTAATGGAGTAACTTTGGCCACTTTGGAATCTACCTCCTTTCGGGCCTTTGCGTTATAAAAATAGCGAGTATTGAATATTTTTCGATTTCCGTCGTTGGCCCCACAAGAAGGTTGTCGCCATAGTGTCGTAAAAACTGATGGATTGGTTTCCATTAGAGTTTTTTTATACTGAAGTCAAAACCAGGGTACCGTCTTATCAAGGAAAAAATGTGTCCGCGAAATGAAGTAATCAATTTATGAAAAAGTTTTCGGTTTCGAGAAATTAACCGGTTTGGCTGCTGCTGTTGTAAGAGGGACGTGACGGACCAAACAGAGTTGTACGGTATTGAGTCTATGCTCTCACAGCTGCGAACCACCTTGTGGTACTATTCCGATTGCCGATTTCATCAACCCGGTGACCGTGGTTGAAATGGATTTTAGTCACCCTTTGCGACAGGCATTCCATTCCATTCTAAACCCCAGGGGTCTTGAATCCATTTTTATCGCTTACAGTTTCGTTTTCGGTCTAAGATTCAGTTGAAAAAAGATTAGACCATCCATCTTAGCTAAAATGTGCTGGAGTCTAGCTAATCTGAACTCTAAACTCTATTTAAACGTGCAAGGACCTGAGGCGAGCGGTATTGTTTTTATATGAAACAATTTTCTATTTCATTTCATTTCATTTCATTTAATTGAGTCTATGGTTACAGAAAACCTTATAGACTAGAATACAATATAAACTTAGAGCTAGACCTTAAGTTTAGAAGAAAACAAGTAAGGAAAGCTGTCTTCGGCTGTGCCGAAGGCTATATACCTTTCATGAATAAGCGTCACGATTTTCACTGTTCGATCCCCAGTACAGCCTGTTTCAATTTAACTATATTTACTATACACATTACACATCTTTGTTATAATTTAAAAAACTTACAAAATAATAGGATCCGAGTTATCGGAACAATCGATTGTATGGAGGCTATATATTATACGTGTTCAATTGTACTGACTTACACTATACACATTACATATGTAGAAAGTACTAAAGGTGCAATATTTTACGTTCCTAACTTTTTAAATGCGGAAGTATTGGCCAAAAAACCTTATATCGGAACAACCGGTTGTATGGGGCTATATGTTATATTTACCCGATCTTCTTGATTTTCCTCTACACACTACATAAATTGAAAGTACTCAAGTTGCAAAATTTTATGTTCCTAACTTTTTAATTGCAGAAGTTTTGGCCAAAAAACCTTATATCTGAACAATCGGTTGTATGGGGGCTATATGTTACATTTGCCCGATCTTGTTGATTTTCACTATATATACTACGTAAATAGAAAGTACTCGAGTTGCAAAATTTTAAGTTCCTAACTTTTTAATTGCAGAAGTTTTGGTCAAAAAATCTTATATCTGAACAATCGGTTGTATGGGGGCTATATGTTACATTTGCCCGATCTTGTTGATTTTCACTATATACACTACATAAATAGAAAGTACTCGAGTTGCAAAATTTTACGTTCCTAACTTTTTAATTGCAGAAGTTTTGGCCAAAAAACCTTATATCTGAACAATCGGTTGTATGGGGGCTATATGGTACATTTGCCCGATCTCGTTGATTTTCACTATATACACTACATAAATAGAAAGTACTCGAGTTGCAAAATTTTACGTTCCTAACTTTTTAATTGCAGAAGTTTTGACCAAAAATTCTTATATCTGAACAATCGGTTGTATGGGGGCTATATGTTACATTTGCCCGATCTCGTTGATTTTCACTATATACACTACATAAATAGAAAGTACTCGAGTTGCAAAATTTTACGTTCCTAACTGTTAAATATTGAATATTGTTTATTGTTGTGAAACATTTGAATCTTGTCATTGTCAAAATGTTCGTTATATTTTGTGCTATAATTGTTGTAATCAGTTTTTATTAACCAACTTTGCGATCGCTAAACTATTTGTAATCGATAACTCTGTAATATGAAAGTACTGAAACACTGGTTTTTTGTCATCGCCTTGTTCGCGATCCCGTTGCCTGAAAGTTGGTAAAAAAATTTACAAAACGGCATTCAGGAAACGTTATTCACGCGAGCAAAGTGACACCAAAAAATACCAGGAAATAAACTTGCTTGCTTTGCATAATTTAACCGTAAAATAAGCCTGTTCATCCTGAGGTTAAGCCGCGTGAATCATCCTACTTTAAGTAAGCGACCGCCAGCTTACATGCTTTATTTCCTGTTCTTGGAGAAGCTTTATTCCTGTTTGAGGACGTTTTTATCGTGCTACGCCTGATATTCGCCAAAATTCAGGCTCGATGTCAATTGTAAACCAACATATGTGCACGTGCTAAATGTTCTACGTGCGTAAAATCGTCAATTGTGGTTATGTTGAAGTCGCCGCTATATTCAACAAGTGACTGCGAAATATGATATTGAGGTCACCTCCACGCCGGAGTAAACGCATACAATCAAATAATTCAGCGCCTAGTCAATCGTCCTCCAGTTTAGCGAAGACAAGTGCCGCAACCGCTAAGGACACCGCCAGCACTGCATCATTGAGTGCATTGCCAGAAAGAACGCCAACAAAAGCCAATAAAAGTGGTGCACCAGTATCTATAATTCAGCCGCCTGAAGCAATGCCATTTGCTACACAAGAATCTGGTGCTCCATCATCCATTGGGCAGCCAACGAGCGCTCCGGCCGTCAGTACTATACAACTTAGTGGCGCTAGCATGTCACCATCGCCGCCAATGGAAGATTTCAGTGCGCCGCCATTTATCGTCACGTCAATTGACACTGCAACAGCTAATGCCTCATTATCAAGCGCACCAGCAATTGTTGGCGCTCCATTATCCATACCAATGAATGGTGCCTCATCATCTAGCGCACCAGCGATTGTTAGCGCTCCAGCCATGTCATCATTTAGCGCACCAGCGAGTGTTAGCACTTCAGCCACGTCAATGACAAGTGCATCATCATCTAGCGCGCCATCAGTTGTCGGCACTCCCTTCGCCATCTCATCGTCTAGTGCACCGCCGTCTAGTACCCTGCCTTGCAGCATGCCAACAACATGTGCTTTACCATCACATACTCTACCAGCCAATGTTCAGCAACGCGTTATGCCAGCCAGCACAACCATACCCTCTCGTGCTCCATCAGCCAATGGTCTACTAGTAAACACGTTTGATCGGACTCACCAGGTAAGAGATTTTATTTCAAATCCTTTACATGCCAATTTCATTCCTACCAGCGCCGCCTCAGTCGAACACACCTCGGCTAACGTCGGCTTCGCCGGTGTACAATTAGCCAATGCCTATACTACAAGAGCAAACATGCTCGACTCTGCCTCATCGTCACAAATGAATATGCTCTATCAAATGCAACAACAAATAACTAGGTTGGAGTTGCAGTTGAACAATGCGAACGCCAGAATATCCGAAAACGAACGCCAACGTTTAGCAGCAGAGCCGCCATATCCAACGTCGTCAATAGCATCGGTGACCCAACCAACGTATATTTATCCACACGTGAATGGCTTCATGCCAGTGGTGCCGCAAACCTCTGTCAACATGGATGGTGGTATTGCCAGGGCCTCTGCCAACAATATTGCCGGCTCTGTCAATGAGCAATTAGTCATACCGTGTAGTAGTCAAGCTGTAAACATCGAAAGGCAGCCAGCCACAAATAATTTCGTTGGTATGGGTAACAGTCAGTCAGCAACTTCTACTACTTATGGTTATAACGCCTTGCCAACCAATATGCAAGTAATTCCTCAAGTCAATTTCGAATATAGCTCTTCTGGCATGCAACAACGTAGCGCGTCGACGCGTTCTCTAGCAGCAACGTCGGGAATTAACCCATTATCGTCCAACAATGCAACATTGCCTAGAAAGTTGCTTGACCTACCACTATTTTCAGGGCTGCCAGAAGACTGGCCTGTATTTTATGCATCATATAATGAATCTACCTCTGTATATAACTACACTAATTTCGAAAATCACCAGAGGTTAAATAAATGTTTGAAAGGTGAGGCAAAAGATACAGTCAAGTCCCTATTAATCCACCCTAGTAATGTAGATGCGGTAATTGAACAGTTGCGTTTTAGGTACGGCCGTCCAGAACAGCTCGTACGTAGCCAGATTAAGATAGTACGCGACATTCCATGCATTTCTGAGTCTGCCATTCACAAGCTAGTACCATTTGCTACAACCACAAGAAACCTTACCGTGTTCCTTCAATCAATCGGTGAGGAAAAACATTTAGCCAACCCTACCTTACTGGAAGAACTGATAAATAAACTTCCCCTCGGCAAACGTCTAGATTGGGCTAGGTATTCAGCGGTGATCCGACCGTATCCCACAATTGTTAATTTTAGCGAATGGCTTTCCGAAATAGCAAACTTCGTGCAAATGATCCAGGGCGATGATAGTCGTGAACCCAAACGCCGTCCAGTTTTGCACGCTACGAAAGACCAAAGGGCATTTAAGAGAGATCAAGGTGCATTTAAGAAATATCAAGATTCCTTTAAGTGTAAGTTGTGTGATGGGGATCATCGGCATGTTGAATGTCGTCGTCTGCTCGATGCCGATGTATCAGAGCGTTGGAAGCTAGTCAAACGTCTCCAATTATGTTTTAGTTGCCTGTCGCCAGGTCATCGCACAAGTGATTGCCGCCGTCGTAAAATGTGTCCTGCCAATGGATGCCAGAAATATCACAACAAATTGTTACATGATTCAGAAACCAAAGGCCAGGTGGAGAATGCCACCACCCCGAAACCATCGAGCTCTAGTAGCGCTGTTCTTAATTGCTCTGCGCATGCTCCAAATAACCTGCTGTTCCGAGTGGTGCCCGTTACTCTCTATGGGGCAAATACGAGCGTGAACACATACGCTCTCCTGGACGAAGGGTCTTCAATTACAATGATGGACGCGTCACTAGTGGAAGAACTTGGTCTCAAATGCCAGCGACGCAAAGTGGAGATCCAATGGTTTGGTGGTAAGGCAGCGAATGAGGAGGTCGCGATCGCCAACGTTTTTGTAAGTGGGTTAGGTATGAAAAAGCGCCATATTCTTCGTAATGTGCATGGTATAGCCAATTTGAGTTTACCAATGCAAAGCCTCAGTCAGAGGGATATCTGCAACGCCGTCAGGTATCAGGGTAGAATGCCAGTACGACCATATGAAAATGTAACCCCCAAAGTTTTGATAGGGCTAGACCACTGCCACTTGGGCTTGCCTACCGAACCCGTAACATCAAATATCGATGGGCCAATCGCCACTGTCACAGAGTTAGGTATCTGTATATTTGGACCATCGAAAAGTGTACCAGCCAGGAAGCCATCCTGCCTCCATGTTAGCACATCGGACCTTCAGATGCACGACATGATAAAGGAGTATTTTAGTACAGAGTCATTCGGGGTGAGAGCTGCGCCGTCAATCGAAAGTGCCACTGACATACGGGCCAAAGAGTTGTTAGAATCAACTACAGTCAAAGTTGATGGTCATTTCCAAACAGGGTTGCTATGGGCAAATGACAATGTAGAGCTGCCGGAGAGCTACTCCATGGCCTTAAGACGTCTTGTTGGTATTGAAAGGAAGATTGCGCGCAATAAAGAATTTGGTGAAGCATATAATGCGATTATTAAAAGTTACGTCGAAAAGGGATACGCACGCAAGCTTCAGCCATCCGAAGTAGCCATAAACAGCCTAAGAACATGGTATTTGCCACATTTCGCCGTCTTTAACCCTCATAAGCCAGGCAAACTTAGGTTCGTCTTCGATGCAGCCGCTACCTCACATGGAGTATCATTAAATTCACAATTAATGAAGGGTCCTCAAGAGTATCGATCATTAGTATCTGTGCTATTTCATTTCAGGGAAGGCGCAGTGGCCATTTGCGCTGACATTCAAGAGATGTTCCACCAAGTGGTAATCCGTCCAGAAGATAGATGTGCGCAAAGATTTTTGTGGCGCAATGGAGATGCGCAGAAGGCACCTGATGTATATGAGATGACTGCCATGATATTTGGAGCTGCCTGCTCACCTTGTTCAGCCCATTACGTGAAGGTGAAGAATGCGATGGACCACACCAACCATGACCCGCGGGCAGTTCAAGCCATAACCGACTACCACTACGTAGATGACTATGTTGATAGCTTTTGCTCAGCCCCTAGAGCTATAGAAATCGCCAAGCAGGTTCGCGAAATACATAAAGATGCCGGGTTTCAGCTATGTAAGTTTAGATCAAACTGTCCGGATGTGGCAACTGCGTTGGGTGGTGGAAGTTCGGAGCTGTCTATTATGCCGAAAGAAGCTATGGAACCTGGAAAGGTTCTAGGAATGTTGTGGCAGCCATCTGGTGACTACTTAACGTATCGCCTGGAATTTCATGGAGTCGATCCCTCAGTTATAAATGGAATAGTTGTGCCTACGAAGAGAATGCTGTTGAGTATAGTCATGTCCATCTTCGATCCTTTGGGGTTTCTGTGCCACCTCACCATCACGGCCAAATTGATTATGCGAGAAATATGGAAGCGAGATCTGGGTTGGGATGAGCCTATACCTAGTGATATAGACGCCATGTGGGTTAATTTTCGTAAACAGCTATTAAACGTTATGGACTGCAACGTTCCACGTCACTATTTTAGACTGGGCGATCCGAAATCATTGCAACTACACATATTTGTTGATGCCAGCGAGGACGCATTTGGAGCTGTAGCGTTCTGGAGGTCCAAAAATTCAGATGATACAGTGGAAGTTAGCCTTGTGTTCGCCAAAACAAGAAGTGCTCCACTCAGGACCCTTAGCATTCCTCGATTGGAGTTGCAAGCTGCCGTTTTAGGGTCGCGAATGCTTATCACGATAACCCAGAACCATACATTTCCTATTGCCAAATGCATCCTATGGAGTGACTCGAAAACCGTCCTTAAATGGATATCTAGCGAACATTGTCGGTACAAGCCTTTCGTAGCCCATAGAATTGCAGAGATTCTCAACGTAACCAGGCCATCTGACTGGAGATGGGTTCCAACGAAATTTAATGTAGCGGATGAAGCTACTCGAGTGAAAAAAGATGTGAACCTAGACCCATCCTCACGTTGGTTTACAGGGCCTTCATTCCTATACCAAGCGGAGGAAAAATGGCCAGTCGACAATGCATCTACAGATAATATCGAGGAGATTGAAGAGCTTCGTCCGAAATATGCCTTGTTAAGCGTAAAAAAGAGCCTTTTTCATTGGGAGAGATTTTCGTCGTTTTTAAAATTAAAAAGAGCCGCCGCCTGGATCCTACGCTTCGTCGACAATTGCAGATCAAGCCAGGGAAACCGGAACAAAAATGGACTAACTGCCCCCGAACTCGATGCCGCCGAACGTCTATTGTGCCGCCACGCACAGCGAGATGAATTTCTCTCCGAGCTAAGCTGTTTAAAGAGTGGTCTCAACGTGCCCATGGGAAGTTCGCTGTACAAACTGACACCTTGCATAGATTCTGAGGGACTTCTTCGCGTCAACGGGCGCCTGGACGCTGTCAGCTGGCTTTCATATGAGGCAAAACGCCCTATAATCATGCCACCTAGCCACGTCGTTACGAGGCTTATGGTTGCACACGAGCATAAGAAAATGATACATCAAAACACGGAGGCAGTTATTTGCATGATTCGGCAGAAGTATTGGGTGCCTAATTTAAGAAGGGTCATTGGAAGAGTCATCGCCAGATGCAACACTTGCAAGATAAAAAGAGCAAAGCCGGTTGCACCAATGATGGGTTTGCTGCCAGAAGATCGCGTCACGCCATACCTGCGTCCCTTCACATACACAGGGCTAGATTATTTCGGGCCGGTGAGTGTATCGGTTGGCCGAAGAACGGAGAAGCGATGGGTGGCATTGTTCACGTGCCTGACAGTACGCGCTATCCATTTGGAAGTCGCTTATGATCTCTCAACCGACGCATGCATATTGGCTATGAGGAATTTTATGAACCGGAGAGGAGTACCTAGCAGAATAAGGTCGGATAATGGCAAGAATTTCATTGGAGCGGCTGGTGAAGTTAGACGTTTCTCGGATGTGTTCGACTGCGACACGCTGCAGGGTGAGTTGGCGTCGAAAGGCATTGAATGGGTCTTTAATTGCCCGGAGAATCCCTCTGAGGGCGGCGTGTGGGAGCGCATGGTACAATGCGTAAAGAAAGTGTTGCGCCACACAATGAAAGAGGTGAGTCCTAAAGAGCACACATTTCATAGTCTGCTGGTGGAGGCTGAAAACGTGGTAAATTCACGACCGCTAACGCATTTGCCGGTGGCACCAGATCAAGAAGAGCCTTTAACGCCAAATCATTTTTTATTGGGAAGCGCAAACACAGCACAAACGCGAAGTGCTACTGAACCAGATCTGAGGCTTTGTTCCCTGCGAAAGCAATGGCGAGTGGCTAGGCAATTGCGCGATCGCTTCTGGAAGAAGTGGGTGGAAGAGTACTTGCCAACGCTAGTTCGGCGCGTGAAATGGTGCGCGCCTACCGAGCCATTGCGAGAAGGAGATCTCGTGTTTATATGCGATGCAAAATTACCACGAAAGGAGTGGCGGCGAGGCCGCGTGGAAAGAGTGTATCCTGGAAAGGACGGTCAAGTTCGTCGAGCTGATGTATCAACTTCATCGGGAATGGTCCAGCGATCTGCATTCAAACTAGCCAAACTTGATTTGGATTGTGGTGAATCGGCTTCGATCCACAGGGGTGGGGGTGTTAAATATTGAATATTGTTTATTGTTGTGAAACATTTGAATCTTGTCATTGTCAAAATGTTCGTTATATTTTGTGCTATAATTGTTGTAATCAGTTTTTATTAACCAACTTTGCGATCGCTAAACTATTTGTAATCGATAACTCTGTAATATGAAAGTACTGAAACACTGGTTTTTTGTCATCGCCTTGTTCGCGATCCCGTTGCCTGAAAGTTGGTAAAAAAATTTACAAAACGGCATTCAGGAAACGTTATTCACGCGAGCAAAGTGACACCAAAAAATACCAGGAAATAAACTTGCTTGCTTTGCATAATTTAACCGTAAAATAAGCCTGTTCATCCTGAGGTTAAGCCGCGTGAATCATCCTACTTTAAGTAAGCGACCGCCAGCTTACACTAACTTTTTAATTGCGGAAGTTTTGGCCAAAAAACCTTATATCTGAACAATCGGTTGTATGGGGGCTATTTGTTATACTGGTCCGATCTTGTCAGTTCCGACAAATGATTCCTATATTACAAAATGGTGGCCACATACAAAATTTCAGCCAGATATCTCAAAAATTGAGGGACTAGTTTGCGTTCAAACAGACAGACGGACATGGCTAAATCAACTCAGCTTGTCATCCTGATCATTTCGGTATACTTATTGATGGGTCCATCTCTTCTTCTTCTCATACTTACAAACATCGGACCAAAGTTATAATACCATTTCATGTTCATGAAAGGTATAAAAAACGAGATCAAACATGACTCAATTACTATGTATGGTTAGCACAATAAAGATTACAACAATAAAATATAGTATGGCAAACTTAATTATGAATCTAAGAGGCTGAGATTTGAAAACGTTTCTGGAAAGGGAAAAATCGAAAGTTAGACTCCTTGAAAGCTTTTTATATTCGAAAAGCGCACGAAATATTGGATTAAAATAGTAGTAGTTAGTACTGGGAGCAGTCAAATAGAATGGCAAAAAAGAACGCAGACGCTCAAGAAGTGCAGGGCAGTCTAATGTGCCAACTATAATATCATAAGCAAACATAAGCAAATGCAATTTCTCCTGGTAGCAAGTGTATGTAGATTAATGAGGGCACAGCGAGAAGGGAACGGATCTCCAAAATTAAGCGGACTTAGAGCAAATTGGACAAACTTTCTTTGAACCCTTTCAATTCTGGCAAAATGGCAGCTGTAGATAGGGTTCCAGATTATGGACGCATATTCAACTTTCGAGCGGACTAAGCAAATATAGAGAGACTTCCTGGTATAGGGATCCTTGAAGTATTTGGCATATCTGCGAAGGAAGACAAGATTACAATAAGCCTTTGGAAGTATGTAGCATATATGATTGACGAAGGTAAACTTAGAGTCAAAAACAATACCTAAGTCTACAATTTCATTGACTGAGGTCAGTTGATCACCAGAAATTTCATAGGAAGATGTGTGAGGGTTAGACGACTTTGTAAATGGAAGCACTTCTTAATGTTTAGGTGAAGATTATTTGAGAGGCACACTATTGAAAAAATTTAAAAATCTTAAACAGAACGGGTTAATATTTTTTTTTTCATTTGACGGGAAAACTCCTACAGAAAAGAGAGAATTGTCAAGTTCACTATTACTTTGTTTAATATACTTTAGGTATGCTTCTTGAAAAATCCAGGAAAGAACTGTCAGCAGAAGAGAGTCTTGTAAAAAGCTGTCAAAATCTCATTTCTGCTAAATTTTCGCCGAACAGGAATCAGTAGAAACTTGCAGACAAAGCAGCTGTTACGTTTCTGTTTGGCTAACAATTTGAATTTACATTTTTTGTTGTTGTTTTGCTGTCACCGATCAGCTGTTCCTGCTTGCTAGTTTCTGCTGGACGAAAAATCTCCAGCAATAACCCTGCAAAAATCGAGAGTACTCTATTTCCTATCCAAAGAGTGCTCCAATAGGAGCATGAGAGTACTCCAAATGTAATCCTTTTACATATAAAAATTGTGTTCCAATTAACACTGCGATGTCCTAGGACTGGTCCACCTACTCCAACCTTCGCTTTGTATCTGCTACTCCATGGAGGGCCTACAGTCAGAGTACTTTGCAATGTACTCCAATGTTGTTACTGTTTGGAGTATATACTGTCAGAGCGATAGTGTCGTGATTTTTGTAAATAAGGCAGGAGCAATGACGGCTTTCAAAAAGCTGAAGGTGGTCCGATGAGGTTTGCAAGGGATTACTCTTGGAGTACTCCAATATAAAAAATTGGAGCACATAATCAAACGATTTTTGCAGGAAACCCTGCGCAGTGAAAATTTAAACACACTAATTTGTACTAGAGCAGACACACCTCGCCAGTGTTGCGTATCAAAAAACCCAACAAGCCAAAAACAAAATGCCAAAAAAACAAATATTTTATTTCGTGATTTCAATTTATTTTGAATTTTTAAATTATAATATTTGTAAAAAATGTAATCTCAAATTTAAGTTAAGTGTTTGAAACGTAATTTAACTTGTTTTTGTATGTTATAAGTGAGTTTGGTAAATGTTGTGCAAGTGTCACTGCAGGGAACTGCCAGGTAAGTTTCGCTGCACATGTGTTTACAAATCATTCAAGCGTTCAGCAGAATCAATCCGTCAGAACGTCGAAATAACTGACAGCAAAGTAGACTGCGGGTGTCTGTATGCGTAACGCCAGATAAGACGGATACGTCAAAGTACAATTTGCTCTAAAGGGTCGAATACATAAAGCTTTGTTAACCTCGCCTGACATTTGTTACCTCAAAACTTTGCGTCCAACTTCAGAGGTATGCTACAATGAACGCCTTGACGCTTCCCTTTTATACATTTGTTACCACGCTTTTTTCTTTATTTATTTCTTTGCATTCAGAGTGTTTTTGGTTAATTTATTAATTTAATAGAGAAAAAATTAATTAATTATTATTTCCTCCAACTTTTTTTTCTTTAATTAAAGCAAAGTCATCAAGATCTGATTGTCAAAGCAAGCAAAATTTGAGAGTTTGCCAAATTTTAACCTTGCTTCAACTTTGAGGTTTCCAATTTGCCTAGCTACGTTTAAATACGTATACTGAACTTTTCTGTCAAAGTCAAAGTTTGAGGTAAAGCCAAAATAAAGCTTTATGTAACTGACCCATTATTCTGTTTCCCGCTTCAAGCAGCAGTGAAAATAGAAGAGCTGCAGGCAAAATCACTGCACATGTATTCCAGGCATAACAGTAGGTAGGTATGTTTGTTGAGCGCACTAATGGGTCAGTTACATAAAGCTTTATTTTGGCTTTACCTCAAACTTTGACTTTGACAGAAAAGTTCATTATACGTATTTAAACCAAGCATGGCAAATTGGAGACCTCAAAGTTGAAGCGAGGTTGAAATTTGGCAAACTCTCAAATTTTGCTTGCTTTGCTTGCTTTGACAATCAGATGTTGATGACTTTGCTTCAATTAAGGAATAAAATGTTGGAGAAAATAATAATTAATTCATATTTTCTCTATTAAATTAACTAAAACACTACGAATGCAAAGAAAAAAATAACGAAAACAAATGTATAAAAGAGAAGCGTCAAGGCGTTCATTGTAGCATACCTCTGAAGTTGGACGCAAAGTTTTGAGGTAGCAAATGTCAGGCGAGGTTAACAAAGCTTTATGTATTCGACCCTTAAAGTGGTGTCACACGTGACATACATGTTGGCCTACAGGCAAATTCCAAATGCTAAAATGCTTAAGCAAATGAACTCTCAGAATTTTAGGAGATGACGCTTATTTGCGATTCTGATCCACAAGCCGCCTAGCTATGATAATAGTGCGTTATCTGCACTATAGATGGCGCGCCGGCATCACTGCAAGATGTCAATTTAGTTGTGATCCTTTACAACTCAGAAAAAGCCAGAAGTAAACCGAAACGCCCGAAGTTACTAGCTACTAATCCTTTACTTTTCAACGTTACTCTACTTTTTTAATTACAAAATAAATTCCATTTTCGGTAAAAAGATTTGTGTTTGTTTATTAAAGTCGGTTAAGAAAAGATTTTAAATTGTTATATACACCTTAATTTAATTATTTATTGAGTTTTTCTCTATAAAATTGTTATACGGAAACAAAAAATGTTTTTTAGTTATAACTTTTAAATGATAAATAATATTACTTTTGTGACTCCGGATTATGATTTCTGGGACTGAAACTCGACTTTTGAATCCTCTCCCGACTTTTTGCGACGTGTTTTTTGCAGTTTTAGTAGGATAGAAAAAAATACAATTTCCAAAATTATAGGCAACTACATAATTGAATATCAATTTTTCTTATAAATTACACATATTTACTGTTTTTGAGTAATTTTAGTGCCTAAAACCACATAGTTCTACCCTTTTTCCATTTTTTTTGCGTTTTAGCAACAACTTTTTTTCGTCGCCAAAATTTGCCAGCTTTTGGAGAAAATTGGAGATTTTACGAGATGGCTAAAATTGCAGAATCGCACATTTATAGTATATTTATACTGCACCAAATTTGGCGAATTTGAATGTGTCATTTCGAACCTGTTTACACTGGCAAATTTGCATTTGGCTTCACCTTCCCTGCAAGAATCTTCTACCAGAATACAAAGCCACCGAAAAAAAATGCACCACCTTGATGTTTTAAACACAGGTAGAGTAATAATAAATGAAGAATCAAGGAGGCTTCTCTCTTTTCTTAGTGGAACTGGTCCAATATCATAAAAAAATAGTTGAAATTGTTATTTAGAACTGTGCATAATAAAAAAGTTTTCACACGTTAATTACCCATTAAGGTTCTTGCTGGGCAATTCTAAATGTGGAACACAGGCAGGGTTGCTATTTTTAGGAATTGTGGATTGTATTGTTCAGCGAATGAGGCCAAATGCGATGGAATTCCAAATTTGGAATGTGAAATTTGTATGGAAAAAAGCGCCAAATTTGCAATTTTTCGCCAAATTTACCAAATTTGGTGCTGTGTAAATGTACTTTATGATTCATTCTAATAGTACATTTATACTGCACCAAATTTGGCGAATTTGAATGAGTCATTTCGAGCATGTTTACACTAGCAAATTTGCATATGGCTTCACCTTCCCTGCAAGAATCTTGTACCAGAACACAAAGCCACCGAAAGAAAATGCACAACCGTGATGTTTTAAACACCTGTAGAGTAATAATAAATGAAAAGTCAAGAAGACTTCTGTCTTTTCTTGGTAGAATTGGTCCATTTTCTTAAAAAAAAAACTAGTTGAAATTGTCATTTACTGCTGTTCATAATGCAAAAGTTATCACACGTTAATTAGTCATTAAGGTTCTTGCTGGGCAATTCTAAATGTGGATCACCCGCAGGGTTGCTATTTGGATGAACTGTGGATTGTATTGTTCGGCGAATGAGACCAAATGTGATGGAATTCCAAATTTGGAAAATGAGATTTGTATAGAAACAAGTAAGGAAAGCTGTCTTCGGCTATGCCGAAGGCTAAATACCTTTCATGAATAAGCGTCACGATTTTCACTGTTTGATCCCAGTACAGCCTGTGTGAATTTAACTTAAGCTCATACCGGCGGCCGCCGTGGTGTAGCGGTTAAGTGTTCGGCCTTCTACACCAAGTCGTGGCGGTTCGATGCCCGGCAAAAGTAACATCAAAAATTATTTAGAAAAAGAATTTTTCTTAAACGGGGTCGCCCCTCGGCAGTAGTTTGGCAAACTCTCCGGGTGTATTTCTGCCATGAGAAGCTTCTCAGCAAAAAATTCATTTGCTTTGCAAGTGCCGTTCGGAGTCGGCAAAAAACTGTAGGTCCCGCCAACTTGTAGGAAAACTCAAAAGCAACACACCACAAGTTGGAAAGAGAAGCTCGGCTAAAAATCTCGTTAGAGGTTATGATAACCTGTTGGTATTTCGCCGCCATTAGTTAGTTAGTTCATACCGAAATTATCGGAACTATCGATTATATGGGGGCGATGTGTTATTTTCCAATCTCATTGATTTTTAATACCGACATTCCACATTCTAAAATAGCAATAGTTACGAAATTTCACGTTATTTCACGAGTTATCTACCAAAATCCGATTATTGGAACAATCGATTGTATGGGGGCTATGTGAGATATTTATCCCAGCTCGATGATTTTAACATCGACATTTCACATATAAAAATAGCAATACTTACATAATTTCACGTTCCTAGGTGTTTAATTACAGGAGTTATAGCCCAAAATCCGTTTATCGATTGTATGGGAGCTATATGTAATATCGGTCCGATCTTGCTGGTTCCGACAAATGATTCCTATATTGGAAAATGGTGGCCGCATACAAAATTTCAGCCAAATATCTCAAAAACTGAGGGACTAGTTTGCGTTCAAATAGACAGACAGACAGACAGACGGACATGGCTAAATCAACTCATCTCGTCGTCCTGATCATTTCGGTATACTTATTGATGGGTCTATCTCTTCTTCTTCTCAAACTTACAAACATCGGACCAAAGTTATTATACCATTTCATGTTCATGAAAGGTATAAAAAGCGCCAATTTGCAATTTTTCGCCATATTTACCAAATTTGGTGCGGTGTAACTGTACTTTAACGTAGCTCAGTTGTTTTTGACAGCTACTAAGCTAATAGTACATTTACACAGCACCAAATTTCGTAAATTTGGCGAAAAATTGCAAATTTGGCGCTTTTTTCCATACAAATTTCATTTTCCAAATTTGGAATTCCATCGCATTTGGCCTCATTCGCTGAACAATACAATCCACAATTCCTCAAAATAGCAACCCTGCCTGTGTTCCACATTTAAGCGGGCTACCCACCTGCCAAGAAATGCCTCAAGAAAAAAACGAGCATATATTTCTTGTGCCTGGTCAAGAAATTTTGACGTTTACCAAATTTTCCATTTTTTTGCAAATTACTCTTACAAAAATGTACAAAATTGGTTTAGTGAGACATGTACTCACCTTTGGCGTGAATCTGCACGTTTACCTCAAGAAATATATACGAGCATATTTATTTCTTGAGGTAAACCGGCGTTGCCAACTATCGAAAAGTGCTGCATTTTTTCTTCTGAGCTGAGTATTGGCTCAAGAAAATGTGACGTGTGAAAACCGTTCTTGACCATTTCTTGAGCGTTTTTTATATGGAGTTTGACATTTCTTGGCAGGTGAGTAGCCCGCTTTAGAATTGCCCAGCAAGAACCTTAATGGGTAATTAACGTGTGAAAACTTTTGGATTATGCACAGTTCTAAATAACAATTTCAACTATTTTTTTATGATATTGGACCAGTTCCACTAAGAAAAGAGAGAAGCCTCCTTGATTCTTCATTTATTATTACTCTACCTGTGTTTAAAACATCAAGGTGGTGCATTTTCTTTCGGTGGCTTTGTATTCTGGTAGAAGATTCTTGCAGGGAAGGTGAAGCCAAATGCAAATTTGCCAGTGTAAACAGGTTCGAAATGACACATTCAAATTCGCCAAATTTGGTGCAGTGTAAATGGCCTAATACAATCTATAATGCCAATATTATCCAAATCGGTTGAGCTGTTCCCCAGATATAAGAAAAACGTCTACGCCTGAAAGTCTGCAACATATGCCTATTTCCGTGCCATAACTTCCGTTTCATCGTCATCCATTTTCTAAAATTTTACTCTCAATCAAAACTTCACATCATCGCCTAAGAAGTTAACTTCAAAAATTAGCTAAAATTATGGGAGAGTGCTCAAAAGATGTGTTTGGCCTCAGAATCACGAATCCGGAAGCGCTTTTTTTAATTTTTTGTTCCATTGAAAAGTTATGGTTAAAAAACTGAAAAGTGACCCGGGCCCGATACCAAAATTGTGGCGGAATTCATGGTATTTATGAGCAGAAAACCTTTCTGAGTTGGCGGCCTTCAGCCGCATTTATAAAAAATAACCCTGGGCTACGCCATCCCAACTTTCGCACGCTTTTAGGTACAGCCTAAGGCCAAAATCCGTCTTTTGAGCCCTCCCCCATAGTTTTAGCTAATTTATTAACAGTTGGGTGCTAAAGGAAGCAAATACCGGGTCCGATACAAAAATTGAGGTGGGATCCATGTAACTTATGTGCAGAACTCCTTTCTGTGTTTGCGGCACCGTTGACAACTTCAAAGGAAAGCAATGTAAGCCTAGGTAAGCAAGGCAAGCAAAGCAAGCGTGCATTGGGTCATCACCTTTATACATGTGTTTTGAGTATGGTCCGTGATGAATGGAAGCGTTGTATGCTAGCGCATATATTAAGGCAGAATTAGTTACCCTTATCGTTACCGCCATACCCATAACGCTAATCAGCTGTTCCAACCACCGTTGGGAAATCAATGTAAACGCTTTAGGGCCACTTGCATAAAAGCCTTATACGCCTTATCGGTGATTAACTTGACAGCTAACCAAACAAAGGGTGTATTTTATGGGGGTGTTCGCGCCTTGCGCACACCAGCGCCACCTCAAACCGTCGACTCGTAGGTGAATGCACCCTCCTCCTCCAAGTGGGGGGTGGAGCCTCCACGTGGAGACACCCGGTAACGCTTCGGCGGCGTGTAAAACCGGCCTGAGTAGTCCGATGATCGGTGCCTCCTCCAGTTGTTCCGATCGGGAGGCCAAAGACGAGGCTATTAAACCTGTAGCCTCCACAAGTGGTCTTGCCTTTCAGCGTAAAGCGTCTGGTGAGCCCTTGGCTGGGGGCTCCAGGAATGTGGGTGCTGACGTTAGGGTCGAGGACTTGGCGTGCAGGCAATCCACCAAGCCCAACCGCAATGATAAGCGGTCGGCAGCCCGGATCCTGTTCAAGAACGCGACCTAACCGATAAGGGAGGAAGACGTTTCGGCAGAGGCCTGGGCGAAGCTCCAGCGCGATCTTGCGTGGGCTCGGCGGATAGTGCCGGAAGGGCCAACGGCACCGAAAAGGGCCAGAATAGGAGGACCGACGAGGTCCTTCCCCGACATTGCCAAGGATCGCAAGATCACGAGAGCCACGTAGACGGCAGGATCCCCAAGCAGCAGTGGAAGTGGATCAGGGCCGCGCTCGCAAAAGTGGCTGTACAGGTCAAACGTGACAACCCTGGTCCTCCACCCAACTACGCCGATGCGGGTTGGTATCAGGGTAATGTGAAGCTGATCGCTTGCGATGACAGCAGGTCCGTGGACCTGTACAAAATTGGCATACAGCGCATAGGAGAAGTTTATCCCGGCGCGCGCTTGAGGGCAGTGGACGCGGTCGATATCCCGCAACGCCCAAGGGCTAGAGTTTGGATTCCAGTTGGTTGCACGGAACCAGATGAGATTCTAGATGTGCTGCAGGAGTACAACCCTGAGCTGCCTACATCAAACTGGAGGGTGGTGAACGTGGATAAGACCGATAAGGCTACCATGCAGATCGTTCTGCTTCTGGATGAGGCAAGCATCGAGGCTCTGGCCCGATGCAAGTACGTAGTGAGGTATGGCTATGAAAAGGTGGTCCTCAAGGTATACAAGTCCGATACCGAGGCCCTAGCCAACCTCTCCTCTAATCCGGAGCCGTGAGCCGTGGATCACTGGAGATAGGATCTGTGGTTTGAAGACCCCTACTTACAAGCTTTATAGCGCAACAGGTAAAGGTAAACTTCGAACGTGTATTTTAGTTAAATCAAATATTAACGCTCTTCTCTTACCCCAGTTTAGTGACGGAGATCTGACAGCGATAAGCGTCGAGGGCTAGGTAGAGGTTGCAGGTTCGCATCATTCTATCTAGCTCACGATCACCAAGGACCACTACCATCAAACAACTTTAGAGAGTTCGTGACTTCCACAAAACCACGGGACGATATCATCGTGCTAGGCGGCGACGCTAATGCCCATCACAACCAATGGGGCAGCACTGACACTAATGAGCGAGGTGAGTCACTCTATAACTACCTACTAGGCACTAACCTAAGTATATGAACCCACCTTCGTAACAAGAAACCGAGAGGAAGTCCTCGATATAACGTTGGTCACTGACTCTTACAGTGACCTCATAGAATCATGGAGGGTGTTAGGCAAGCACTCCTTCTCAGACCATAGATACATTAGCTTCTCCTTAGTAGATATACATACAAGTCCGAAATATATACAGAATATTAGGAAAACAAATTGAGGTTACTACCAAAAGCTTATTCGCAAATATTTGTCAAATCAGCTGGTAACACCTAGAAAGGATGAGGAGCTAGACGATCTCGTCAGCTCCTTCAATCAACACTGCAAGATTGCTCTAGACAAGGCGTGTCCGCCTAAAAAGTTAGCTGAAACCCACAGACCACCCTGGTGGTCGTCCGATCTAGATAATCTCAGAAGGACATGTAGGTCGGCCTTTAACAAAGCCAAACAGGATGGCTGCGTAACATCCTGGGCACTTCACAAAACTAAATTAAGTAACTACAAGAAAGAAATTCGCAAGGCCAAACGGGCCTCCTGGGTAATATCGAATCAACATCTGCAGCTTCGCGCCTGAGGAAGGTGCTCTCCAAATCGCCAGCGACACTGAGCCACATACAAATGCCGGATGGGAATTGGACCGATTCGAGCACTGACACAATGAATCTGCTTCTGGATGCTCACTTTCCGACATGCACAGACACGGCTACTACTACGGTCGGGAATGAAATGCTTTCGGATCAGCTGATAAAGGAAATAACCGATGATAAAAAGCTGGACTGGGCCTTGGCCAGTCTCAAGCCCATTAAATCGCCAGGACCGGACGGAATATTCCCGGCCCAGTTACAACAAACATCCGAGCTTATTAAGCCCTGGCTGAAGACCATGTTTGTTAGTTGCCTCAGGCTCAACTATGTACCTGCATCATGGAGAGAGGTTAAGGTAGTATTTATCCCGAAATCCGGGAAACCATCCCATTCTAAACCTAATGATTTTAGGCCAATAAGCCTATCTTCATTTCTACCTAAAATTATGGAAAGACTTTTGGAGGACTATGTCAGAAGATCGATAGACTCAACTCATATGTCGCGGGCTCAACATGCCTATAGTAAAGGTAGATCGACTGACACTGCCTTGCATTCTCTGGTATCTGTTATAGAAAAGCCAATTGGCACAAAGGAATATACACTGGTGGCTTTCCTTGATATAGCAGGTGCCTTCAACAACGTTCTACCGGAAGCCATTACCTCGGCGTTAACGGGTCTGCGGGTCGATGCCTGCCTTGTGGAGTTTATCCGCAAATTGCTTATTAGCAGACGGATTACAACGGAGATAGGCGGTAATTCGATTCACAGACTCGTTAACAGAGGTACCCCGCAAGGAGGTGTTCTCTCTCCGCTCCTGTGGCTGGTTACTGTAAACCAACTTCTACGTCTCATGGAAGTTGAAGGCTACCAAGTGATCGTGTACGCCGATGACATCTGCGTTATCATTCGGGGAAAATTTCCTCAAACCCTCTGCAATTTAATGGAAAATGCTCTGACTAAAGTATGCGACTGGGCGAACGCTTCAGGTTTGGAGGTTAATCCCGAGAAAACCGAACTTGTCCTCTTCACTAGGAGGTACAAAATACCGAACTTAATACCACCAAAAATTGGGAATACAACTTTAGTACTCAGTGACAAAGTCAAATATCTAGGAGTTATTCTAGACAGGAAACTACTCTGGAGCGACAATATAGCGGAATGAGTTAAAAAGGCAACGTGCGCGTTGTTTACTTGCAAGAGAGCAATTGGTATATCGTGGGGGTTCTCTCCCAAAGTGGTGCACTGGATATACACAGCTATTGTTCGTCCAATTTTACTCTACGGTGTGCTGGTCTGGTGGCCGGCACTAACCAAGAACACGTACCTCAAGCAGATACAAAAAGTCCAAAGGAGTTCAGAACTCTGCATAACCGGGGCCCTCGGCTCCACTCCGACAGAAGCACTCAACACGATGCTGAATCTTCCACCACTCGATCTGGTGGCTAAAGAAATGGCTGTGATTACAGCTCTGCGATTAAGGGAGACCGACGTATGGAAGGGCGGCACATGTGGTCACGCCACAATTTTAGGCTCCCATGCACCTGTGAGCATACCATTACATACTGACTATTGCACGCCAAGCAACGTGTTTGTTAGGAACTACGAGGTGAAAATACCCACAAGACAAGAATGGGATTACCGACCGCATACTGTGCAGAATGCCATGAACATATTCACCGATGGCTCTAAGCTTGAAGGGAAGGTGGGTGGAGGTATCTTTTCACCGGACCTGGGACTAGAGATCTCCTTTCGTCTTCCCGACCACTGCAGCGTGTACAAAGCAGAAATGCTGGCAATACACGGTGCAGTGAAAAGCCTAGCGTCTACGCCCCAAAACGGCAAACGGATATTTATCTTCTCAGATAGTCAGGCCGCGCTAAAGGCACTGAACTCATGTGTCGACAACACAAAGTCGCTAACTGAATGCCGCAGATCTCTTAACGAGATGGCTCAGCACTTCAGTATCAGCCTTATTTGGGTACCTGGTCACAGGGATATTGAAGGCAACTGTATAGCGGATGAGCTGGCCAGAAGAGGTACCACCACTCATCTCCTTCCAGGAAATGATCTGGTAGGCATTCCCATGGCATCTTTCAAACTCCGAGCTAGCACAAATACCTTACAAAGGGCAAATGAGCTCTGGTCAGGTCTCTCGACGTGCGAGATATCAAGGCTAACTTGGCCTTCGTACAACAAAGGACGCACTAACTGTCTGCTGTCCCTTAATAAATCCGGTGTCTCATCACTGATAAGGGTGTTAACAGGGCACTGCTTAATAGGCACACATGGTGCTAGGATGGGCGTAATAACTCACGATTACTATCGCAGTTGCAGATGTATTGAAGAGGAGGAGAGTGTTCAACATCTGCTGTGTCATTGTCCTGCACTCAGCAGAAGACGATTGGCTATTCTCGGCCAACCGTTCATCGACGACCTCACGGAGGTTTTAAAAACGGATATTAGGGCTCTATCAAAATTCATTGATTCCACGAGCTGGCTTGATCCTCTAATCCAAGTGTGAGAATGTGAGATTGTTGATGTTTGTCTCTCGGATATGGGGTGGGTCTTAAGACCGCATAGGGTATCACAATGGGCCAACTTGACTGGCCTAAGTGGTGGGCAGGGTCCTGCACTCTGTCCTGCCCTCGCAACCTAACCTAACCTAACCAAACAAAATACGTCAATTAAACTCCGATTAGTCGTTATCGGCTTTTATGCAAGCGGCCCTTAGAATTATGTTATGGCAAGTATAATCGATTACACTGATTTCCATAAGTTTGGTTGGAACAGCTGATTAGTTTAAGGTGATGGCCCAATGCATGCTTGCTTTGCTGCCTTTGCCTTGAGAAATGTCAAAATTCGTTTGAACTCTACTGAAATGTATGAAAGTTGGCCCGGTGGCAGCCTTACTTTGATTGCTTGAAACGCTTCAAAGCGTCGAATAGCCCAAATCTCTATTTGACAGCGCTTTACACGCTTCGCTGTTTGTCTTGTTGCTGTCTTGTTTGTCTCATCCTGTATTTTTGACAACTTTTGTAGCTTCTATTGGGCCATAGAAGCTTTCAAAGGAAAGCAAAGTAAGCCTAGGTAAGCAAGGCAAGCAAAGCAAGCGTACATTGGGTCATCAGCTTTATGGGTATGGCGTTAGCGAAAAAGGTAACTAATTCTGCCTTTACACCGCACCACATTTGGCAAATTTGGCGAAAAATTGCAAATTTGGCGCTTTTTCCATACAAATCTCATTTTCCAAATTTGGAATTCCATCACATTTGACCTCATTTGCCGAACAATACAATCCACAGTTCCTCAAAATAGCAACCCTGCGGGTGTTCCACATTTATAAAAAAATAACCCTGGGCATTTATAAAAAATAACCCTGGGCTACGCCATCCCAAGTTTCGCACGTTTTTAGGTACAGCCTAAGGTCAAAATCCGTCTTTTGAGCCCTCCCCCATAGTTTTAGCTAATTTATTAACAGTTGGGTGCTAAAGGAAGCAAATACCGGGTCCGATACAAAAATTGAGGTGGGATCCATGGAATTTATGTGCAGAACTCCTTTCTGTGTTTGCGGCACTGTTGACAACTTCAAAGGAAAGGAATGTAAGCATAGGTAAGCAAGGCAAGCAAAGCAAGCGTGCATTGGGTCATCACCTTTATACATGGGTTTTGAGTATGGTCCGTGATGAATGGAAGCGTTGTATGCTAGCGCATATATTAAGGCAGAATTAGTTACCCTTATCGCTACCGCCATATCCATAACCATTGTATATCAATAACAAGTGTGAACTCTTCTTTTGACAACACACATTAAAATGTCGGTTTGTTTACATCCTGCACATATTAAAATGTCGCCAGCACCGAATAAAATAAAAGCAATGGCGTTGTTTAACATCCTGCACACATCAACATGTCGGTCTCCTATCTTTTACCTAATGGTAGAAAGAGATGGGAAGATGAAAAGAAGTGAGACAAAAAAGGAAATTAAAAACAGGTGACTAAGCTCACTTTGAAATTTTCACGCCTATGCCTATGATATCACACTTGTTATTAACCACAATCTCAAACAGGTGTTAAACTCATTTTTGAATTTTGACATCTATGCAGAAGAGTTTACCCTTTGTATTGATACACAATGCCCATAACGCTAATCAGCTGTTCCAACCACCGTTGGGAAATCAATGTAAACGCTTTATTGCCACTTGCATAAAAGCCAATAACGCCTAATCGGTGATTAACTTGACAGCTAACCAAACAAAATACGTCAATTAAACTCATACTAATCGTTATCGGCTTTTATGCAAGCGGCCCTTAGAATTATGTTATGGCAAGTATAATCGATTACACTGATTTCCATTAGTTTGGTTAGAACAGCTGATTAGCGTGAAATGTATGAAAGTTGGCCCAGTGGCAGCCTTACTTTGCTTGCTTGAAACGCTTCAAAACGTCGAATAGCCCAAATCTCTATTTGACAGCGTTTTGCACGCTTCGCTGTTTGTCTTGTTGTTGTCTTGTTTGTCTCATCCTGTATTTTTGACAACTTTTGTAGCTTTCAAAGGAAAGCAAGGTAAGCCTAGGTAAGCAAGGCAAGCAAAGCAAGCGTACATTGGGTCATCAGCTTTATGGGTATAGCGGGCTACTCACCTGCCAAGAAATGTCAAACTCCATATAAAAAAACGCTCAAGAAATGGTCAAGAACGGGTTTCACACGTCACATTTTCTTGAGCCAATACTCAGCTCAGAAGAAAAAATACAGCACTTTTCGATAGTTGGCAACGCCGGTTTACCTCAAGAAATAAATATGCTCGTATATATTTCTTGAGCTAAACGTGCAGATTCACGGCAAAGATGAGTACATGTCTCGCTAAACATATTTTGTACATTTTTATAATAGTAATTTGCAAGAAAATGGAAAATGCCGTAAACGTCAAAATTTCTTGACCAGGCACAAGAAATATATGCTGGTTTTTTTCTTGAAGCGCGCTACCCACCTGCCAAGAAATGCCTCAAGAAAAAAACTAGCATATATTTCTTATGCCTGAGGGTGAATTCTGGTTCTATGATATGATAACGTGAACAAAAATTTGTATGAGTTTGAAGTTTCTTTTCACAAATTTTGTATGAAAATTCTTTTCATTTTATCATTTCATAGAACCAGAATTCACCCCCTGGTCAAGAAATTTTGACGTTTACGGAATTTTCCATTTTATTGCAGATTATTAATATAAAAATGTATAAAACATGTGCAGCGAAGTATATACTCATCTTTGCCGTGAATCTGCACGTTTACCTCAAGAAATATATACGAGCATATTCACAGCCTAGTTTCTGTTATTGAAAAATCGCTCTATGAAAAGGAGTACTGTCTTGTGGCCCTCTTAGATATTGAAGGAGCCTTCAACAACATAAGCCCTGATGGTATAAACACCGCTTTAACAAGTCTGGGAATAAGCAGGTCTTTTATTGGACTTAGTGATCAACTACTAAGGGGTAGACGAATAGTTTCATCACTGGGCTCGGTTGACTTATCACACTATGTCACAAGGCGAACGCCTCAGGGTGGTGTACTCTTCCCGCTTCTATGGAACCTCACTGGGGAAGGTAGTGGCATATGCAGATGACTTAGCTATAGTATATAGGGGCAAATTCCCACAAACCCTGTGCGATTTGATGCAAGTAGTACTGCGAGAGGTTTCCTCATGGTGCTCGCGCTGCGGACTGTGCATCAACCCGGGAAAGGTAGAACTGGTCCTTTTCACCAACCGATATAAGATACCACCGTTAATACTACCAAAACTGAATGACATGCGCCTGAACTTGGCACAGTTCTTGATAGGAAACTAACCTGGAAGGAGAATGTTCTTCAGCGCCAGAAGAAAGCGTGTATTGCACTCTACGCGTGCAAAAGAGCCATGGGAAAAAAACGGGGGCTCAGCCCCAAAATATGCAAATGGATCTACACTGCAATCATTCGACCAATCAATGGAGTTGTGGTATGGTGGCCTGCGCTGAGCAAGGCAACAAACCTTAATCTGTTGGGTAAAGTACACAGATCTTGCATGATCTGTATAAGCGGTGCGTTAAAAACAACGCCCAATGAAGCACTCCAGGCCATTCTTGGCATTTTGCCACTCGATCTGGAAGGGCACCGGGTAGCAGCAGCATCGGCTCTGCGTCTAAGGGAAACGTCCGGCTGGGGCGCAAGCACTACTGGACACGCCAGTATTTTGGGATCCTATAGCATTCATTCCCAGCATGGAAGAATGGGAGAGCACGGATCGGAGTCCCGCCACTCATGGCGGCACTTCCATTTATACTGATGGCTCGAAGTTAGACAGCAGAGTTGGAAGAGGGGTTTATTCAAAGGATCTGAACCTTGAGCTCTCCTTCAGACTACCTGATCACTGCAGTGTCTTCCAGGCTGAAGTTTCAGCAATCATGGACGCCGCAGTTTGGATAGGCCAACACACTATCAGAGGATATTTTTATTTTCAGCGACAGCCAAGCGGCCATCAAAGTCCTTGGCTCTTAAGGGTCGAATACATAAAGCTTTGTTAACCTCGCCTGACATTTGCTACCTCAAAACTTTGCGTCCAACTTCAGAGGTATGCTACAATGAACGCCTTGGCGCTTCTCTTTTATACATTTGTTTTCGTTGTTTTTTTCTTTGCATTCGTAGTGTTTTAGTTAATTTATTAATTTAATAGAGAAAAAATGAATTAATTATTATTTTCTCCAACATTTTATTCTTTAATTGAAGCAAAGTCATAAACATCTGATTGTCAAAGCAAGCAAAATTTGAGAGTTTGCCAAATTTCAACCTCGCTTCAACTTTGAGGTCTCCAATTTGCCATGCTTGGTTTAAATACGTATACTGAACTTTTCTGTCAAAGTCAAAGTTTGAGGTAAAGCCAAAATAAAGTTTTATGTAACTGACCCATTACTCGTTCAACTCTGAACTGATGCTCAGCTGTTGTCGATCTCTACAAGAGATGGCCCAACAGAACCGCGTGAACCTTACATGGGTCCCGGGGCATAGGGACATTGAGAGAATTTGTAGGGCAGACGTACTTGCGAGGCAGGGCACGACCGAGCAGGTTCTTTGGGATAAAGAGCGCTTAGGTATGCCGTTTGCCATATGCAAGCTAATGCTGAAAGAGTACACACTCCGCCAAGCCAACGAAAGATGGCTGCAATCTATTCTACTAGGAAAAGACAGAAGCTTACTTGAGTCTTCTTTTATTATTGCTCTACAGTTGTTTAAAACATCACGCATTTTCTTTCGGTGGCTTTTTGTCCTGGTAGAAGATTCTTGCAGGGAAGGTGAAGCCAAATTTGCCAGTGTAAACGGTGTTGCACTGGCTCATTTAAATTCGCCAAATTTCGTGCGGTGTAAATGTACTATAACGCGTTTACGTTCAAGCGGGCTACTCACCTGCCAAGAAATGTCAAACTCCATATAAAAAAACGCTCAAGAAATGGTCAAGAAACGTTTTCACACGTCAAATTTTCTGGAGCCAATACTCAGTTCATAAGAAAAAATACAGTACTTTTCGATAGTTGGCAACGCCGGTGTACCTCAAGAAATAAATAAGCTCGTATATATTTCTTGAGATAAACGTGCAGATCCACGGCAAAGATGAGTATAAACTTCGCTACACATGTTTTATACATTTTTATATTAGTAATATGCAATAAAATGGAAAATTTGGTAAACGTCAAAATTTCTTGACCAGGCACAAGAAAAATATGCTCGTTTTTTTCTTGAGGCATTTCTTGGCAGGTGAGTAGCCCGCTTGATACTAAATAATTAGCGAAATTTTCCACATTCGGAATTTATTTCTCACGGTGGAAAATCCGCTTATTTTAAATGCACAGTGAGATAAGCTGGAATTATTGGTGATGTTTGTCGTAACGCTTTGTTTGTTTGTTTGTTTGATGATTTAAGTTACTTCCATTTGCTTGAAATGGAAGATTTATTTGGCCCGGCTCATATGAGCTATAACGCCATCACTAATTCTTTAAATATAATTTAATGTTCTTTATTCTGAGTTCATTTTCTGTATGCTTTTCACTTTTCTTTTCCAAATCATATTCTTTTTTTTATTCTTTTTGTTCAGTTTCTGCTTGGTATTGCCAAGCGCAAAGTTTAATGTTCAGTTATCTTTGTGGTTACGTCATGAGTTATCTTGTTGAATTTGACTTGACCATCACTAATTCTTTAATGTTCTGATTTATTCCTTTTCTTTCTTCAGTTTTTTCTATTATCTTTCTTCATTTGTCCGTATTCTTCTTTTTTGTCACTATGGCGTTCTTTTATCGTTTGGTGTTGCCAAGCGTGTTTTTCACAAACGCTACTGTTCCGTTATTTTAACAAACGCGGTGTTCGGTATTATGATACCGTTATGTATTTTTCTAAGTACATATTCTTTTTAGCCTCGGTTATATTTTTGAAAATCAAATTCTTTATTAAATTCAGGGTTTATTTGGCCCACGCCATAACTAATTCTTTTCCTATCTTTGTGTTCTTCTTTTCTTTTCAAGTCTTATGCTTTTCATTATTTTTTGTGTTGCCAAGCATACACTTCCGGTATACTCAGCCACGCCGTATAACGGCGAGGTGTACGGTACCTTGTACCGCTATGTTATTTTTCTTTAGATTACACTATGTTCTTTTTCTTTGTAGTCCACAAATTTCTTTAAATCTTTTGCGTTGTTATTTGGCCTACGCCTTCATTTTCCACTTTTAAATCTTTCACTTGTACCGCTATGGTCTTTTTCTTTAGATTACACTATGTTCTTTTTCTTTGTAGTTCACAAATTTTTATTGAATCATGGCCCACGCCTTCATTTTCCACCTTTAAATCTTTCACTTTTCTTTTGCTTAATTTTTTCGTTTTCGTAGAAGTGCAAAGCTTTCCCTAGGACTAGCCTAGGGAAGCATGCACATCCCAACACCTTCGGCCTGCCAGGAAGGCGTCCGACCACGCCAACTTCACAAACCGAACTGTTGTCGTAACGCTGCAGTCGTATCCAATCAGCTGATTCGACCAACCTTATGGGATTCAATGCAATCGATTATTGGTGCCATATCGTAACGCTAAGGTCGTAATCGGATCGTAGCCAACCAATTGGTTTTTGGTTTTCCGCGGTAACGATAAACAGCTGATTACGACTACAGCGTTACGTCAAACATCGCCAATAATTCCAGCTATAGTCCGGCCGATTCTAATGAATTTTTCACTTTGCGGTTTGCACCGGTTCACTAGTGAAAAATCATTTAAAATTGCCATGAGTGATTTGGCGGAGCGGAATTTCTTACTTTCGAAATCATCTGTTAAGAGGGCTACTCACCTGCCAAGAAATGTCAAACGCCATATAAAAAAACGCTCAAGAAATGGTCAAGAATTGTTTTCACATGTCAAATTTTCTTGAGCCAATACTCAGCTCATAAGAAAAAATACACCAATTTTCGATGATTGGCAACGCCGGTTTACCTCAAGAAATAAATATGCTCGTATATATTTCTTGTGGTAAACGTCTAGATTCACGGCAAAGATGAGTATATACTTCGCTGTACATGTTTTATACATTTTTATAATAGTAATCTGCAATAAAATGAAAAATGCCGTAAACGTCAAATTTTCTTGACCAGGCATAAGAAATATATGCTTGGTTTTTTCTTGAGGCATTTCTTGGCAGGTGGGTAGCCCGCTTTAATGTGAAATGTTTTTTCTGTTTAATACTTGCGAATATCGGAAAGTGAGAAAACTCGTGCGGAAAATTTGTTTAGAATTGGGCTGATTGATTTCCAAAGGTTGGTTGGAACAGCTGATTAGCGTTATGGGTATGGCTTTAGCGTTAAGGAAGATTAACGGAGCCCTAAAAAATTAGAATTTCTTGATTTTGAGGCATTGAACAATGGGGTCTATCAGCTAATAATAAAATACATAATAAATTCGGCCTTTTAATTTCAAAGATGCCAGTTTTCATCTTTTCAATTCGATAAGTTTTCTAAATGATTGGCAATACATCTTCTCTGGTATAAATTTATCTGAATGCGTTAATACTTTTCTTCAAGTGTTGTCTGGCATACTTGAAAGAAATCGAAAACTTTTCACTATGGCAGCCCTAAATTAATTTATTGTGAATTCGTCACAATATTTTTCATTCGATGGCGGAAATTGATGAGAAAATACGACGACGACGAAGTGCAGAAAAAATTTTATTAATTTTCACGGGAAAAATTGCAAAAACTTGTGCAATTGGTGTCTAAATCAAAAGTATCTGCTACGCCAAATAAATATCTAATGAAATTATGGCTGCAGAACAACGTGTATTAAAACAGGATGGCTATTTAGATGTGGGTAGTGTCGAGGAGTCGCGTAATATCGCCTACCATCCACACCTCAATGTAATTCTTGTCTTCGACTCCAGTAATCAAGTGAAAATTCTCGATGTGCATTCAGGAGTTATATTACAAACGTATAATTTGAGAGGAAATGGTAAGAAAGTGCATACAAATATTTTGGAACGTTGCAGTCAGCAATATTGTAAAGATACAAATTTTATTGAGACGTCCAATTAGACGTACATATGTACGTATGTCGAGTCGTGCAAATTGGTGTTAGTGCGTAGTTGGGATGCGGTTGTAAATTTCGGTTTTTAGGTAATTTTAGACAGCTGTTATTAGAATCGATCTGGTTTGGTTGAATTTTTATCGTATGCACAGTCCGTTAGCATACCCGACTGTTGCTTTGTTTAGATTTTGCATACAACGGTATCGTTTCATAGATGTATATATGTTATGGTGTTGATATTTTCTTAATACCCTGCCTGTACCTACATATATGTGTTAAGATCAATGTAATTCGTAATCACCACAAGCCCAAACCTAGTGGGAAGGGCTTCGTATTAATGTTGTTGGTGATGTTGTTGTTAGCAGTGATTCGCCCTGCCTAGAGTGTATGATCATTCCGAAGATATTTATCAAGCTCTTCTAACGGAAGTCGCAGGAAACGAGTGGTTTCAAGTCCGCTTATGGTACCGCAGATCAAACGGTACCGTAATCTGACAGTTCAGAAGGAACTGTATGCTCAGCATTTCCGCGTTCTCTCTAACGTTGAGCAATTAACCTCTTGCTGAAGGTGATACTCAGAAGACATGAGGAGACATCCCGTAAGAGTTCTGATTTTGGTCGACCAAATCGGTGCAGCGTAGTCAAATACCAATCGGCCAAAGGCCTTATATGTAATCAACAACGTTTCTTTATACATTTATTTTATATATTATTCATTGACCCTTTGACAGATCGAATAACTTATTACTTAAATTATTCTTTTTGTTATTAACGAACAAACTGAGCAACATCTCACTAACAATACTAGATACCGTGATTGCAGATTCGTTCTTGCTAAGGAACTAGACGTATAGCTTTGTATGTTGTGGCTAGAAATTTTTCATTTTTCCCTTTATAATGCTCGTTGATCAGAGGAGAAATTAGGAATTTCTAACCGCAGCGTGTCCTAATACACCAACTCTGCTTGTTTGATTTTGTGAGATAATTGCTACTATATTCGTTAATACATGTATTTTGATGTTATTTTTTGTTATATATGTATGTATGTATACATTTTTTTTTGCCGATTATCAACACTTAGCGACACCTGTCGCTTCTTAGTTGCGATTAGGGCAAGTAGCTAGTACTTGCCCGACTGTTGCGGGAGCAGTTTGGTATGAGCAGTCAACCCTACTTGGCCATCTTACCCCCTTCTTCTGTAAGAAAGAAGTTTGGAAATGAAAGGTGGGAGCCATCTTATTTGAAGGTCAACTATTAAGTTAATTTTTGGCGATTTTTTCTGTAACGCTCAAGATTTCAAGTCCTCGGCCGGATGTGATACCGGTACGCCCCGGTACTGCCCGACTGTCTCGGGAGCCATTTGGTATGACCAGTGGAACCTTCTTAGTCATGTCATCTCTCCACCCCTAAGGAAGGAGAATGGGTTCCCTATGTACAGTCACTTCTCAGAGCAGAAAACCCAGGACATCGCCATGGATCTCTGCGCAGTGGAACCACCCGGGGTTTTACCTCGGCCAAGGACTGTCACTTTCAATGTAACCCTGTTTAGTATGTTTTGTCCCATTCCGAAACTATCATCCTCCCCCCTTGCAGATTATACACGCTAGCGTCATCTGTCAAATGCAATAACTGCTTAGGCCAATGCCACGTACTTCTATGCTCTGGGCTCGCTAACAGGAACCTCTGGACGGATGCGTTCATCGCACCATGCTGTAACACACCACAACCTACGACGCCAGCCAACCCGGATACACCAGGTCCACAGCTAAGTAGGCTGAGGCACAGCCTTGGTCTTAGGCTACCAACACCTGGGCGAACACATCCGTCTCTCACGCCTATGGTTAACTCGACATCGACCCCACCGGCGCACTTCCAAATCTTACAGCACAACTGTAACGGATTAACTGGTAAGATCGCAGAGATAACTAATTTGATGACGCAATATGACATAAAACTTGCCGCAATCCAAGAAACCAAGCTCAGTCCAAGGTCGGACCTCATTACCTATGGCGGATATAACATTCACCGGAAAGACCGTCATAGAGTAACAGGAGGTCTGGGAGGTGGTCTAGCGTTCATAACGCACAACTCTGTACAGTATCATCTATTTGATACCGACATCGAAGGAACGGATGATATCTTAGAAAGCCAAGGTATTACCATCCGTGCAGGAGATGTCGATCTGCAAATCATTAACATCTACATACCCCCTGTCTCAAGTTGCCCCACCGGTTATCACCCCGACATTAGCTTGCTATTACGAGGAGATAACCGCGTGATCCTGGGCGACTTCAATGCGCACCACGACATGTGGCACTCAAACTTGCCAGCAGACAATAGGGGGCATGTACTTGCAGAACAAATAGATGATACGGCTTTCTGTACATTGAACGGAGACGCCCCAACGAGAGTATCGGGTAACCGCTATAGTTCGCCAGATATTTATATCGTAAGTGCAGGACTATTGAACAACACCAATTGGCGACCCATACTCACGTTGGCTTCTGACCATCTCCCAATAGTCATTACCATCGAACGACCGACGGACTTTATTACACCTGAGCATGGTACATATATTAACTTTACCAAGGCGGACTGGGACAGTTTTCAGACATATACGGACGAATCCTTGGCTGCTCTATCCATTCCTACGGACGTACGCAAAGGCGAACGAGACTTCCGCAACATCATTGACTCGGCCTCTAAACGCTTCATTCCTGCGGGTCGAATATCTCAAATAAGACCAAATTTCCCCGCGGAGGCAGCGGCCATGGCTAGAGAAAGAGATGAAGTGCGAAGTCTCAATCCCGCAGACCCCCGTATAAAGGATCTCAACGCGGAAATTCGTAGGTTGGTCGATAAACATAAACTGGCCAAATGGAAACAACACCTAGAGCAATGCAACCTCTCTGATGGTGTTGGCAAATTATGGACTACGGTCAAAGCTCTATCTAATCCAACACAACACAAGGATAAAGTAGATATTACTTTCGGTGATAGGGTGAAGAAGGACCCTAGGGGATGTGCGAACGCCTTCTGTAGACAATTTGTACTATATTCCCCGCCCGATAGAGCTAAACGTAGAACCATGCGACAGGCGCGTAAATATAAAAACCAAAATACGCCCATTGTCATCACTGCCTCAGAGGTCAAGGAAGCCATCAGACAGGCTAAGCCCTCAAAATCCATCGGCCCCGACGGCATTGCCATGAAGATGCTGAAACATCTAGGCCAGAAGGGACACAAATACTTAGCGGCTCTATTCAGTCTTTCACTGAACACTTTCGTCATTCCTGAAATATGGAAAAAGGCGAGAGTGGTTCCATTACTAAAACCTAGAAAACCGGCAAACATAGGCGATTCATATCGTCCTATATCACTTTTGTCACCGGTAGTGAAGACGCTAGAGTCCATTTTGCTCCCGTATTATACTGCAAATCTGCACCTGGCTAGTCATCAACATGGCTTCCGTAAGCTGCACAGCACCACCACCGCACTCAATGCCATTACAACTCAAATAAATAGCGGCCTAAATCAAAGCCAACCAAATCACAGGACTGTGTTAGTGGCACTTGATCTGTCGAAAGCTTTTGACACAGTCAACCATGCCACTCTCATACAAGATCTGTTTGAGACACAGACACCTGATGGTTTAAAGAGATGGACCGCTAATTATTTGAGTGGACGGCAGGCGTCGGTTAACTTTAGAAACGCAAAATCAAAACCTAGACGTATTAGACAGGGGGTGCCACAGGGTGGTGTCCTATCCCCGACACTGTTTAATTTCTATCTATCGAAGATGCCCCCACCACCAGAGGGCGTCTCCGTCGTTTCATATGCCGACGACTGTACAATAATGGCGACGGGGAAGGGCCCCTATACTGATGAACTCTGTACGAGAATCAATGGTTACCTCTGCGACCTTTCCAGGTTTTTCACTGAGCGAGATCTGACAATATCTCCGACAAAATCAACGGCGACGCTTTTTACGACATGGACGCACCAGGTGAGAAATGAATTAGACATTTTCGTTGATGGCACTAAGCTACCAACTGTCAGCCACCCAAAGTTATTAGGGATGACACTGGATAATACTTTCTCATTTGCTGGTCATGTGTCTGCAATGGTCTCAAAGGTACGTGGTCGCAACAAGATCCTCAAGTCACTTGCCGGCAGTACTTGGGGAAAAGACAAAGAAACGTTGCTGACTACATATAAGGCCATTGGCCGACCAGTCTTTGACTATGCTGCGCCCATATGATCGCCTAATGTACATAACACCAACTGGACGAAGTTACAAGTCTGCCAAAATACTGCCATCAGAACTGCTACGGGATGTCTCCTCATGTCTTCCGAGTCTCACCTCCATCAGGAGGCAAAACTGCTCAATGTAAAAGAGCATGCGGAAATGCTGAGCAGGCAATTCCTTCTGAACTGCCACAAGCCAGCACATCCAAACCGTCATCTTTTGGACATAGATCCGCCCCCGAGAGACATAAGGAAACATCTCCGTAAACATTATGATGAGATCCGGCATCATATTACCTTGCCGTTTGATCTGCAGAATCATAAGCGGGCTCTAACCGACATCCACACCGAGTCGGTAGACACTTTTGTCGGATCTCTACCTGTGAATCCCGTTCTGAACAGTCCTCCACCGGATATTGCTGAAGAAGAACGCACCTTACCAAGGGAGACAAGAGTGACCTTGGCACAGCTTAGGTCTGGATATAGTGTAAGGTTAAACTCCTACTTATCCAGACTTAATGATACAATCTTAAATACATGCCCTGCATGTGGTAGGACCCCCCATGATACTCTACATCTGTTCAATTGTTCATCTGAACCTACTCTTCTAACCCCTCTGTCCCTCTGGACAAACCCTGTTGAAACTGCACGTTTCCTTGGACTCCCCTTAGAAGAGCTTGATGAAGATCTTCGGAATGATCATACACTCTAGACAGGGCAATGCATTGTTAACAACAACAACAAGGAGAATGGGTAATAAGAGGTTAGAGGCATCATATCCGTAGATCAACCTATGTGCGTATTAGACGCCTCTTACTACTGGTATGCCTACCACGGGTATATTCTGAACCACTAACTCACAGGGGTTCGAGTTCTAATGTTGTTCTCTACTCTTGCCCACGAATAGAGAATAGTTAGAAAATCACCCTGGTTATATAACGTGAAGACGAACATTTCTCCATCGTGAGATATTTCTCCAGACGGGATTGTGTTTGTTGGGTATTAGTCGCCACCGGTACGCCTACCTCGGTCATATTTTAAACCAGAGACTTGTAACAAAACAGAAACCAAATTTATTTTGTTCCTTGTAATACAAACAGTAACAAAAAGTCAGAACAGAAACAAAACCTGTAACAGAAGCAAAATTAATTTTGTTCCTTGTAACAAAACTTCAACAGAAACAAAATTAATTTTATTCCTTGTAACAGAAACCGAAACAAAATTATTAGGGGTATTCTCTCTAAATTTTTTCCATGAAAAACAAGAATTTAACACACTATTGTCAAAATTGCAAAATGCAAGAAATAAAAACACACGCATTTTGATGTTTCATGAAAAAAATTTTGAAAGAAAATTTTCCAATTTTGACAATAATGTGTAAATTTCCTGTGTTTTTTATGAAAAAAATTTAGAGAGAAGACCCCTACCCAGTGGGAAAGTAGGTAATGCATTACCTTTTTCATCCATGAAAAGAAGCATGAGCCTTTGCTAACGCATGAAAAAATATTTGAAAAATCTTCCCATGTAATGTATTTCGTAAGGTATTATTTTTCAAAAGCATTACTTTTTCCAATGAACGTAAATATTTGTGTTTCCTCGGTCCGTATCAACCGAAACTTGACATTTATCCGATCAATACAAATATTCCCACGAACAAACAACGTCCATTTAATCCAGCTTGGTATGGAGAATTTTCTTGTTTGGAATATAGTCCCCATAAAGATGCAGTTTTTTGTCTTGCTTGCATTTTATTTCCTGAAGGGCCAGGAAGATGTTTCGCTAGTTCAGAATGGCTATCAGTAGGAGTCCGCTAGTGGCATAAAATGAAGAGTCGTGGTCGAGAGAAAAAAGGCAAACTACTTCAGCACTTCACTTCCGAATCTCACAAGGCAGCTCTATATGATTACTCCAATTTTATCAACGAAGGGGCCCATATTGATATATTAATAGATAGATCCATCAGGGACAACAAGATTAAAGAAGTACAAGAAAAAGAGTATCATTCAAGGGTTTTACGAGTTTTGTTCGATGTTGCGAGGACTCTGGGAAGGCAAGGTCTCGCTTTACGTGGTCACAAAGATTCACCAGTAAACAATGATAGAAATTTTCGACAGATTGTTCATTTAATTGCCCGGCATTGTTCCCTTGTTTAAAAAATGGTTGGACGAAATCTCCGAAAGACCATATCATGTTACTTACCTCAGTCCCGTGACTCAAAATGAATTCATCGATTTATTAGGGAATGAAACTGAAAAAGGCCATCGTCAGCGAAGTTAACCAAGCGGGAATATTTTCTGTAATGGCTGATACTACTCCAGACCTGTCACATCAAGATCGATTAGCTGTAAATATTCGGTATGCGCATCAAACAAATGAAGGAATTGTACCTGTTGAACGGCTTTTGAAGATGGATATCATCATCATCATCATTTATTGGCGCTTAACCGCCTAAGCGATTTTGGCCGTCGCCTATCAAAGCACGCCAGTCATTCCTTTTTAGCGATAACTGATGCCAATTGGAAACCCCAAGGGAGTTCAAGTCATCCTCCACCTGTTTTTTCCATCTCAGTCGAGGCCTCCCCCTTCCTCTGCTGCCGAATTCGGGTGACGATTGGAAAACCTTCTGGGCTGGAGCTTCTTTGTCCATTCGCATGACGTGACCCAGCCAGCGGAGCCTTTGGGCTTTAATTCGCTGGACTATGGTCAGATCTGCGTAAAGCTCGTACAGCTCATCGTTAAATCTCCTTCGATACTCGCCGTCGGCATCACGGGAAGGACCATAAATCTTCCGGAGAACTTTTCTCTCAAATACTCCAAGGGCCATCTCATCTTCTCTTGACATTGTCCATGAATCTGAGCCATACATCAGGACAGGTATGATGAGAGTCTTATAGAGCGCGATCTTTGTTCTTCGAGAGAGGACTTTACTTCTCAATTGCCTACTCAGTCCAAAGTAGCACTTGTTCGCAAGAGTGATTCTCCGTTGGATTTCTAGACTGATATTATTTTCGGTGTTAATGCTGGTTCCCAAATAGACGAAGTCCCTCACAGTTTCAAATTTGTAACTATCAACAGTGACGTGGCTGCCAAGGCGCAGGTGCGCCGATTCTTTCTTTGATGACAGCAAATACTTCGTCTTGTCCTCGTTGACCGCAAGACCCACTTTTTTCGCTTCTTTATCCAGTCCAGAGAAGGCAGCGCTTACGGCGCGGTTGTTAAGGCCAATGATATCAATATCATCGGCATACGCCAGCAATTGCACGCTCTTGTAAAAGATTGTACCATTGCGGTTTAGCTCTCATCATCATTTATTGGCGCTTAACCGCCTAAGCGATTTTGGCCGTCGCCTATCAAAGCACGCCAGTCATTCCTTTTTAGCGATAACTGACGCCAATTGGAAACCCCAAGGGAGTTCAAGTCATCCTCCACCTGTTGTTTCCATCTCAGTCGAGGCCTCCCCCTTCCTCTGCTGCCGAATTCGGGTGACGATTGGAAAACCTTCTGGGCTGGAGCTTCTTTGTCCATTCGCATGACGTGACCCAACCAGCGGAGCCTTTGGGCTTTAATTCGCTGGACTATGGTCAGATCTGCGTAAAGCTCGTACAGCTCATCGTTAAATCTCCTTCGATACTCGCCGTCGGCATCACGGGAAGGACCATAAATCTTCCGGAGAACTTTTCTCTCAAATACTCCAAGGGCCATCTCATCTTCTCTTGACATTGTCCATGAATCTGAGCCATACATCAGGACAGGTATGATGAGAGACTTATAGAGCGCGATCTTTGTTCTTCGAGAGAGGACTTTACTTCTCAATTGCCTACTCAGTCCAAAGTAGCACTTGTTCGCAAGAGTGATTCTCCGTTGGATTTCTAGACTGATATTATTTTCGGTGTTGATACTGGTTCCCAAATAGACGAAGTCCCTCACAGTTTCAAATTTGTAACTATCAACAGTGACGTGGCTGCCAAGGCGCAGGTGCGCCGATTCTTTCTTTGATGACAGCAAATACTTCGTCTTGTCCTCGTTGACCGCAAGACCCACTTTTTTCGCTTCTTTATTCAGTCCAGAGAAGGCAGCGCTTACGGCGCGGTTGTTAAGGCCAATGATATCAATATCATCGGCATACGCCAGGGAGTCGCCCTGTCTGAAGCCTCGTTTGGTTTCAAATGGCTCAGAGAGGTCCTTCCCGACTCTGACGGAGCTGTTAGTATTGCTCAACGTCATTTGGCAAAGCCGTATAAGCTTTGCAGGGAAGTCAAATTCAGACATGGCGGCATACAGGCAACTCCTTTTTGCGCTGTCAAAAGCGGCTTTGAAATCGACAAAGAGATGGTGTGTGTCGATTCTTTTATCATGGGTCTTCTCCAGGATTTGGCGTATCGTGAAAATCTGGTCGATGGTAGACTTACCAGGTCTAAAGCCACACTGATAAGGTCCAATCAGCTTGTTAAGATGGATATCGTCCTGACTAAAAAATCAGGAGAAGAGCTGGCTGGAAAAATTGTAACAGCTCTTCAGTCGATGGGAATTTCCATAAAAAACATTGTTTTCCAATCTTATGATTTTGCAAAAAACATGTCTGGAAAGTTTAAAGGCACGCAGCAAAAATTAGCGGAAAAATGTGAAAAACGTATTCCCTATATTCCATGTCATGCTCATAGAATCAACATATTTGTTGAAGCTTCATGCAATGCAAGCTGTTTGATTAAAGAATTTTTTAATGTTTTAGAAGCTTTGTATTTTTTTTTTCTGGAAGTACGAAACGTTTCTTGTGTTTGCACGAAGAGTTAGGTAATATTGAAAATTCATTGCAGTTGAAGAATTTGTCAAAAACACGGGCAGAAACAGTCAAACTGTATGGATTTCTTTCGAAGGCATCATTCATGCTCTTGAAACTATAAAGAAAGATTCCGAAAATTTTTACAGCAATTCACGTATACAAGCTTCAGGCTTGTTAAAAAAAATTTTGGACTTCGATTTTAAAAGCTCTTTATTTTTTTGCAAAAATATAATGTTCAAAGTTAAAAATTTGACAGGAAATTTGGAAGCTGAAGAACTTAACATCATCGATGCTTTATTGTTGATTCAAAGCACATCAGAGTCATTTCAGCAAATGAACGATGATATTCAAATAAACGATTTGATTTTGAGCTCGGTTTCCTTTGCTCGGAAGTGGGAGATAAGCCCCGAAAACGACTTTTCAAAGCATCACAGAACGCGACGAGTGTCAAAAAAAATTTACGAAAATCCGGAATCTGCTACAATTTTCGATTTTGAAACATTTTATAGAAAAGAATTCAAAATTGTTCTTCAAGTTTTTACAAGTTGCATCCAAGAAAAGTTACAAGAAAGTTTGTCAACTTTCAAACCCATTCAGGAAATGTTTAGAATTCCACTAGACAGAAATAATGTTACGATTGATTTGATAAACTCTATTGTACAATTGGAACCCGAATTTTTCAAGGAAGAAGTCGAATGTTTGCTTTGTGAGTTACAAATTCTTTTTGACTCATGTCAAAGTTGTAAATCATTCGAAGATATTTCCACGGTAGCATTCAAGTTAAAACGAGTTACTCCCTTAGCATATAAACTGGTTCGTTATATTTTGACTGCTCCTGTCACGTCAGCATCGTGTGAACGTTCCTTCAGTAAATTGAAAATAGTTTTCGACCGTTTGCGCACAACAATGGGAGATGATCGTTTAAATTCGTTGATGTTGCTCTTCTCTTCAAAAGATAAAGTAGATGAAATTGACCTTTGTGAAGTTGTTCAAAAATGGTCCTTACTAAAACATCGCAGAGTCAAAATTTGAATTTAATTCTTCAATTTTTCTCAAAAAAATTTTTCTTTGTAAAATTATTTTGATTTTTGTGAAAAGGGTATCTTTTTAGTATGTATTTAATTTTGTAAAACATTATATACGACGAAAATAAAGAAAGAGTAAACAAACACTGTAATTTTTAATTCATTCGGTAACATATTGCGCATTTTCACAAGTGTATTTCACCTATTTTTTTTTTTTTTTTTAATCCATTATTATACCTATAAAAAATGTCGGCAAATTTTCGAGATCAGTCGGCATATCAGTAAGATTTTGTTTCTTTTTCTGTTACTGTTCAAGGAACGAAATTAATTTTGTCATGGGGTAAGAAATTAATTTTGTTTCTGTTACCAGTTTTGTTACAATAATTTTTTTCTGCTTTTGTTTCTTTTACAAGGAAAAAAATTAATTTTGTTTCTGTTACAGTTTTGTTACTTACTTACTTAAAATAGCCTTTAACCGTCTAGACGATTTTGGCCGCCCAACATGTGACGCCAGTCGGTTCTCTGTTGAGCTAATTGGCGCCAATTAGAGACACCGCGTGCTTGCAGGTCTGCCTCTACTTGGTCCTGCCATCGAAGTGGTGGTCTCCCTCTTCCTCTACTTCCACCGGCGGGTGCCGATAAAAATACCTTATGGGCCGGAGCGTCTTCTTCATTCGCACTACGTGTCCTAGCCAGCGGAGCCGCTGGGTTTTAATTCGCTGAACTATGTCCACGTCTGTGTAAAGCTCATACAGGTCATCATTATATCTTCTTCGGTACTCGCCGTCGCCAATTTTTACAAAGAACAAAATTAATTTTGTTTCTGTTACAAGTTTTGTTACAATAAATTTTGTTTCTGTTTCTGTTACAAGGAACAAAATTAATTTCGTTTCTGTTACAGTTTGGTTTCTGCTGGAACCGTTACGGAGTTTTGTTACGACTTTTGTTACAAAGCAGTTTTATTTCTGTTTCAGTTTTGTTACAAGCTGTGTAACAGAAACCGAAACTGAAACGCGTTACAAGTCCCTGTTTTAAACCCCTAACCGGCAGAGATTTTCCCCCACGATACTTTGCATTTCCCAAATGTTCAATTGAAACTTCTGGTGGTGGCCTATTCCCGACACTGTTTAACTTCCATTTATCGAAGATGCCCTCTCCACCGAATGGTGTCTCCATCGTTTCTTATGTCGACGACTGTACGACAATGGCTACGGGGAAGGGCCTCCATAATAGAGGTATACGCCGGCAAATTTCTCGGCGGCGGCGGCGGCGTGGGTACATTTTTATAGTGCGCCGGCTTGAGTAGTTTTCTTTGAGATTCAACTGTTGAGATTTTTATTGTTTTCAAAATGTATCAAAAATTTGAATGGCCATTTGGGAAAAAGACAAACGCAGGTTCCTAAATGAAATTTAATGGGACAAAAAGGTGCTGAAACGTTTTTTTTTAGAGCTCCAGATACCCGGTAGTTAGTTAGATACCCGGGTATCGTTCGTTGCTCAACTGCTCGAATGTTTGCTCACAATCAAAATGTATTAAATACATTTTGTTTTGAACAGTTCGAGCTGATAGAAAAAATTTCAAAATTTATTTTGACTGCTCCTGTCACGTCAGCATCGTGTGAACGTTCCTTCAGTAAATTGAAAATAGTTTTCGACCGTTTGCGCACAACAATGGGAGATGATCGTTTAAATTCGTTGATGTTGCTCTTCTCTTCAAAAGATAAAGTAGATGAAATTGACCTTTGTGAAGTTGTTCAAAAATGGTCCTTACTAAAACATCGCAGAGTCAAAATTTGAATTTAATTCTTCAATTTTTCTCAAAAAAATTTTTCTTTGTAAAATTATTTTGATTTTTGTGAAAAGGGTATCTTTTTAGTATGTATTTAATTTTGTAAAACATTATATACGACGAAAATAAAGAAAGAGTAAACAAACACTGTAATTTTTAATTCATTCGGTAACATATTGCGCATTTTCACAAGTGTATTTCACCAATTTTTTTTTTTTTTTTTAATCCATTATTATACCTATAAAAAATGTCGGCAAATTTTCGAGATCAGTCGGCATATCAGTAAGATTTTGTTTCTTTTTCTGTTACTGTTCAAGGAACGAAATTAATTTTGTCATGGGGTAAGAAATTAATTTTGTTTCTGTTACCAGTTTTGTTACAATAATTTTTTTCTGCTTTTGTTTCTTTTACAAGGAAAAAAATTAATTTTGTTTCTGTTACAGTTTTGTTACTTACTTACTTAAAATAGCCTTTAACCGTCTAGACGATTTTGGCCGCCCAACATGTGACGCCAGTCGGTTCTCTGTTGAGCTAATTGGCGCCAATTAGAGACACCGCGTGCTTGCAGGTCTGCCTCTACTTGGTCCTGCCATCGAAGTGGTGGTCTCCCTCTTCCTCTACTTCCACCGGCGGGTGCCGATAAAAATACCTTATGGGCCGGAGCGTCTTCTTCATTCGCACTACGTGTCCTAGCCAGCGGAGCCGCTGGGTTTTAATTCGCTGAACTATGTCCACGTCTGTGTAAAGCCCATACAGGTCATCATTATATCTTCTTCGGTACTCGCCGTCGCCAATTTTTACAAAGAACAAAATTAATTTTGTTTCTGTTACAAGTTTTGTTACAATAAATTTTGTTTCTGTTTCTGTTACAAGGAACAAAATTAATTTCGTTTCTGTTACAGTTTGGTTTCTGCTGGAACCGTTACGGAGTTTTGTTACGACTTTTGTTACAAAGCAGTTTTATTTCTGTTTCAGTTTTGTTACAAGCTGTGTAACAGAAACCGAAACTGAAACGCGTTACAAGTCCCTGTTTTAAACCCCTAACCGGCAGAGATTTTCCCCCACGATACTTTGCATTTCCCAAATGTTCAATTGAAACTTCTGGTGGTGGCCTATTCCCGACACTGTTTAACTTCCATTTATCGAAGATGCCCTCTCCACCGAATGGTGTCTCCATCGTTTCTTATGTCGACGACTGTACGACAATGGCTACGGGGAAGGGCCTCCATAATAGAGGTATACGCCGGCAAATTTCTCGGCGGCGGCGGCGGCGTGGGTACATTTTTTAGTGCGCCGGCTTGAGTAGTTTTCTTTGAGATTCAACTGTTGAGATTTTTATTGTTTTCAAAATGTATCAAAAATTTGAATGGCCATTTGGGAAAAAGACAAACGCAGGTTCCTAAATGAAATTTAATGGGACAAAAAGGTGCTGAAACGTTTTTTTTTAGAGCTCCAGATACCCGGTAGTTAGTTAGATACCCGGGTATCGTTCGTTGCTCAACTGCTCGAATGTTTGCTCACAATCAAAATGTATTAAATACATTTTGTTTTGAACAGTTCGAGCTGATAGAAAAAATTTCAAAATTTATTTTGACTGCTCCTGTCACGTCAGCATCGTGTGAACGTTCCTTCAGTAAATTGAAAATAGTTTTCGACCGTTTGCGCACAACAATGGGAGATGATCGTTTAAATTCGTTGATGTTGCTCTTCTCTTCAAAAGATAAAGTAGATGAAATTGACCTTTGTGAAGTTGTTCAAAAATGGTCCTTACTAAAACATCGCAGAGTCAAAATTTGAATTTAATTCTTCAATTTTTCTCAAAAAAATTTTTCTTTGTAAAATTATTTTGATTTTTGTGAAAAGGGTATCTTTTTAGTATGTATTTAATTTTGTAAAACATTATATACGACGAAAATAAAGAAAGAGTAAACAAACACTGTAATTTTTAATTCATTCGGTAACATATTGCGCATTTTCACAAGTGTATTTCACCTATTTTTTTTTTTTTTTTTAATCCATTATTATACCTATAAAAAATGTCGGCAAATTTTCGAGATCAGTCGGCATATCAGTAAGATTTTGTTTCTTTTTCTGTTACTGTTCAAGGAACGAAATTAATTTTGTCATGGGGTAAGAAATTAATTTTGTTTCTGTTACCAGTTTTGTTACAATAATTTTTTTCTGCTTTTGTTTCTTTTACAAGGAAAAAAATTAATTTTGTTTCTGTTACAGTTTTGTTACTTACTTACTTAAAATAGCCTTTAACCGTCTAGACGATTTTGGCCGCCCAACATGTGACGCCAGTCGGTTCTCTGTTGAGCTAATTGGCGCCAATTAGAGACACCGCGTGCTTGCAGGTCTGCCTCTACTTGGTCCTGCCATCGAAGTGGTGGTCTCCCTCTTCCTCTACTTCCACCGGCGGGTGCCGATAAAAATACCTTATGGGCCGGAGCGTCTTCTTCATTCGCACTACGTGTCCTAGCCAGCGGAGCCGCTGGGTTTTAATTCGCTGAACTATGTCCACGTCTGTGTAAAGCCCATACAGGTCATCATTATATCTTCTTCGGTACTCGCCGTCGCCAATTTTTACAAAGAACAAAATTAATTTTGTTTCTGTTACAAGTTTTGTTACAATAAATTTTGTTTCTGTTTCTGTTACAAGGAACAAAATTAATTTCGTTTCTGTTACAGTTTGGTTTCTGCTGGAACCGTTACGGAGTTTTGTTACGACTTTTGTTACAAAGCAGTTTTATTTCTGTTTCAGTTTTGTTACAAGCTGTGTAACAGAAACCGAAACTGAAACGCGTTACAAGTCCCTGTTTTAAACCCCTAACCGGCAGAGATTTTCCCCCACGATACTTTGCATTTCCCAAATGTTCAATTGAAACTTCTGGTGGTGGCCTATTCCCGACACTGTTTAACTTCCATTTATCGAAGATGCCCTCTCCACCGAATGGTGTCTCCATCGTTTCTTATGTCGACGACTGTACGACAATGGCTACGGGGAAGGGCCTCCATAATAGAGGTATACGCCGGCAAATTTCTCGGCGGCGGCGGCGGCGTGGGTACATTTTTTAGTGCGCCGGCTTGAGTAGTTTTCTTTGAGATTCAACTGTTGAGATTTTTATTGTTTTCAAAATGTATCAAAAATTTGAATGGCCATTTGGGAAAAAGACAAACGCAGGTTCCTAAATGAAATTTAATGGGACAAAAAGGTGCTGAAACGTTTTTTTTTAGAGCTCCAGATACCCGGTAGTTAGTTAGATACCCGGGTATCGTTCGTTGCTCAACTGCTCGAATGTTTGCTCACAATCAAAATGTATTAAATACATTTTGTTTTGAACAGTTCGAGCTGATAGAAAAAATTTCAAAATTTATGTCAGCAATTCATTTTTTAATTATAGGTATTAGAAAGAATTGAATGCAAAATTTTATACAGCGGAATGGTAATTCACTGACTAGTTTCCATGCGACCATGCATTTAGACATAGTGTTTTATACGGTCTGGCTGGCATCGACAGGCAAGTGGTCTTCACCTTGACCAAGGAAGCACTCGAGCCCCTTAAACGGTGCAATGGACGAGTGCACTACGGCATGGGTCAGATCGTGATCCACGTATACCGCGGCGATGCACAGCGCGCTGCTATTTCGGCTGCCCCGGTGGGCTCGGACATCGCAGTGCCGGTAGAGGAGTCGGAGATGTCCGACTCGGAAAGTATGGTATCTGCCACGTCAAATGGCGAAGGAGCAGTGAACAGCTCGGAGATGGGAGACAGCGTGCTGGACGGGGAGGACCTCAACGTCACAGTGATAGCAGCTTGTCCTGAGCGCACCAATGTCAATACTGCCACCGTTAGTAGGATCTCGGCTACGCCAAATCGTGGTCTGAACAAATCGTCGTTGAAAGATAAGCCTCCAGACGAGGTGGAACTCGACGATACGGCGGTGGCAGGGAAGTCTGAGCGCTCTCATGTTGGTGGTGATTCAGATAAACCTGCACAAATCTAAAGCAGCCTCGGCTGCTTTAATCAGTCGTCTCTCTAAAGGCGACATAGATGTGGTCCTCATCCAAGAACCCTGGGTCAACAGCTCAAGGATTTGCGGTTTGGGGATTAAGGGTTTTAAGCTAATCCAAGCCAGCGAGTCTGAGCTGAATGCTTTTCTCTTGCCCAACTATACCAATGGTGACGTTACAGCTGCCAGTTTAACAGTCGACAGTACCAGTCTGACGGTGGCATCGGTCTATATGCCCTACGACGCCGAAGAACCTCCGCCACAGAGGGAGGTAAAAGACCTGGTGGCAAATTTTTCCATGGGTCATCTTATTATCGGAACTGACGCCAATGCTCATCACGTCCAGTGGGGAAGCTCCGATATCAATGCTAGAGGAGAGTCGTTGTTTGATTATTTGTTAACAACTAACCTGGTAGTTTGCAACGTGGGTAACGAACCTACGTTTATTACTAAAACCCGTAGGGAGGTCATAGATCTCACTATTTGCAGCGAAGGCGCTTATGAGTGGGTCAGAAAATGGCGCGTTCTCGATGAACACTCATTCTCCGACCACCGGTACGTAGAATTAGTTCTAAAATTTTCTGTTGAGCAGCCAGTTATGAAACGCAACCCACGTAACACTAACTGGCAGCTACACAATGAAATACTATCTAGGGACTTGCCAGCACTGCCCCCACAAGTCCCCTCATCAGTAGGGGAGTTGGAGGATCTGGTAAAGACCTTTACAACGGCGCTCTCGAATGCCCTAGAGCAGGCTTGCCCAGTGCCAAAACCACGCGGTAAACATAGGCCGCATTGGTGGTCCTACGACCTGGACTCGCTCCGTAAATCATGTAGGACACAATTCAATAAGGCCAAGAGCCTTGGCACGGAGAATCAATGGCTCGAATATAAAGTTAAACTCAGGGCCTACAAAAAAGCTCTGAGGCAGGCGAAGAGAGTATCGTGGAGAAATTTCTGCACTGGGGTCGAAAATGTCGACGATACAGCGAGACTTGGACGAGTGCTCTCAAAAACTCAAACACCCACAAGCTATTTGCGCAAACCTGACGGATCCTGGACCAGCACGGAGAGGGAAACCCTAGAGCTGCTCTTGAATACACACTTCCCAGGGAACTTGCATGAGGAACCCCTAGCACCTACAACAAACCTGGCTGTACACATACCCATCACGGAGGAAAAGGTTAGGTGGGCGGTTAAAAGCTTCGAACCGTTCAAGGCTGCCGGGCCAGACGGGATTATTCCCGCACAACTCATAAACACGCTGGAGACATCAGCCAAATGGCTGGTATTTCTCTATACAGCCTGCCTGGCTCTTAGCTACATTCCGTGCTCCTGGCTTTATAGACTTCTTGTACACCCTATGATCTAAGGTGATAATGCAAGATTGCATGCAGGGCACATGGCTCAAAGCGTTAAGAGAACGCAATGCCAATGCAGTCTGGTAGGTTCGATGCCAGCCAGACCGGATAAACCACTACGTCTAAATGCTTGGTCGCATGGAAACTAGTCAGTGAATTACCATTCCGCTGTATACAATTTTGCATTCAATTCTTTCTAATACCTATAATTACAAAATTAACGTATAAATATATACATTGCATTCGATCCACAAATAAAACTTCATATACATACAAACATTTGGCCTCCCCATGTACAAGAACCAAAAAAAAACCGGAAATATACACCCTGTGGATCACATGAAAGGAAGGAAATAGCTTCAAAAAGCTCGCCATATACAAATTTACTTGCTTCCTGTTATCACCTTGGATCATAGGGTGTACAAGAAGTCTATAAAGTAAGGAAAAACACATGGCAAATATTAGTAAGAATATAAATGCAAGATTGCATGCAGGGCACATGGCTCAAAGCGTTAAGAGAACGCAATGCCAATGCAGTCTGGAAGGTTCGATGCCAGCCAGACCGGATAAAACACTACGTCTAAATGCTTGGTCGCATGGAAACTAGTCATTGGATTCGATCCACAAATAAAACTTCAATTCATTTTTTTTTTTTATAAAATTAGCTCTGATCCCTTACACCAATTTGACACTCAGAAATAGTCAGAAACAGTCATGAACTACAGGAAAGTGATCCCGTATGCCACTTTTCTGACTAGTGAGATCAGAAAATTGAGCTCTTTAAAGTCAGAGAGTTGCAAGATTTAGTCAGCAGATTTTTTGCTGGTAAATTCTGACTACATGTTGTAGAACTGTCAAGCGACCAAGTTTGACAGTTCTACCATTTTTGCGATCCCGTACTCTTTGGTGTTGCTCTCGCACTGAGAGCGGATTTTCTGATTTTGACAGTTCTACTAGATTTAGACAGAAAGGATGGATGAGGAATCAAGAGACAGGGACCCAGATACAAATCAGCATACACCAATCAATTTAATTGCGCTAGCGGTAATACGGCAATCAGAAGCTTCTTGAGACCTATCCTATTTGCTGCTACAAGGCTTTATATACATATAGATGTGCCACTTTTTTGTTTTGGCTAGAACCTTAATCTATCACGCGCATAGAGCAAGTACCCTGCTAACCATCTTCGGATAGTTTCCTGGAAAATTACCAGGTCGCGTTTCCCAAAAAGCTGGATAGAAAGGTGGATAATTTTGTTCAGCGAGGAGCCTTTGCTATCCATGTTGAAGCTGGTGGTTAGGGTTGGAAATCATGGAACTATCGAATTATACGTTTGTTTGATGCCTACTTTTCCCCACACTCATTTTTGGTATTGCACAGCACTAATTTGTGATTTTGTTTTCACCCTGGCTAGCGCTGGTTGGCAGGGTAAATTCTTACATTCTGCACTCTAACGTATTATACTATTGATAATCCCCATATGCTTTGCCCTGACCCTCAGCCATGCTGTGCCTTTCAGATTCACACCAACCAGCATGATCATGTAATGCTAGATGAAAAGCTCTTTTAGACATGAGCGGAGTGGCCGTAAGCCATGAAAACCCACACAACTTATGTAGTTTCGAGGATTGTTTAGCGGTAAAAGAGACCGTTACTTATGCCTAGATTTTCAAAGAAACTCCTTCTTACGCTCCCGTATATGTATCGTGACCTAAATTCGCAAAATCCCCAACGACCATATTCAAAGTTTTAGCCAAAAGATAATATTTGCATACAAATTGCATGCATTATTTTTGTTTCTAATAAAGTGCTGCAAAATAATCAAAATCAAATCAAAGCAATAAATAAAAATATTGCTCAAATTGCTCGAAAAAGCTCGATATGCTCGAGTTCAAGCTCGAAATTTTTTTTTGAGCATCGAACGAGTATTCGAGTACTCGTTGAACATTTGCCCGTGCTACTCGAAAATGTGCGAACAAAATCGAGAGCTCTAGTTTTTATTATAATGATTGTGCACAGTTGCAGCAAAGATTACTTTTTAAAGCTTCTGTGCGCGTTATCTCGAAACTTTGAAATTGACATTTGCGTCGTTATTGAACCAGGGAAGCGATATCTTAAATAAAAAATCCCACAAAATTTCCACAGCATTTAAACCACTGTTTATTGGAGGTATCGTATTTTGATTGCCGCGTGCTAGATCACCCGGTTCCAAAATAACACTGTACAACAGCCGAACATTTTTCGGTGCGCTAAATTCGACTCAAAAGTCAGATTTTTCGGGTCACCCAAGGTTTTCTCTCCAGAGTGTAATTTGTTCAGATATCGGTAGTAGTTAAAAAAGTTTTTAATTTTCACACCTTTTTTTTTTCTTTATAACTTAGGTAGGTAGAAGTGGCTGCCGCAAAGGCACACCTAGGCCAGTAATAAAAGGCCCGTTGTGATACCACCAAACACTAGGAAAGTCAGTCCTGGGGCCCGGCCGTATGGAAAATCCCAGTGCTGTCGGGACTCTCCATATAGCCGAAACCCGGGACTGACACTCCTAACCGACACCGCTACCCCTCCTCGAACCATTTTGATAACTTGATGAAGGCCATCAAGTCCTTTATGTCTAGCTCCGCGACCTGGCTTAAGCTAACCAGGAAGGGGACTCCCAGAGAGCGCCTTCTCGCTCCGCTTAAGGCCGGGCAGTTGCAGATGAGGTGCTCCACCGTTTCCTCTTCCTCATCATCTTTGCAACTCCTGCAGCATCGTCGGTAGGGAACGCCTAGCCTTGCTGCGCGCCTACCAATAAGGCAGTGCCCGGTTAAAACACCTATTAATATGGAGATTTCCTTCCTTTTTAGGGCGTATATGTGTCTAGACCTTTTAAGATCGCATTTTGGCCAGGTTTGCTTGGATATCCGGCACCCTGGGGCTTGTAGCCATCTTTCGTTGGCTTCGCGGAGTGTATGCTCCTTCAGCATTAGCTTGCACGTGGCAAACGGCATACCTATGCGCTCTTTATCTTGAAGAATCTGCTTGGTCGTGCCCTGCCTGGCAAGTTCGTCTGCCCTACAGTTTCCCTCAATGTCCCTGTGTCCCGGGACCCATGTGAGGTTCACGCGGTTCTGTTGGGCCATCTCTTGAAGAGATCGACGACAGCTGAGCGTCAGTTCAGAGTTGAACGAGTAAGAGCCAAGGGATTTGATGGCCGCTTGGCTGTCGCTGAAAATACAGATATCCTGTCCGATGGTGCGTTCACCTATCCAAGTCACGGCGTCCATGATTGCTGAAACTTCAGCCTGGAAGACGCTGCAGTGATCAGGTAGTCTAAAGGAGAGTTCTAGGTCCAAATCCCTTGAGTAAACCCCTCCTCCGACTCTGCCGTCTAACTTTGAGCCGTCGGTGTATATAAAAGTGCCGCCATTAGTAGCGGGACACCGATCTATGTTCTCCCAGTCTTCCCTGCTGGGAATGTTTATTCTAAAACAACAATCTCCGACTGTTGTGGTCGCACACCGATCTGTGCTCAGAGGGAGAAAGCTGTAAGATCTTAGAATACAGGAGTGTCCAATAGTGCTTGCGCCCCAGACGGACGTTTCCCTTAGACGCACAGCCGATGCTGCTGCTGCCCGGTACCCTTCCAGATCGAGTGGCAAAAAGCCAAGAATGGCCTGGAGAGCTTCATTGGGCGTTGTTCTTAACGCCCCGCTTATACAGATCATGCTCGATCTGTGGACTTTCCCTAACAGATTTAGGTTTGTTGCCTTTCTTAGCGCAGGCCACCATACCACGACTCCATACAGCATAATTGGCTGGATTATCGCAGTGTAGATCCATCTGCAAATTTTGGGGCTGAGCCCCCATTTTTTGCCAATGGCTCTTTTACACGTGTAAAGTGCAATGCACGCTTTCCTCTGGCGCTGGATGACATTCTCCTTCCAGTTAAGCTTTCTATCTAGAACTGTGCCTAGGAATTTGGCTTTGTCAGCTAAGTTCAGGCGCACGCGATCTAGTTCTGGTAGGTTCAACGGTGGTATCTTGTACCGCCTGGTATAAAGGACAAGCTCCACCTTTCCCGGGTTGATGCTAAGTCCGCAGCGAGAGGACCATGAAGAAACTTCTTGCAGTGCTACTTGCATCAAGTCACACAGGGTTTGTGGGAATTTGCCCCTATATGCGATAGCTAAATCGTCTGCATATGCCACTATCTTCCCTCCCCCCCACCTTGTGTCTCGTAGCAGCGAGTTTACGGTGAGGTTCCATAGGAGCGGGGAGAGAACACCACCCTGAGGCGTTCCTCTTGTGACATAGTGTGAAAGATCAACTGTTCCCAGTGAAGAAACTATTTTCCTTCCCTTGGGTAGTTGATCAATTAGTCCAATAAGAGACCTATTTATACCCAGGTTTGTTAAAGCAGTGTTAATAGCCTCCGGCCTTATATTGTTGAAAGCCCCTTCGATGTCCAGAAAGGCCACGAGACAGTTCTCCTTTTCATGCAATGATTTTTCAACAATAGAGACTAGGCTGTGGAGCGCAGTTTCCGTTGATTTACCTTTGGTGTATGCATGTTGATAGCTAGAAATAAGGTTGCTATCAATAGTAGAGGAGAGATAATCGCTAATTATCCTCTCGAAGGTTTTAAGTGCAAAAGACGAGAGACTGATCGGTCTGTAGTCTTTAGGCTCATAGTGTGAGGCCTTCCCAGCCTTTGGAATAAAGACTACCGTGGCGCTTCTCCAGGAGCACGGAATGTAATTAAGAGCCAGGCAGGCTGAATAGAGAACTACCAGCCATTTAGCTGATATTTCCAGCGTGTTTATGAGTTGTGCGGGGAAAATCCCGTCTGGCCCAGCTGCCTTGAACGGCTCAAAGCTTTTGATTGCCCACCTTACCCTTTCCTCCGTAATGGGTATGTTTACCGCCAGGTTTGTTGCAGATGCTACAGGTGCATCATACAAGTTCCCCGGAAAGTGTGTGTTCAGGAGCAGCTCCAGGGTTTCCCCTTCCGTGCTGGTCCAAGATCCGTCAGGCTTCCGTAAATAGCTAATGGCTGTTTGAGTTTTTGATAGCACTCGTCTAAGTCTCGCTGTATCATCGACTTTTTCGACCCCGGTGCAGAAATTTCTCCACGAAGTTCTCTTCGCTTGCCTTAGAGCCTTTTTATAAGCCCTCAGTTTAGCTTTATATTCGAGCCATTCAGGCTCCGTACCGATGCTCTTGGCCTTGTTAAATTGCTTCCTGCATGATATACGGAACGAATCCAGGTCGTAAGACCACCAGTGGGGTCTATGTTTGCCGCGTGGTTTTGGTACTGGACAAGCCTGCTCTAGGGCATTTGAGAGCGCCGTTGTAAAGGTCGTTACCAGATCATCCAGTTCTCCCACTGATGAGGGGGCTTGTGGAGGTAATACTGGTAAGCTGGCAGCTGTAACGTCACCATTTGAGTAGTTGGGTAATAGAAAGGTGTTTAGCTCAGACTTTACCAAAATACAGGTTCTGACCTTGCCCTCATCATTGGCTTGGATGAGCTTGTACCCCTTAGTCCCCAATCCACAGATCCTAGAGCTATTGACCCAGGGTTCTTGAATAAGGACCACGTCTACGTCGCCTTTAGAAAGACGACTGCTTAAAACAGCCGAGGCTGCTTTAGATTTGTGCAGATTTATCTGAAGCACCACCAACATGAGAGAGCTCAGACTTCCCTGTCGCCAGCGTGTCGTCGAGGTCTGGCCTGTTCCGGGGGCTGTCTCTCAACGAGGAGTTGTTCAGAGCACCTGCACGATTTGGCGTGGCGGGAACCCTGCTGTCTGAAGCAGCATCAACGTTAGTGTGCTCAGGTTTAGCCACGATCGTGACGTCGAGGCCTTCTTCGTCAAGCAGGCTTTCTTCTATCGCCGAGTTGTTCGTAGCACCATCGCTATTTGACGTGGCGGATAACATACTTTCCGCGTCGGACTCCTCTGCTTCCCCTTCCGATGCCTCGATCTCCGAGTCCTCCGGAGCGTCCGGAATAGCAGCGCGCTGTGCATCGCCACGGTATACGTGGATCACGATCTGACCCAAGCCGTAACGCACTCGTCCGTTGCACCGTTTAAGGGGCTCGAGCGCCTCCTTATTCAGAGTGATAACCACCTGTCTATTGGGCCCAACCACATCATCGACCAGATTGACGCCCCAATCCTGCGTCGGGAGAGACGGATTCCAGACCTGCAGCATCTCATGAATATTCTCGGGTTCTGCAGGGACGGCAGGAATCCATGCCCTTGTCCTTGGCCGAGCAGGAATGTCCTTCCAGTCGACGACATCTAGTCTTGCCCCTGGGTAGACTTCACCCAGTCTTGCAACTGCTGCCTTATACAGTGCGACAATTCTTGCATCCTCGCACGCGAATATTTTGATCTGACCTTGGTGCCAGCCCGCGTCAGTACCTCGCGGCGGACTACCTGGAGACTCACGCATTAATTCGAGGAGGGCCCTGCCCATTTCATTCCGGACATACAGTCACCGGTTTTTGGGGATGGACCAACGGTCGTTACCTCGGTCAATGAAACCTATAAGGATTCTGTCCTTGGTTACTTCAGCAAAGCTGAGTTTTCCCACTACGGGGTTGACCTGATGCCGCTTCGGATAGGGGTTTACCTCTCCGTCCGATCTCTGGCGTTTGAAGGGATTACCGTTCACCCTCTTAGGCACATAGGGTCTCTGGAAATTTGGTATCAGAGCTTTCGCTTCCTCCACCATCTTCCTTTCTTCCGGCGACAGCTTCTCCTGCGATGCTCCCTCATATTTTTTAAGGATCCTTGCGGCCTTTCTTTTATCCCAGTACGCAAAGCGTCGGGGAGATGCCTCTTGGGGGGGATTCAGACTCGTAGTTGCCATCGCGGTCTCTCCCTTTGCGGCGTCGTCCTTCTCTTTCGAAACTCTGAAACCAGGTCGCGAGACCATTGCCCCAGATGTGAAGAGATTGGGTTTCGTACCAGCGCTTGATGGAAGTTTAGCTTCCGCCGTTTTCTGCTTGACTGCGTAGGCAGCCGCACTGCTGCTTGCTCCCATCAAGTCACTCTTACTTGATAGCAGTTTGGGGGATGACTGACCCGTAGTTTCCATCGCTGTCGGCCTCCCAGTTAACTTTGAGGCGGAGTTTGTCCTCCGGCGTTGTGTTTTTGCTTGCTCCAGCATAGTTCTTCTCTGCTGCGGAGTAAACGAAGTCGTTAATTGCTTTGTATTTTGTGTGTTCTTCATCTTGTTCGTACGACCCCTCGCCGGACAAGGCCAGCTTAGGGTCAAGGGTAGTGTAAGGGGAAGTGTGTCGTCCGCCGCGGCAGAGCCCCATACCGCGGTAAGACCATAGTTACTCCCTGAGGCGGCCCGGTATCAGTGAGGCTCCGTTCGACTACAGCCACGATTTGCCTCCCGGCTGCAAACGTCCAATGGGCACGGTATCGCATAACACCCTGGATTGGGAGGGGAAAAGTTTTGCACATTTATATAGCGAGCCGCTTGCTTCAAGACAGACGCTCGCTTACAGCCGCACCTCATGGTGTACAGACGCTGCGAAAAAGACCCCGGTGAGCCCTTAAACCAAGTATGTCAGAGTGGCCCCACCGGGGCTCCCTCTCTTTCTGCCGCGAGCCTAGGTAGCTCAACGTTGCCCAGAGTGCACGAACGAGGACGCAAGCGTCGGGATTGAGCGCGGTCACTCAGCAACCACACCCCATTACTCTCCTCTTTATAACTTACTATACCCAAATTTTTTTGTAAGATTGAACTTCTGCATGCCGCCAAATATAAAAACCAAAATTAAATTATGTTTAGTTGACCCCAGAAAAATTGTTATATCATACACCTAAAGGGAGCTAATTAAAAAATCTTAAATTTTGAGATATGCATACTGATTTAAAATGCCATTGGGATATTTAGGAGAGACAACCAGTTTTTCTGTTTTCTGTTTAGATCTAGGTGTGCGATATTATTACAAAAAAAAATAGGAGAAAACATAGTGGGACCAGAAAAATCTGACTTCAGAATCGGATTCAGCACACCCAAAATCTTCATAAACGGTTGAGAAACCCGGTGGAATTTAAAAAAAATTTCGAAATTCGTTTGGATGTTTTTTCAAAGACGCCCTATTTCCAAATTTGAATAATTGAAGAGCACCCTATCACAGAATGAGTTTGAAAAACGTCCTATCTCGTAGAAAATTCAATTCAATTTTCAATTTGAAACAAATTCTGAGATTCGGTGTTCTTTACCCGATTTCATGAAAAATATTTTACTACTACACTACATTTATACGTAGACAGTCCTGCAACTAAAATATCCCTTTTTTGTTCGCAAAATGCTGTCGCTGAACAACAACAACAACAACATAACAGAAAATAAATAGTGCGAATGATAAAAAAGAGCAACATCACCTATTATTATCTATTCTCGCCGAACTGAAAATTATGCGAGCAGATCAAGCGAGTGCAGTTGAGTGTATACACTCTCTGCAAGCCGATAAAAAATGTCCGTCAAGTTAGCACTACAACTTTGAAAAAATTAATATTACTATATGGGATTAATTCCCGCTTTTTAACCGTTAACACACCGTGAAATCCAAAAAATTACCGTTTTTCATTTTTTTAAAATAACCCCTAGTAATGCTAACTTGACCGTCAAGTTAGCACTACCACCCTCGAAAACAATTTAATTCGATTCTAAATTTAAAATCAATTGCGCAGATAATTCCCGTTTAATAACCGTAATTAAGTAGTGCTAATGAAAAAATCGAAAAATTTTTTTTCTCGATTTTTTTTAAAAATAACCCCTAGTAGTGCTAACTTGACGGTCAAGTTAGCACTACCACCCTCGAAAACAATTTAGTTCGACTCTAAAATTAAAAATCAATTGCGCATATAATTCCCGTTTAATAACTGTAATTAAGTAGTGCTAATGAAAAAAATTGAAAAATTTTTTTTCTCGATTTTTTTAAAAAATAACCCCTAGTAGTGCTAACTTGACGGTCAAGTTAGCACTACCACCCTCGAAAACAATTCAATTCGATTCTAAATTTAAAATCATTTGCGCAGATAATTCCCGTTTAATAACCGTAATTAAGTAGTGCTAATGAAAAAAATCGAAAAATTTTTTTTCTCGATTTTTTTTAAAAATAACCCCTAGTAGTGCTAACTTGACGGTCAAGTTAGCACTACCACCCTCGAAAACAATTCAATTCGATTCTAAATTTAAAATCATTTGCGCAGATAATTCCCGTTTAATAACTGTAATTAAGTAGTGCTAATGAAAAAAATTGAAAAATTTTTTTTCTCGATTTTTTTTAAAAATAGCCCCTAGTAATGCTAAGTTGACGGTCAAGTTAGCACTACCACCCTCGAAAACAATTTAGTTCGACTCTAAAATTAAAATCAATTGCGCATATAATTCCCGTTTAATAACTGTAATTAAGTAGTGCTAATGAAAAAAATTGAAAAATTTTTTTTCTCGATTTTTTTTAAAAATAACCCCTAGTAGTGCTAACATTGACGGTCAAGTTAGCACTACCACCCTCGAAAACAATTCAATTCGATTCTAAATTTAAAATCATTTGCGCAGATAATTCCCGTTTAATAACCGTAATTAAGTAGTGCTAATGAAAAAAATTGAAAAATTTTTTTTCTCGATTTTTTTAAAAAATAACCCCTAGTAGTGCTAACTTGACGGTCAAGTTAGCACTACCACCCTCGAAAACAATTCAATTCGATTCTAAATTTAAAATCATTTGCGCAGATAATTCCCGTTTAATAACTGTAATTAAGTAGTGCTAATGAAAAAAATTGAAAAATTTTTTTTCTCGATTTTTTTTAAAAATAGCCCCTAGTAATGCTAAGTTGACGGTCAAGTTAGCACTACCACCCTCGAAAACAATTTAGTTCGACTCTAAAATTAAAATCAATTGCGCATATAATTCCCGTTTAATAACTGTAATTAAGTAGTGCTAATGAAAAAAATTGAAAAATTTTTTTTCTCGATTTTTTTTAAAAATAACCCCTAGTAGTGCTAACATTGACGGTCAAGTTAGCACTACCACCCTCGAAAACAATTCAATTCGATTCTAAATTTAAAATCATTTGCGCAGATAATTCCCGTTTAATAACCGTAATTAAGTAGTGCTAATGAAAAAAATCGAAAAATTTTTTTTCTCGATTTTTTTTAAAAATAACCCCTAGTAGTGCTAACTTGACGGTCAAGTTAGCACTACCACCCTCGAAAACAATTCAATTCGATTCTAAATTTAAAATCATTTGCGCAGATAATTCCCGTTTAATAACTGTAATTAAGTAGTGCTAATGAAAAAAATTGAAAAATTGAAATTTTTTTCTCGATTTTTTTTAAAAATAGCCCCTAGTAATGCTAAGTTGACGGTCAAGTTAGCACTACCACCCTCGAAAACAATTTAGTTCGACTCTAAAATTAAAATGAATTGCGCATATAATTCCCGTTTAATAACTGTAATTAAATAGTGCTAATGAAAAAAATTGAAAAATTTTTTTTCTCGATTTTTTTTAAAAATAACCCCTAGTAGTGCTAACTTGACGGTCAAGTTAGCACTACCACCCTCGAAAACAATTCAATTCGATTCTAAATTTAAAATCATTTGCGCAGATAATTCCCGTTTAATAACCGTAATTAAGTAGTGCTAATGAAAAAAATCGAAATCGAAAATCATAATTATAATTATCTAAGTAAATATTTTTAATTTCGACATATCAATAGCAGGGTATACGTCGTACGGTTATTAAACGGGAATAATCTGCGAAATTGATTCTAATTTTAGAGTCGAACTAAATTGTTTTCGAGGGTGGTAGTGCTAACTTGACTGTCAAGTTAGCATTACTAGGAGTTATTTTAAAAAAAAAATCGAGAAAAAATTTTTCGATTTTTTTCATTAGCACTACTTAATTACGGTTATTAAACGGGAATTATATGCGCAATTGATTTTAATTTTAGAATCGAATTGAATTGTTTTCGATGGTGGTAGTGCTAACCTGACCGTCAAGTTAGCATTACTAGGGCTTATTTTTAAAAAAAATCGAGAAAAAAAATTTTTCTATTTTTTTCATTAGCACTACTTAATTACAGTTATTAAACGGGAATTATCTGCGCAAATGATTTTAAATTTAGAATCGAATTGAATTGTTTTCGAGGGTGGTAGTGCTAACTTGACCGTCAACTTAGCATTACTAGGGGCTATTTTTAAAAAAAATCGAGAAAAAAAATGTTTCAATTTTTTTCATTAGCACTACTTAATTACAGTTATTAAACGGGAATTATCTGCGCAAATGATTTTAAATTTAGAATCGAATTGAATTGTTTTCGAGGGTGGTAGTGCTAACTTGACCGTCAAGTTAGCACTACTAGGGGTTATTTTTAAAAAAAATCGAGAAAAAAAAATTTTCGATTTTTTTCATTAGCACTACTTAATTACGGTTATTAAACGGGAATTATCTGCGCAAATGATTTTAAATTTAGAATCGAATTGAATTGTTTTCGGGGGTGGTAGTGCTAATGAGGGTGGTAGTGCTAACTTGACCGTCAAGTTAGCACTACTAGGGGTTATTTTTAAAAAAAATCGAGAAAAAAAATTTTTCAATTTTTTACATTAGCACTACTTAATTACAGTTATTAAACGGGAATTATATGCGCAATTGATTTTAATTTTAGAGTCGAACTAAATTGTTTTCGAGGGTGGTAGTGCTAACTTGACCGTCAACTTAGCATTACTAGGTGCTATTTTTAAAAAAAATCGAGAAAAAAAATTTTTCAATTTTTTTCATTAGCACTACTTAATTACAGTTATTAAACGGGAATTATCTGCGCAAATGATTTTAAATTTAGAATCGAATTGAATTGTTTTCGGGGGTGGTAGTGCTAATGAGGGTGGTAGTGCTAACTTGACCGTCAAGTTAGCACTACTAGGGGTTATTTTAAAAAAAAATCGAGAAAAAAAATTTTTCGATTTTTTTCATTAGCACTACTTAATTACGGTTATTAAACGGGAATTATCTGCGCAAATGATTTTAAATTTAGAATCGAATTGAATTGTTTTCGGGGGTGGTAGTGCTAATGAGGGTGGTAGTGCTAACTTGACCGTCAAGTTAGCACTACTAGGGGTTATTTTTAAAAAAAATCGAGAAAAAAAATTTTTCGATTTTTTTCATTAGCACTACTTAATTACGGTTATTAAACGGGAATTATCTGCGCAAATGATTTTAAATTTAGAAACGAATTGAATTGTTTTCGAGGGTGGTAGTGCTAACTTGACCGTCAAGTTAGCACTACTAGGGGTTATTTTTAAAAAAAATCGAGAAAAAAAATTTTCGATTTTTTTCATTAGCACTACTTAATTACGGTTATTAAACGGGAATTATCTGCGCAATTGATTTTAAATTTAGAATCGAATTAAATTGTTTTCGAGGGTGGTAGTGCTAACTTGACGGTCAAGTTAGCATTACTAGGGGTTATTTTTAAAAAAAATCGAGAAAAAAAATGTTTCAATTTTTTACATTAGCACTACTTAATTACAGTTATTAAACGGGAATTATATGCGCAATTGATTTTAATTTTAGAGTCGAACTAAATTGTTTTCGAGGGTGGTAGTGCTAACTTGACCGTCAAGTTAGCACTACTAGGGGTTATTTTTAAAAAAAATCGAAAAAAAAAAATTTTCGATTTTTTTCATTAGCACTACTTAATTACGGTTATTAAACGGGAATTATCTGCGCAAATGATTTTAAATTTAGAATCGAATTGAATTGTTTTCGAGGGTGGTAGTGCTAACTTGACCGTCAAGTTAGCACTACTAGGGGTTATTTTTAAAAAAAATCGAGAAAAAAAATTTTTCAATTTTTTACATTAGCACTACTTAATTACAGTTATTAAACGGGAATTATATGCGCAATTGATTTTAATTTTAGAGTCGAACTAAATTGTTTTCGAGGGTGGTAGTGCTAACTTGACCGTCAAGTTAGCACTACTAGGGGTTATTTTTAAAAAAAATCGAGAAAAAAAATTTTTCGATTTTTTTCATTAGCACTACTTAATTACGGTTATTAAACGGGAATTATCTGCGCAAATGATTTTAAATTTAGAAACGAATTGAATTGTTTTCGAGGGTGGTAGTGCTAACTTGACCGTCAAGTTAGCACTACTAGGGGTTATTTTAAAAAAAAATCGAGAAAAAAAATTTTTCGATTTTTTTCATTAGCACTACTTAATTACGGTTATTAAACGGGAATTATCTGCGCAATTGATTTTAAATTTAGAATCGAATTAAATTGTTTTCGAGGGTGGTAGTGCTAACTTGACGGTCAAGTTAGCATTACTAGGGGTTATTTTAAAAAAATGAAAAACGGTAATTTTTTGGATTTCACGGTGTGTTAACGGTTAAAAAGCGGGAATTAATCCCATATAGTAATATTAATTTTTTCAAAGTTGTAGTGCTAACTTGACGGACATAATAATGAAGGAAAAGTCCGCTGCTTTGGGGTGTCTGGCTAAAGTTTTCATCATATTATTTAAAGACAGCCAAAGTTGGACAAATCCGTTCAATTGTTAAGACCGAATTACTTTCCGAACTTTGGGAGCCTGCATGGAGTCCTGTCATCGTGAGGGGTCTAACAACAGGAAGAACGCACCTTACCAAGGGAGACTAGAGTCCCTATGGCCCAGCTTCGGTCTGTAACATATTAAACTCTTACTTATCCAACCTACTCTTCTAACACCTCTCTCTCTCTCGCTCCAACCCTTTTGAAACTGCACGTCTCCTTGGACTCCCGTTAGAAGAGCTTGATGAAGATCTTCGGAATGATCATGCACTCTAGGCAGGGCGAAGCATTGTTAACAACAACAACAACAACAGGGGTCTAACAACACTAGATACTACCTCAGGGTGGTATTAGACGACATAGGTATATGTGAAAATCATCCACTATAAAATAAGTGAACGTAAGGTTATTTTTTGCTGACTTTGCTGGCACCTGGTCCTCTGTACCTCGGTACCTATGATAGGGTCATAGGTATAGCTTTTAAATCCGTGTTCGTTCTAGATTCCGGGAGGACTACTCACGTGTAATGGTTTCATCCATTATAAAATACCAAAGTCATGTCTGGCGGCTCTGGGATCTCGATCTAATAGATCACAGCTTCAAACGTTCACTTTCAAATTCAACTAATTTATATTTTCCTTATTGTGGAGTTGTAAAAACGAAAACGCTATTGTTATTATTGTGATGCTGAGCATAGACTAAGCGCTATGGACCGGTTTTATTTACTCAAAAAAAAAAACTGGTTCAAATGTTGGTGGCCTTCTAATCAAAATTTGGGTATGTCCAAATGAATTTTGTTGCTACCAAAAGAAAACCAGGTTTAGGTGTTGGTGAATAACGGCTTCATGTGAAGGAAATATTATAAGTGATACTTTTGCTTTTTTGGAGGCTTGTCTTTTGTCACCATCTACAGGTTTTTTTTTTTTGATTATGAACTTGAAAGCGAATGCTGTTGTTGTTGTTGTTGTTGTAGCGAGGTGTAGCCCTGACTAAATGTCAGACAGGGTCACCCCGAGTGTATTGCTCTTGGCCGGGTCGATATAAGAAAACGGCCCGGGTCGTTTCGGCACGATGGGTACAGCACAAGTACTGGTACCGTTCTCGTAGAACCGGCAATACAAGAAACTGTTATGACAGTGATGCACGGCTTCGTGCATTTGAGAAACCGACTCAGTTGGGGCTGTCTTCAGATTGGAATTTACATAAATATGTTTTAACCAATCCATAAGATTGGTGCCAAATACAACATACTTAATAATTCAGCTCTCACTCTAACGATAACTCTAGTTTTGGAAACATCAAGGCAGACCAAGCCATCTTCATGCATAGAATTCCAGTGCCGGACCTTCTTTGTTCACTCGCATCCCTGCAGTAAAAAAATGTCAATTGCAAAAACACATCTAGCTTATAAATAACTATTTTGTGGCAATTGTAGCTTTGTTTCTTGAAATCTCCAGCAAAGAACTGTCAGCAGACAAAACAGCGGTTACGTTTCTGACTGGCTAACAATTTGAATTTACTTTTTTTATTGTTGTTTTGCTATGTCACCGATCAGCTATTCCTGCTTGCTGGTTTCTGCTGGACGAAAAATCTCCAGCAATAGCTTCGTTTATTTCCTGCTAATTATGAATAATTATTAATAATTATTCCTGTAAAAGCGTTTCTTGAACAAAAGTAGCAGCGAATTCAGCAGCTTTTTGAAATTTAATTGAGAGTGGGAGCGCCAATTCGCTGCAAGTTATTGCTGGAGATTTTTCGTCCAGCAGAAACTAGCAAGCAGGAACAGCTGATCGGTGACATAGCAAAACAACAACAAAAAATGTAAATTCAAATTGTTAGCCAATCAGAAACATAACCGCTGTTTTTTCTGCAAGTTTCTGCTGAACCCTGTTCGACGAAAAATTAGCAGAAATGAGATTTTGACAGCTTTTTACAAGACTCTCTTCTGCTGACAGTTCTTTGCTGGAGATTTCAAGAAACAAAGCTAATAACTTGCAGCGAATTGGCGCTCTCTCTCTCAACTAAATGTCAAAAAGCTGCTGAATTCGCTGCTAATTTTTTCAAAAAACACTTTTTTAGGAATAATTATTCATAATTATTCATAATTAGCAGGAAAGAAACAAAGCTAGTGCATTTTAAGCACACTGAGGAATAACTAACGTCTAACTACGCCACAAGTCATGCAGAGGTCATGCAGAGGAGTCCGAAAATATGTTTACTTTTTCGTTTGCTTCCGTCTTTTAGCTTGTAATTTCCAGGTGCTTTTTCCGTATTGAGTAAATACAAATAGTAGCTGGTTTCTAAAGAATAAATTTAATACACAGAGTAAAATTGGGGAATTAAAAAAGGAATGGAACAGATAAAATAAAATTTAAAGTAAATAAATAAAAATTATATAAAAAAAATTAATTTATCTTTTGGCTATTTTTTGGTTGAAAAGTAGTTAGTTAGTAGTTGGTTGACATCTCATGCAGAGGTAACCATAACTGACCGGATTCCGGCCATCGTCGAACAAAAATAGTTAGTCCGATTATATGAAAATTTACAGTAAATATACAGCACTAGTTGATTGGTTAGCAACTTAAAGTTACTTTTACGCTAGATACATTTCCTGCAGGGATTATACAACCCACCCACCAAAGACGTTAGATCCACTCATATGTATATCGTCGCTCCCAACGAAAACTAGCACGGTTCTTTCTTTGCGTGGAAAACTAACATACTTCGTTTGCCGCGGCCGTATTTTGGAAAATATTGAGTGGCACGCCAACTTCATGTGAAGTTAGCGTGCCACCCTTGATGAATTACCTTAGGGACCAGCTAGGAAAAAAATATTTGCACGTGATTTTGCCGTAAATTAGCCGTAGTTAAATGGCATACTTAAAAAATTAAAAATTTTTTTTTTTTGTTTTCACAGATAATTTACGTATAATTTACGGCAAATTATCAACAAGTTCCTTTTTTGCCACGTAAAAGTTATCTTGCCAACTTCAGAGAGGTGATTTAGTACATCGACAGCTATAACGAGAGATTATAGAGCGCCTAAAGAAACTGATAGTTTCAACACGTTTGAACCAAAGCGGAATTGGTAGAAAATGAAGTTCCATCGAACAGTTGATGGTATGATGATGGTGGAATTGAGTCTGAATAGATAAGAAAAGAATAAAGACTATTCCTTGCAGTAAAATTGAGAACCAGTTTCCAAAAGAACAATATTTAGCAATCATTATATACATACATACATACTCAATGATATCTTTCCCTACATCAAGCCGAAGCCTCGTACGTTTAATTGATTAGGGAGGTCTTTGACAAAGCATATGGAGCATTGTAGTCGCTGGTTTGCTAGCTTGGCTATCTGTCTGCTCGTTGATATGGGAGTCAAGCTCACAAAACTGTGCTCCTGGCTCTCAGGTCATTATGACTTCTTACGCAAATTTTTCCTCGTAGGAAGAGATCGCTTTGAGTGTGATTTTGCTGTCGTTAAGTGTCGTGATATTCTCATTGCTGTAACTATCAACGTCCTGCAACGTACCCAGGCGGTGTCGTAGAACTGTATGTAAACCGGGATCGTCTTTCTTGTGGATTGGACAGAGCTCGCGCCCTTTCAAAACTAGCCCTTTAAGAAGCGTCCCTCTTTTCCGAATCAGAACGACTCTGCTGATAGCACCAGTTGTTCTTCTGGTCCCACTATAGATCTATGGAGTGATAAACAGGATCCTGCTGATCGCTTACATTGCTAGGTGAAAAAATACCCTCAGAGAGCAAGAGCCGAGTTAAGAAATTATCAGCCGTTTCAATTTCCGATTAACGATGTGCGATTAATCCTTTAAAACATTTTTTAATTAATTGAATCCTAAGCGATTGTTTACTTCCAAACAAATTAATTGCAAACTGAGTTTGGTAAACTCAAATGAAATGTTTCCTTGAAAGTTAATTACACATAATTACGATTTATTGTTCCCATTGCTTTTATTTGATTTTGTATAAGTACATATCGACGACTGAGTGGAAACTCACCCTATTTCGAAATATAAAAAACGACGTACCTCAGAACTCATTCAAAAAAGCCCTACCAAAAACGCCAGATAACAGTTAAAATTGTATTAACTAAGTTAAAACTTGAGTTTAAATAGGGCGTTTTTGAAACACAATACGAGAAGAGGCATTCTTCTGAAGAGGCCGTTCTTTTGAAGTAAGGCGTTATTGAAAGAAGGGCGTATTTGAAAAATATTTTGAATTATGACAATCTTTACATACGTGTCTTTAATTAATGTTTTTTTTTTAATTTACCCTTATAAACTAGTTAAGGTATTTTAGAGTTTATGTATATCAAAAAAATCACATATGAACTGTAAATATTACCTCATCGAAGTGTTCCAACGCAGCAATTTGTGGCCGATGGAATGCAATATTTTTTTTTTTTGGAGTACCTACGAAAGTTTTATGTCGAAATCCATAGTAAAATAGTTTCCCTGTTCATAGTCATCATCTATAAATCATTTATTTATGCCTCATTCTTCAACATCACCTCATATGTAGTTTGTAACTAACTCATTCACATACACGCTGCACCGATTTTTAATGTATTTTATTTGTTGCATAAAGTAAAACCTAAAATTTTTAAATAAACTAACAAAAAATCATAAAAATCGTAAAAATGTTAATTTTAGGGAGTTTTCTATTCAAAAAAAGAATTTTCGTTCTGAAATTAATCCACTTTTTGGCGTTTTTAATTCATATTCGCAAAATATACTTTTTGGCGCATGAGTAAAAAAAATTAAACTACTTTTAGGCGCATTTTAATACTAACTTTTTGGCGCATACTGTACTATTAATTAATTTCCATACACAAAAAATTTTTAGGCGCAACATTTTAGTTTCACATAATCTACTTTTAGGCGCATACATTTATTTTCATGCTTTAAAAATGCCTGCTTTTAGGCTTATACTTAATTTTTTTTATTTTATTGCAGTTTATGTTTTTCTAGACTATGTACTATATTTCACTTCCCTTAATCCACCTTCACTCCTATTAACGCTAACTCCTCATTTTCTAAATTCATAATCCATTCATTTATTATTTAACTAATTTATCCTTGCCTATTTTTCGGCGCATCTATTGTCAATAACTATAATAGCAACCAACGCACAATGCGATTTTTATGTTTTATTAAATTATTCACCTAATTTTTTTAAATTACCGCTCAGAGACAATTTCTAATCAGTTTCATTATTGTTGTTGTTTAGGTTTGAAAAAAAATCGGCGCGTGCGCACTCGTATTAAATAAACCAAAGAGCTAAGTAAATGCTTAAGCCAAAAAGTGAGCTTACAGAAAATTAAAAAAAAACAGTAAATCGTTAGAAATCTAAAGTAAAAAGTAAAAGAAAAAAAGAAGAATGTTGCGTTCGATTGGCCGTCAAACTGCATATTTTGTTATTGGGCATCATACAAAAAGTCGGTGCACACCACTTGTGTGTCGCACCACAAACAACCTCAAGCATAGATTCGGTTACATAGTACAGCAAACGTGTCGTTACTGCGCCACCACACAAAAGGTGGAGCAACAACTAGTCGCTAGTGATGCAACAGAAAATTTGAAGCAAACAAAAAATAAACAATACCACACAACAATCAACAGCAATAATGAGACTGATGATGAGACAACTCTGCTAGCACAACAACTGGCACAGGTTAGCTTTTAGCATTATTTATTTGAAAACTTGTCGAGCTTGATTTGTGAAGAGAAAAACTTTTTTCTAATTCTAGATCGATGAAGAGGTTGCACATTTACTCGCTTTAAAAGCGAAGCTTGGCGATGGCCCCGCAGCGCCACAAAAGTTTACGCTTAAGACGCCAAAGGGTACACGCGATTTCTCACCACAACAAATGATGTTGCGTCAAGGAGTGCTCGATAAGATTATCGCAGTCTTCAAAAAGCATGGCGGTGAGGCTATCGATACGCCCGTCTTTGAGTTGAAGGTAGGTGCATGAAGAGCGTACTCTCTATTTCTAATCTATAATATTTTTCATTCTCTCTCTTCTCTCCTCTTCTAGGAAGTACTCACCGGCAAGTATGGCGAGGATTCTAAACTTATTTACGATCTTAAAGATCAAGGTGGTGAAATTCTATCGTTACGCTATGATTTAACTGTTCCACTTGCACGTTATTTGGCTATGAGTAAAATTTCGACGCTAAAACGTTACCACATCGCCAAAGTATATCGTCGCGATAATCCTTCTATGACACGTGGCCGCTATCGTGAATTCTATCAATGCGATTTTGATATTGCTGGTACTTTCGATCCCATGTTACCCGATGCTGAGTGTGTTAAGATTGTTTCCGAAGTGCTGGATACTTTGGATATTGGCGAATATGTTATTAAGCTTAACCATAGACAGCTGTTGGATGGCATGTTTGAGGCGTGTGGTGTGCCAGCTGACAAGTTTCGTACGATTTGTTCGTCAGTTGACAAGCTAGATAAGGTATTTCTAAAGACTTGAAATGGGCTCAAACCATAGTTATCGGTGCAGTACGAAATGTACTACATCCGTAACATGGCATGATACGAAAAAAAGCGAGCATTTGCTCAGGCTTGAGGTTTTGAGTACAGGCTAGTCAGATAGTGCTCGCCTTTTATGCAT
>CAXKVI010000074.1:87459-157896 GCA_964058755.1 Campiglossa producta | reverse complement strand
GGGGTGTGTTGAATAAAATGTTGACAATCTGTTGCTCACCACAAGCTCTTCAGTCGCTACATGAAAATGAAGTACGAAATTATTGTTGCATATTGGGGTCTATCAGCTATTCCGACGGAGCTCCCGGCGGGAGAAAATGTAACAGATCTTGAGGGAATTCCAACGATTTTAAGAGAATTTGGCGGTATGTTTCGATAATTTCGATGTTATCTTTATTGACTCTATTTCCTTTATTCCTGCCGGGAGCTCCGCCGGAATAGCTGATAGACCCCATTATCTCTTAAGTATCAGCATCAGAGCATAAATAAAGTAACTTGACTGCAATACTGCAGTAATATTGATAATAATATTAACGTTAATAACACGCATTCTACTAGCTTTCAGTTCTTTTCTTATACACAACGATATTTTCGAAATGCAATTTAACAGTGGGAGTAGTTGCCCCACCAACCCCCATCTGTACATACCAGTTTATTGAATTTTTTTTTTGTATACTTTGCTTACATTGAAATTCTGTGCTCCTGATACTTGTCAAATATTATTAGCGTGTGCTGAAATGTTTCCTTAAAATTTATAAAATAATTCAATAATCAATTTCGAAAAGCGCTGATTCCAGAAATTTTACGAGCATGTTTTTTTTATTATTATGCGTTCCAAATAATTCCCAGCGACTTTTATATTAAAAAACCACATCAGGTTTTAAAGGGGGAATTATACAATCTTAAATTGGATTAAAAGCTCGTGTTTCAATCATCTCCTGTATTTTAACTCGGCCTGACATAACAGCAGCATTGGAGAGCACTTAGCAGCGCATGAAACAAATAACAATTTTAAAAGTTTGTTACAAATCTAAAGTTTTCAAACAGAAACTAAGACACTAGAGTTGCAGGTTCTTATAATTTCTCACATGTCAAATTTGCTTTTTATTTTCATTGGAAATCTTCCATTTGCCGGCAGAAGCATTTTTACTACAAAAAAAAAATAAATTTTCAAGCTTAATCATTCCGATAGAAAGTGTGGAACTTTTTTTGCCACTCTAATGTTCCCGTATATTTTAGGTAATACATCAAAACGCTCTATGTAATGTTTGTAATTTTTGAGTTCTTTCGAAAATTAGGTGTATTTCAATGTACTTTTTCTTTTTTTTTGCCCCACGAATCAATCTTTCAACTATCCTTTTTCAAACGGCGACGTAGAATAAGAGAAAGATGCCTCCATTGTGCACTTAAACCTGAAAGAATAATATTGACATAGAACATTTTGCAGTATGAAAAAAAATTTTCAAACTTTTTTATCTACATACATACAAATATTGCTACAAACATACATACATTTTTCAAATTTTAATTTTTGTATATCTACCTACACAAATATTCTGTGCTCCTGTTACATTTTTTTTAAATTTCAAAGAAATGAAGCAAATAAATTGGCGAAAATGGCAGATACTACTTAAACATGCATGCGAATTACAGTAAAAATTTCCCGCCTTATTACCCGGGTCTTCAGACGAGTAATCGACTAGTCAAAAGCAACTATTCGACTAGTCGATTAGTGATAATCGAATATTTTTGGAAACGACTAGTCGAAATCGATTATTCGACTAATCGATTTGTCGATTATCAAGAGCCCTACTGCTAGGATACTGAAGAAATATGAGGGAGTTCCGCAGGAAACGCTGTCGCCGAGCCCCAGGAAGTGTGTGGAGTTAGCAAAATCCCTGATACCGGATTTCCAAAGCAGTTATGTGCCAAAGAGGGTAAACGTTAACCCTTTCAAACGCCAGAGAGCGGACGTGGAGTTAAAACCCCATCCCAAGCGGCATCAAAACACTCCCGGTCGTCGACTGGAAGGACATTCCGCCTGAGAGAATTCTCACCATGCTTCAGATTATGAATCCGTCCCTCCCGACGCAGGACTGGAGTGTCACTCTGGTCGGGGATGCGGTAGGGCCTGACAGACAAGTGGTCTTCGCCATGAATAAGGAGGCACTCGAGCCCCTTAAAATGTGTAATGGGCTAGTGCACTACAGTGTAGGCCAGATAGTCATCCACGTATACCGTGGCGATGCACAGCGCGGCTGCTCCGGGAGACTCGGAAATCGAAGTACCGCAAGAGGACACCGAGGAGTCCGACGCGGAAAGCATGTTATCCGCCAACTCGGAGATGGAAGACAGCCTGCTGGACGGGGAAGGCCTCGATGTCGCGGTGGTAGCAGCCCACCCTGAGCGCAATATCTCTGAAGCCTCTGACAGCAGGGCTCCCGCTACGCCAAAACGCGCAGTTGTCTGAACTCGTCGTTGAGAGACAGCCTTCGGGACAGGGCAGACCTCGACGATATGGGGACGGCAGGGAAGTCTGATCGATCTCATGTTGGTGGTGCTTCAGATAAACCTGCACAAATCTCAAGTAGCCTCGGCTGCTTTAAGTAGTCGTCTTTCTAATGGGTCAGTTACATAAAACTTTATTTTGGCTTTACCTCAAACTTTGACTTTGACAGAAAAGTTCAGTATACGTATTTAAACCAAGCATGGCAAATTGGAGACCTCAAAGTTGAAGCGAGGTTGAAATTTGGCAAACTCTCAAATTTTGCTTGCTTTGCTTGCTTTGACAATCAGATGTTGGAGAAAATAATAATTAATTCATTTTTTCTCTATTAAATTAATAAATTAACTAAAACACTACGAATGCAAAGAAAAAAATGACGAAAACAAATGTATAAAAGAGAAACGTCAAGGCGTTCATTGTAGCATACCTCTGAAGTTGGACGCATTTCTGTTCACACTGACGGCTCGAAGCTAGACGGCAGAGTTGGAGGAGGCGTTTATTCAAGGGATCTGGAACTTGAGCTCTCCTTCAGACTACCTGATCACTGCAGCGTCTTCCAGGCTGAAGTCTCAGCAATCTTGGATGCCGCGATTTGGATAAGTAAACGCGCTATCGGCGAGGATATAGTTATTTTCAGGGACAGCCAGGCGGCCATAAAATCTCTTGGCTCTTATTCGTTCAACTCTGAACTGACGCTCAGCTGTCGTCGATCTCTTCAAGAGATGGCCCCACAGAACCGCGTGAACCTCACATGGATCCCAGGACACAGGGACATTGAGGGAAACTGTAAGGCAGACGAACTTGCCAGGCAGGGTACGACCAAGCAGGTTCTTCGGGATAAAAAGCGCTTAGGTATGCCGTTTGCCACATGCGAGCTAATGCTGAAGGAGTACACACTTCGTCAAGCCAACGAAATGTGGCAACAATCCCCAGGGTGCCGGACATCCAAACAAACCTGGCCAAAATGGGGTCATAAAAGATCTAGAGGCATTCACGCCCTAAGAAGGAGAGAAATTTCCATATTAATAGGTGTTCTAACTGGGCACCGACGATGCTGTAGGAGCTGCAAAGATGATGAGGAAGAGGAAATGGTGAAGCACCTCATCTGCAACTGCCCGGCTTTAGGCGGCGCGAGAACGTGCTTTTTGGGAGTTCTCTTCCTGGATAGCCTAAGCCAGATCGCGGAACTGGACATAAAGGACTTGATGGCCTTCATAAAGTCATCTAAGTGGTTCGAGGAGGAGTAACGGTGTCGGTTTAGGAGTGTCAGTCCCGGGATTCTGCTATGTGGAAAATTCCAACAACTCAGGGATTTTCCATATGGCCGGGTCCCGGGACTGACTTTCCTTGTGTTGGTGGTATCAGAACGGGCCTTTCAAAACTGGCCTAAGTGTGCCTCTGCGACAGCCACTTGAACCTAACCTAACCTATGGCACTCCTTTGGAGCGTATATATACGGTTAACGATATGGGTGTCCTGTTTGACTCGAAACTGAGCTTTAATATACATATATCCGCTATTATAAATAAAGCAATGGGTACCCTTGGATTCGTTAAACGCTGGGCTAAAGAGTTTAATGATCCTTATCTCACCAAGGTTCTTTACACTTCGTTGGTCCGTCCAATACTTAAGTACTGCTCGTGTGTGTGAAGTCCAGGATATATTACTCATATGAATTTTTGTTATTTGCTCTACGGGTCTTTAATTGGGATTCAAGTCTTCGTCTTCCATCTTACAGAAGTAGGCTTCTTATTGATTTGCCAACTTTGGAAAATCGCAGGATATTGCTTGGGGTAATGTTCCTGCTGTAGTAGTGCGAAGGGCTAATTAGTATTTCCAAGCTAGAAGTATTGTACTAAAATATAAGTTAATTGGGAGCACTCCCACACAGCATTTGAATGAATGAATTTTGAAAATATCTTAAGTTGAATACATTGTTTACTTTCAGTGACGAAATACTGAGTTATCATCAATATGAACAGGTGGAATAATAAAACATGATTCCATATGATGATAAAAAACTTATTATCATTTTTCAGTTACCATTATGAATAATTTTTCAATAATTCTAATGATTAAATTCTGAGTCAACTTTGAAATCAAACAGGAAAAAGAATCAAATATGTTTACTTTAGGTGAAAACAAACTGATAATAATTTTTCAAGAAATTTTGGAATTCCTTTTGATTATTTTTTGGAGACTCAAAATCAAGGCGAATTCATACAGGTGAGTTCGAGCGAATTCAGATAAACACACACGCACACACTCCTTGTGGCTGAAAATGTCGGACAAAGCAACAACGTAAACAATTTGACAGCTACGATTCGATTTGCAAGGAAGAAGAAGAAACCATATGATGGGAGGATGCCACCTGTAATGAATTCGCCTTGCTCAAAATCAATTTTCTACCTTTTAAATTTTTACTTTGCTGTACACATTTTTTTCCGTTATACCCACATTTTTTCATATCCTAAAATTCAGAAAAAAATACAAACATTTATTTAAAAAAAAGAAATATTATTTATGTATGTATAAGTTCAGGGATCTGCTCTGCACATATATATACGATTATAGGACACATTTGCCTCCAAATGAAGGATACCTGCATGCTGTTGCCTTTTTGCTTGCCTCGTCTCAAAATTCCTGGAAGTCATGAGCTGATTAAACGCTGGTAAGTGGTAGTCAGAGGGCTCTATCAGCAAATCCGACGAGACTGGCGAATTTCTTGATGTCGATCGACTTTATTGAAGGTCCATCGAAATAGCTGAAAGACTCCAGAGACTTTCCCCACATACGTGGTCTTCTGCACATGACTTCAAAACATCCCCAAAAAAGTATCAAATTGTGATCATAAAACAATATAAAATATGATCAATGTATGATTCCAAAAAGTATTCAAAAACGAAATTCAAATAATATTCAAAATAGGTAACGTGAGCGAACTTAATTCGATCATAAAATGATTACAAAGCTATCATTAAATGTTCCCGAAAATGAATCGAAACTGATTATTTTTATACATCATAAATGAGTATTTATGAATAATCACATTTAGGGTACACTTTTCTCCCGACAATACGATCATATTCGAATAAAAAATGTACTTAAATTTGATCGTTTTTAATCATCTGTAGAATGATATTTGAATATTTTTTGTTCAAAATTTTACACCACTTTGTAAAAAGAAATAAGAAAGATCAGAAAATAAAGGATGATTGAAGTGTACGGTTGCATTTTTATTAGAGACTAGCAGGGACCCCGACGTTGTCCGGGTGGATCTGTATTTTAGGGTGGTACTAATTTCTAATGAAACAAATTTTGCCCTTGCCAACCTTATTCTCGGGTCCAATTCCTCTTCATCAACCTCTTTTCCTCGGCTTTCTTTCCTATGTCATATTCCTTTCTGTCACATATGTTTGGGTTAAGCATTTTTCATTCATTCATTTCATTCATTTTTTATTCATTATTATCTTATGACAACTTAAAAGAAATTATCATTAGTACAACAGTGAACATACAATAAAGTAAATACAATAAGATAATAGCTAATGACGTTGAGTGTTCAAAAAAAGAACAGTGATAACGCCATTTCTTGTAATGATTACAATGGAAGTTTGAAAATGTGGGGTGCAAACAGATATCATTTAAAAGGAGAATTTAGGAGTTTAACATTGATGGTAAACAAATTTTTAAAATAAAAGTATTTAAAAATAATAAAAAAAAGTACATCGGTTCATTACATAGCAAGAAATTTACAAATTAACATAATAAATAAAAAAACTATAAAAAGCAAAAAGAAAATATGTTGCCAAAATAACCAAATTATTAAAAAACTATTAGAAATAAAGTACATCGGTACATTGCATAGCAAGTAACTTACAATGAGAAAAAAAAATAATAATAAAAAAGTAAAAAAGTAGTAAGAAAAATAAGAAAATTGTTGCAAAAAATTTTTAAGTCGGAAGCCGATTATGTGATAGGCCGTAACAGAACTTCAATATCGTCATGGTTCAACCCAAGAAGCCATATTTTCACCTGCTTTAGGAAAATGCTTATTCTTCGAATTGTTTGTATACCTTCGGGAAGCTTATTGAAAATCATACATGATACTATGGTATAGAAGTTTCGATACAGAGTTGTGCGTGAGGCAGGCACAGTAACATTTGAGTTAGAATTGCTTCTTAGCATGAGTCCCTATGTAATGAATGAATAGATTTAAAAATTATATTTCTAAAATTTTTTGGTACGCCACTGTACTTATACAATTGATTTTTGATTTAGCTAAAATCAAGGCGAATTCATACAGGTGTGTTCGCGCGAATTCAGATCTACACGCACGCACACACTCCTTGTGGCTGAAAATGTCAGACAAAGCAACAACATAAGAAATTTTACAGCTTCGATTCGATTTTCAAGGAAGAAGAAGAAACCATATGGTGGGAAGATGGCACCTGTAATGAATTCGCCTTGGCTAAAATTGAAAAAAATACTAAACAAAAATTTGTGAGAGGCACGCTTTGTTATTTTTTTGACAAACAAAGTTAATTTTCTTCATATAAATCTATTTACAAAAAAAAAATTTCATAGGTACCTCACTTAAAATGACTATATCTTTTTTGTTTATTGGGCGATTTTGTTTAAATAAAGTTTAGGGCTCCTTGTAAGCTTCAATCTGTCCACCAGAAAAAGTTTTTTAATTTCCGAGATCCTTACGTTCAAACGGACAAACAGACAAACAGCAGACAATAATTCTAAAAATGGTTGATATGGACTCTATAACATTCCCCAAGTCATCCCCAGTAATTTTTTCAAAGAAATTTTCAATGTACAGACACGACTTTTCTACAGTTTTATTATAGTATAGATTAGAGTTGTTGGTACACAGTTGCCGCGTTTCTTGCATTTTACACTGCATAAGCTGATTCTTGGCGAGGCTGACTCCTGTGAGCTGCTAAGCCGACTTAACTTTGTAGTTCCGGCCAGGGTGTCCAGACACTACGTACCCTTCCATTTACCCCTTTGTCGTCTAAATTTTGTTAAAAGTGATCCTTTGCGTGTTTGGTGCTCGTACTATAACGATTTGTACAAATGTATTAGTATCGACTGTTCGTTTTCTGCCTTAAACAATGCAAAACTTTCAAGTCTGACCTGACATTTTAAATCTAACGTTTTTTTTTATTAGGTCTGTTTACTGAACAAAAAAGGTTCAGAGCAGGTTAGAGCAGAGCAGGGCAGCTGTCAAAATAGAAATAGAGAAACTTAGAGCAACTCAGAGCAGAAATGCAATGAAACACTTGAATCTCGATAGTTTCTATTTATTTGGTTGTTTTATTTAAATCCTCAAAATTAATGCAAATACACGTTTACTAAAATGTTGCTTTTCTTGCAAGCTAGTTTTTTTTTTTAAGTTTTTAAAAATTTATTTTTTCTTGACTGACAATTGCTTCTCTGCTCTAACTTACTCCACAAAAAAAGCTAGAGCAGAAATTTGTGATCTGGATTACTCTAGTTTTGTTTTTAGCATACTCATGAAACAAAAGATAGAGCAACCTAGAGCAAGAAAAGTGTTCATTCAACACAATTTTGTGAAATATCGCACCCTGGCGTAAGCTAGAGCAGCTCAATGAACAAACCTAATAATAATAAATAATAATAATAATAAATAATAATATGAGACTTGAAAATGTTCCTTTCCCCTTTTGAAATATTTTGTAGTAAAATATCCCTGAATAAAGGTAACTTCCCACGATTTGGCACCACTACACAATGGGCTGGATTTTGCAAAAAAGTGGCCAAAAGTCGGTTTAGGCATTGGGAGAAATGAAGTACATTTTTGAAATCTAGAAACATCAAAGTAGGACTGAGCAAAATTTTTTTGATTTTGCTTAAGTATTTCGTTAGATAAAGGACAACTAAAAAAATAAATCAGCATTTTATGTTCAAGCCTTTAGTGGACATCGTACTGATTTAGTTTGCACCGATTCCGGCTTAAAATAAGTCAGATATAAAATAATCTCCCCTTTATTTATAGAAATTTTTCCAATGTAATAATTATAATTCGTGTCGCTGAACTTGCGTTGATTAAAAACACGTCTGCTACTTTTGGTGATTTTTAGCGAATCTCTGTATTCATCTTCTTAGAGATGGCATTTTACAACGAATAACACTTACTCGCTACTTTACTAGTTGTAGCTCAATTTAAACCATATGTACATATAAGGGAATTCACAGTGTGCTATACAATACTACAACTCGGTCGTCCTGACAAAATAGAATCACCTGATTCTACGACAATACTTATTACGGCAAAAATTTAATAGCAATTGCACACTAGGCGACAACGATAACGACGCACGATTTTGTTTATTTGGTCAACTTGGGCATTCGTTAACGAAAATTTTCGTTAGGTGTGCTCGCCTCCGTACGAGTACATGCAAAGAATATATACCGTGTCGTGTTGTTTGCAACAGTTGTCGCTCAGAGTGCTTGCAGATTAATGTCTGTTTTGCTTTAACTAATTTTGCTATTTGATTTTCGTTTTTCTTCTTTTTTTCATATATATTTACATGTTTTATATATATACATATTTTCATACATTTTTACTTATCGGTCTCGGCCGTCCTGATAAATTAGAATCGCCTGATTCTACGCTATTGTTTCCTGATTTTCTGCCCCTTCGACTACTTCACTAGCTCCCGTTTTTGGCCTAACATATTCGTATCATGGTTTAAGGTTTGTGACTGACCAGACACCTTTATATGGTATTTGGGATTGCTGGAAGCCTTCTACATCCTCTACCAAGTACCGATCATTTTCTAATATTTTAGCTATCTTGTATGGCCCTTTGAATTTTGGTATCAACTTGCTTGATGCGCCTGCTTGTGAATGTATGTTCAAAATAACGACATAATCTCCTACGCTAAATTTGCGAGGAACTCGTCTTTTAGAGTCAGCATATTCTTTGTTATAGTTTTGCGAAATTTCTTGTGCCAGCTGTGCGTTTTCTCGTATCTTTTCTATAGTTGTGTCGGTATGAGGCTGGGTAAGGTCTAACACATTTTCCTGAATACTATCTATGATTTTCCCCCTTTGTCTAACCCCGAACAAGACTATACTTGGTTGTTCCTTGATTGCTTTATGTATGCTATTATTCATAGCATACTCCACAGATTCTAGTACATTATACCATCCAACATCTTTGTCCGCGTCTGCTAGTTTTGCTATCATGGGTCCTAAGCTTTTATTTATGATCTCTACTTGGCCATTTGCTTGGGGTGAATTGGTCGCTACCTTTATGTGCTGTACGTTGTTAGATTGTAAGAACTCTTCAAATTCACTCGAATTGAAACAACTTCCCCGATCGGAAATTATGATTTTGGGCCGGCTGTAGGCTCGGAAATAATCTTTAAGCGCCGCGACGGCTTCCTTCGAAGCTGTTGTCTTAGCGGGATAAAAACGGACATACTTTGTGAATGAATCTACTATCGCTAAAACGTGCTTGTACTTGGTGTGTTTACTATGGACTGGTCCATAGTGATCTATGTGATCAAATGGTTTGTTGCCCTTCGGAATCATATGTAGTAGTCCTTCTTTCCTCCCACTTTTGGTAGAAAAGGCTATACATTTTAAGCAGTTTCCTACATGATTTTGAGTTTTCTTTCTTATGTTAGGAAACCAGTAACTTCTGCTTATTGTGTCTGCCACTTTGTCTATTCCCAAATGTCCCATTTCGTCATGATACTTATACAAGACATGCTGTTCCATTGACTCAGGTACGTAAAAAAATAGGTCTTCGCCCGCTTTTTATATAATATCCCGTTTCGCATTTCATAGTCACCACTTTCCGCAACCTCTAACTTATTTTTTATCTCACCTATTCGTTCATCTCTATTTTGGCATATAATTAAGTTTTCCTCAAACGTATTTGTCGTAACTACTAAAATATTGTTAACTCTACTTAGTGCGTCGACATGTTGCATTCGTTTTCCTATTCTGTGCTCGACTTCGTCGTCGTAGTTTTGCAACTCAAGTGCCCACCTGGCGATCCTAGGGTTTATGTCTTTTTTGTTAAGAGTTAGGGTTAGAGAGTTACAATCAGTGATGATTTTGAACTTAATACCTTGCAAATATATTCTAAAACGCTTCAGGGCGTAAATTATCGCCAAGGTCTCTAGTTCGAAGCTGTGGTACCTAGACTGCGTATCGGTTGTTCGTTTTGAAAAATAAAAGATTGGGTGTAATTTTCCATCTCCTTTCTTCTGAAACAGTATGGCGCCAAAACCTAATGCGCTAGCGTCACAGTGTAGCTCTGTTAGATCTTTAGGGTCATAGATTGCCAGTACAGGCGCGTCTAGCAACTTATTTTTTAGTGTGTCGAAAGTTTTCATCTCTAATTGACCAAAACGGAATTTTTCTTCTTTTTTCAGAAGGTCATAGAGTGGCTTTGCTATGATTGAAAAGTCCTTTATGAATCTACGGAAATATGAACAGAGTCCTAAAAAACTGTGTACCTCCTGCGTCTTAGTTGGCACTGCGAAACTTTCAACCGCTTTCAATCCTCTTTTATCGGCACGTATGCCCTCACCCGTAACAGCGTAACCTAGGTATGTGATTTCTGACCGGAGAAATTCACACTTGTCCAACCGTAGTTCTAATTTATTTTCCACCAGACGTTGAAAAACTCTCTTTAATATATGCAAATGCTCGTCTAAGATTTCTGTTGCCACCTTATGTCTTCTAGATAAACGATAGTTTTACCCGTGGGTATCATATCTGAAAAAATTGTGTTGATGAATTTTTGAAAGGTTGCCGGAGCGTTTCTCAACCCGAACGGCATCCTCAGAAACTCAAACTGTCCCAGTGGTGTGGTAAACGAGGTATATTTAATCGACTCCTTTTCTACGAATACATGGAAAAATCCATTTTTCAAATCTAATTTTGTAAACCATTTTTTATTTGCTAGCCTGTCTATAAGTGGTATAGGGTAGTTATTTTTTGCTGTGACTTTATTGAGCTTTCTATAGTCCACGCACATCCGAAGCTCACCGGTTTTTTTCTTTACCAATACTATCGGTGAGACATAGTCGGATTCGCTTTGACGTATGTAGCCTTTTTCTAAAAGGTCATCTATTATTTGTTGCAACTTTTCCTTTTCACTATAAGACAACCTCTTAGGGGCACAGCCGAAAGGTTTATCGTTCTCTAAGACCAGACGTATTTCTTTCTTTACTTTGGGCTCACTTGGCTTTTCCGCCCCTTTGTATTCCTTAAGAAATAATTCTTGAAAGTGTTTTCTTTCTTTATCGGTAACTTGGCTTCCGATTATACATTCAAATTCATCAGCAATATCTGTTTCTATCGCTAGAATTTCTCGTATGGCTTCACCCAACGTTTCCTGATTCGAAACACCACATATCAATTCGCTGTCACTGTCACAAACCTTTACCGAGCTGCCTTCAACATCTTTTTCTACCATTGTGGCTATCAACTCTACGTCACCGACTTTCAGTTTTGCTTCACAAGCCTGAATGAAATCCCTGCCCAGTATAACTGTGTAACCAATCGAGTCATTGGGAACTACTAGATATAAGTTCTATTAACGCATATTTATCGAAAACTTTAATTGAACAGTTTGTTTTTCCATAACAAATTAATTTTGACTTGTTTAAACCAAAGTAAGTGTCCTTCACTTCGTCTAATTTCACTTTTCCCGGTATGATACTCTGTTTTGCTAAGCTAACTGGGCTCCCCGAGTCGATCAGGCATTCTACAAACATGAGGGTTAGCTACTAAATTAATGCTAAAATAACTTACAAAATTGCTACCAGATGTTGACTTCTTTTAGAGCTTACAAGTTGTGGCATAATGCCCTGGCTCACCACAAGCATAACATGTACCCGTTTCGCGCTTGGGCTTCCTGCAGTCCTTCGAGATGTGGCCTGAGCAGTTGCAATTGAAGCATCTGAGTCGTTCTTCGCCCGAACGTATACTTTGCCTTGATGTTGTTGCTGTTGTTAGTGTTGTTACGCGCTGTGGTAATTCTATATTGCGAAAAGCCAACGCTACTTCGTTCGATGTTTTAAAATTTTGTAACTTGGCTTGAATTTGTAGCTGTCGATTCGGTATGCCATCGATTAGGTTTCTACAAACTCGGCATCGCTGAGTTTTAAATTGCTGCCTAGAATCCTCTTATCGTTGATGTAATTACCGAAAGACTCGTTTGCATCCCACGTGCGCTTCTCAAACTTGGGTCGCATACTCAAAACGTTTTCTTTGTTGGCGAACATCAGCGACATCTCATTGAATATTTCATCTACTGTGCGTGTAAACATGGCATTTGTGTTGTACCATGTAAGTGCTACGCCTTTTAATTTGAGACGAATCACGATGCCCAGTGCTTCATCACTAAGTCCGAGTGCTCGTTCATAATGCGTTAGCTGCGACCGCCACTCGAAATTTTCGCCTCCATTATGGTCAGATATAAGTTCCTTTATGGTTTCGAATGGAACTTCTGGTTTTACGTTGTTTAAGGTAATCGATCTTTTTTCGGATTGTAGCTGTAGTTTTAACTTGAGTAGTTCGACTTCCTTTTCTAGAAGTTGCATTTTTGTCTCAATCGGCGCTGTGATTGCGCTTTGTCGTACTTCGCTGCTTGTGTCTTCGTCGTTTTGCATTGCGTTCAAACCATTGTCGTTTACCTCGTCATTATAATTACCACCATTGTTGCTGTTGTTCGCGCCATTGTCATCATTGTTGTTGTTGTTGCCCGCTTCATGATTAGCATAATTTTTGTTGCTTTCGAAATTTCCGCTATCTAGTCCAATACCGTTGGCTGTGTTACTGTTGCCTGTGCAATTACTGATATCATCAACGTGTTCGTTGCGATTTTTCGAGCTTGTGGGCTTACTGGCTTTCTTTTGCGGTTCAATGATTGCTTTAATGGCCTCTTGACTCATTGGGCATAAACCGCGTGTTTCAGCCGGCATCTCGCTTAAGCGAGCAGCCAGCGACGCTTTGGCTCCACTTGCGTTGATGCCCAATGCGGTGCACCAAGCTTTAAGCTGCACTAGTGAATATCGCTCTGCGTCGATTTGCTCCTATTCCATCTTTTTTTGTTTTATTTAATAAAATAATTGGATTGGGCGTGGCTACGGTCACTTCTGACTGTAATAATTATAATTCGTGTCGCTGAACTTGCGTTGATTAAAAACACGTCTGCTACTTTTGGTGATTTTTAGCGAATCTCTTTATTCATCTTCTTTATTCATCTTCTTAGAGATGGCATTTTACAACGAATAACACTTACTCGCTACTTTACTAGTTGTAGCTCAATTTAAACCATATGTACATATAAGGGAATTCACAGTGTGCTATACAATACTACACCAATAAGGAGGCCACGCCGAGTGCCGATCCCACCCGGTCCCCGCTAGATATTTAATTTTTTTTTTTCAAGTATTCTCTGGGGTATCTACTTTCTTCTGTTAATGCGCAAATATGCGCTTTTTTGTGTGTGCTGAGATAACGTTCCACAAAAGTCAATAATTGAAATTTACTGTTCTAAATTCATTACAGCCTTTATTTTTCATCCGATTTGAACAAATTTTTTAAACGAAAGATTTTGATATTTGCAAGAGTGTACTTTAACCTGATTTTTTAATTTTGGTTTGTTTAAATTTTTTTAGTGGGCAAAGTGTGGGGAAATTGCAAATTTTGAAAACGCGATATTATGCTTCTCCAGTTGGCACACTTTAAACGGAAAAATCTTCCTCAAAATATGTTTAGGAGTTATCTTAAATGAAAAAAAATAGCAATGTTTCTTATTGGAGCTTAGCTCGAAAAATTGTTTATACCTGCTGTACTTTTTACTAGTACTAGGGTATTCTAATTTTTGATGTTACGAAATTTTTATGAATTTTGATACTTAGAGAAAATTGACAAAGATTTACACAGCGATGGATACCATGACGACGTTTCGGACTTTCCAGGGTCCACATCAGATGGATTTTCGGACACAGAACTACTGTGTCTGCACCGAAGCGGTTAAAGCAATTGCTTATAACAAATCAGCTACGATGCCCTGTAGTATTTCTAAGTCAACTTTCTTATAAGCGTGCCAATTTCATACCTTTAGACATAAGACCGCGACATATTTTCCATATGATACACGGAATATGAGTATATTATTAGGCGTGCATATTTATGCAGAAGCACACTGAGGTTTTTAATTTGCATTCCTTCATACCACTTTTTTGTGTATTATTGGTTTGCTCTACCTATGGTGTGTACTTATGTATCAATTATGAATGTTTCTTATTGGAGCTTAGCTCGAAAAATTGTTTATACCTGCTGTACTTTTTACTAGTACTAGGGTATTCTAATTTTTGATGTTACGAAATTTTTATGAATTTTGATTCTTAGAGAAAATTGACAAAGATTTACACAGCGATGGATACCATGACGACGTTTCGGACTTTCCAGGGTCCACATCAGATGGATGTGATCATTTGAAAATTTTGTAAAAGTTAAAAAAAAAATTCAACCGTAATAGTGTAGGAATACGTCTGCACCAAGCGTTAGGTTATTACTAAGTTTATGGTATTCTTACGGATAATGAGTGATTGCACCTTAAGTGTCAACACAGAAGTAGTGTGTGTAAATAGTATTACATTATTAAGTTTGCCAACACTAAAGAAGTAGCGATTAAGAATAGCGAGTAAGAGCCATCTTGTAAAAAAACCTGCTTGAGACATAAAAATAAAAAGAGAAACGAGTCAATTCGATTTGAGCAACCGAAGCCGCTGGTCCATATTTTATTTGATTGGAATATTAAGCCACCTGATATTTTATCAGAAGTGGTCTTTGAACCATTTGTTACAGTAAAGTAAAGTAAATCGTCAAAGTTTTGTAATAATCGAAGCAAAGTCAAATTGCGTCAAAGTTTTGTGTAAATTATCACAACGTAATTAAATATGGCCGATAATATTTGTGCAGACCGTTATACGCTCTTACAATTGAAAGCGTGGTGCACTGCGGTGGGCGTCAACTCCACTGGCGCTAAGGCATTATTAGCAGGAAGATTAAATAACATCCCGGCCGAAGCTAGAGGATCGTGTCCAGACGTAACCGGGAGGAATGATGGAAAAAGCCCAAAAGACGCAATTTTGGAAGCTGAAAATGACAATGGCGATGAAAATGATGGCAACGGTAGTGGTAACGGTGATGCAAACGAAGACGACAACGGTAGTAACAACTACAATGAGCATATTGACGACAATGGTAGCGGCGAAAATGGTAGCGACAACGGTAGACAAAATGATGAGAGCAACAACAATGGTCAGCACAATGGTAGTGGCAACCGTATTTCACGTCGACGAGATGCAATTGATGGAATGACCGACATGGAAGACGACAATGGTGCGCTAAACGTAACTGGTACGTTCGGACAACAAATAACCAAATCTAATAATACGTCGAGTCAACATTCTAGCGAAAGTGAAACTAACCTTAAAATCAAGCTACTAGAGACTGAAATCGAAATGCTTAAATTGCAAAAAGCATTGTTGGAGAAAGAAAAGGCGGTGAGCACCTCAACATGCAGAGTAGCACGCGAACATGCAAATTTCGACACCATAAAAAATGTCATTTCTACTTACGACGGAGGAGATGGGTTTAAGGTTTGGTGCAACCAAATTCGCCATTATAAAGAAGTTTTCAAAATAGACGACGCTTCGTTGGGAGCTGCGATCCACACTAAGTTGAAAGGTACTGCCTTAGCATGGTACAATGCACAGCCGGAATTTCCTAAAAACGTCGATGATTTGCTGAACGATATGAAATCTGTGTTTGCGCCAACAGAAAGTAAACTCGATCGTCGCAAAAAGTTTGAAAAACGTGTGTGGCAACGCGAGGAGAGTTTTACGACCTATTTCAATGAAAAATGTTTGCTTGCCAGCGACCTACATCTAAGCGAAGATGAATTAGCAGACTACATAGTAGAAGGTATACCGGACAAGCAATTACGCACTCAGGCAAAAATCCAAAACTTCAGCTCAGCCAAGGAAGTTATAAGAGCATTCCGATCAATCAACTTACCAGAGTACCCAAGAGCAAGACCACGAACGGGACAAGGTATGCAATGCTACAATTGTAACTGCGCTGGGCACATGGCAAAGGACTGTAGAAAGCCGAAGAGAGAAGACGGCTCTTGTTTTGCTTGTGGAGAAAAAGGACATTTTGCTGCTGATTGCAAGTCATACAAAAAACCTAAAAACACATTCGTAAGTTACTTTAAAGTATGTATACTAGCATATATTAACATTGAAATATTTGTAGAATGTTTAGTGGATTCAGGAAGTCCCGTTAGCTTGGTAAAGCAGACATTAGTGCCGTCAGGTGTAGCATTAGAAGAGGTGAAAGAGACATACCACGGGTTAAATAAATCAAGGTTAAATGTAATTGGAAAGTTAAAATCTGAAATAAAAGTGTTGAATAAATCTGTTTCTATTGAACTCTTGGTGGTTCCTAATGGGTCTATGGGTTATCCAGTTTTACTAGGTAGAGATTTCATCGAAGGAAGCAACGCGAAATTGAAAATAGGCAATGTTGAGTTATTTGATAGTATAGGACAACGAGAAGAAGAAAACAATTTTGACAATGTAAAGAACATAGAGGCGAGTAAAAAAGTAAGCAAGTCCGGTAAACAGTATAATAGCATAAGAAAGGTTAGGAAAAGTTGTGGCCCGGATAATAGGGAAATAAGTAATGATGAAAGTCTTAACGAAGTGCTGAGCCAGATAATGTCAATAAATGTATATGAGGAAACAGATCTAAACCTAAAAATAGGCGAACAGCTCAGCGTCAATGAAAAGAATAAATTTAATGAAATTTTTAAAAAAATTTACTTAAATTATAAAAAATCAAACGAACCTCACGTAAGAAAAGAAATAAAACTTGTAGTAGAGAGTGATAAACCTTTTGCTTGCGCACCCAGAAGATTATCCTATAGTGAAAAATCAGAACTCCAGAAGATGATCGACGAGTACTTGACGAAGGGATACATACGGCCGAGTGAGTCGGAATTTGTGTCTCCAATAGTTCTAGTCAAGAAGAAGACAGGTGAACTTAGAATGTGCGTCGACTATAGAAAATTAAACAAGGTTACAGCCAAAGACAATTATCCTATGCCACTAATAGATGACTTGTTAGACAGGTTAGCAAACAAGACCATTTTCACTAAGTTAGATCTTAAAAACGGATTTTTTCACGTATTTGTAAACGAAAACTCTATTAAGTATACATCCTTCACTACACCGCTAGGACAATACGAATTCTTAAGGATGCCGTTTGGGTTAAAAAATGCTCCCGCGACTTTTCAAAAATTTATTAATAAAATTTTCGCTGACATGATTCGAAACGGGGAAGTCATAATATACTTGGATGACATTATGATAGCAACGCAAGATTTACAAAAGCATTTAGAAGTATTAGAGAAAGTTCTGTTAAGGTTAGTACAAAATAATTTAGAGCTCCGGCTAGATAAGTGCGAATTTTTGCAGTCAAAAGTATCATATCTAGGATACGTAATCACGGGCGAAGGCATCAAAGCAGATGAAAAAGGGCTTCGAGCGATAGCTAATTTTTCGATTCCAACAAAAACACAGGAAGTTCAAAGTTTTTTGGGGTTATGTTCATATTTTCGAAGATTCATCAGAGATTTTTCAACGATAGCAAAACCTCTTCACGACTTAACAAGAAAAGACAGAAAATTTCAGTTCGGGCAGGTAGAGATAGAGTCATTTAATAAGCTGAAAGAAAAGCTTATTGCGTCCCCGCTTTTGGCGATCTATGACCCAAATGATAAGACGGAATTGCATTGCGATGCTAGCGCGTTAGGATTCGGGGCAATACTGCTTCAAAAAAAGAAAGACGGAAAGTTACATCCAGTTTTTTATTTCTCCAAACGAACGACAACGACAGAATCAAAATACCACAGCTTCGAATTAGAGACTTTAGCGATCGTGTACGCCTTGAAGAGATTTAGGATATACCTACAGGGTATTAATTTCAAAATTGTTACCGACTGCAACTCTTTAACACTAACCCTTAACAAGAAAGACATGAACCCGAGAATAGCAAGATGGGCCTTAGAGCTACAGAACTATGACTACGAGCTTGAACATAGAGCAGGAAAAAGAATGCAGCACGTAGACGCTCTAAGTAGAGTAAATAATGTATTAGTAATCCACTCAAATACCTTCGAGGAAAATTTGATTATATGCCAAAGTAGAGACGAACGAATAGGATTGATAAAAAAAGAGCTAGAAATGAGAGAAAGTAGTAACTATGAAATGAGAAATGGAGTAGTATACAAAAAGAAAGAAGACAACCTACTTTTTTACGTACCAGAAGAAATGGAACAGCATGTCCTTTATAAGTATCACGACGAGCTGGGACATTTAGGCGTAGACAAGGTAGTTGAGACGGTTGAGAAAAGCTATTGGTTCCCAGGCATAAGAAAGAAAACAGCCACACACGTTGCAAATTGTTTGAAGTGTATCGCGTTTTCTAGTAAAAGTGGGAAAAAAGACGGACTTTTACATATGATACCTAAAGGGAAAGTACCATTTGAAATGGTACATATTGATCACTACGGACCGATTCACAGCAAATGTACAAAGTACAAACATGTTTTGGTAGTAATAGATGCATTTACAAAATTCATTCGTTTGTATCCAGCGAAAACAACGGCATCGAAAGAAGCTGTTGCGTCGCTGAAAGAATATTTTAGAGCGTACAGCAGGCCGAAATTTGTTGTGTCGGATCGAGGTACTTGCTTTACATCTAAGGAGTTTGAAGGATTTCTAGAGGAAAACAACGTAGAACACATAAAAGTTGCAACTAATTCACCCCAAGCGAACGGCCAGGTTGAAATTGTAAACAAAAGTCTGGGGCCAATGGTGGCAAAAATGGTAGACTCAGAAAAAGATATTAGTTGGGAAAAAGTACTAGAGTCCGTAGAACATGCGATGAATAACATAGTGCATAAGGCGACGAAAGAACAGCCTAGCGTATTGCTTTTTGGGGTAAGGCAAAGGGGTAAACCTATAGACAGTTTACAGGAGAATATACTAGAGCCGTTGCAGTTAAATAGCCCAGTCGTATTAGAAAATATTAGAGATAAAGCAGAAACGGTACAAGTCAAATCACAAAAATATAACAAGAGTTATACAGATAGTAAAAGACAAGTGCCTCGCAAGTTTAGTATAGGTGACTACGTCATGACATCTAATGTAAGCTCGCAAACAGGAGTGTCTAGCAAGCTCATACCCAAATTCAAAGGCCCTTATAAAATAACAAAAATCCTGGAAAACGATCGTTATGTTTTAGAAGACGTCGAGGGTCTCCAGCAAACGCAAATACCGTATAAGGGGGTATGGTCAGTTACAAACCTAAAGCCATGGTACGGATATAAAAAGTCCGACTCACTAAGGGATGAGTAGTACGCGGAGAATTCAATAGGGGCGAGCGCTGGGGTTCTGATTTAGTCATTCTGCTTGTGTTTATTTTGCCAGTGAAGAAATTTTTCTTCATGGTTTCTGTTTTTGTTTCGTAACAAGAAAGTAGCGTGCTTGTTTAAAGTAAATTTCTTTTCTTATTTCAGTGAAATTCAAGTAAATTTTGAAAAATTTCACAAATTTTTTACTAATTTAAGATGAGAAAATATTTTTCTAGATTTGAGGGAAAATTTTATTTTTGTTTTTTTCTCGTGTAATTATAATTTTATAGTCAGTCTACTGCGCTGTGAACTTCGTCACAACGTCGTAGAATCAGGAGATTCTAAACGCCAGGATGGCCGAGTTGTAGGAATACGTCTGCACCAAGCGTTAGGTTATTACTAAGTTTATGGTATTCTTACGGATAATGAGTGATTGCACCTTAAGTGTCAACACAGAAGTAGTGTGTGTAAATAGTATTACATTATTAAGTTTGCCAACACTAAAGAAGTAGCGATTAAGAATAGCGAGTAAGAGCCATCTTGTAAAAAAACCTGCTTGAGACATAAAAATAAAAAGAGAAACGAGTCAATTCGATTTGAGCAACCGAAGCCGCTGGTCCATATTTTATTTGATTGGAATATTAAGCCACCTGATATTTTAATAGTAAGCTTTTAAAAATTTGCACTTTATTATACTAAAATTGTATGTCCTATAAAACTGCATACTCAAATTTAAAAAAAAGTATTTTAAAAAATTTCTATATATAAAAAGTGGGCGTGGTTATTGACCGATTTCGCCCATTTTCGGCAACAACATAGATTAGGTATATACAGAGCAAGGTGCAAAATCTAGTTTCGATATATATATGTATTTTTTCTCGAGTTATTGATTTTTGACCGCTTTTTCCAGATTACAGCCCATTGTGCACTGTACCTGCAAAGTAGATGAATTTTTGCTGAGAAGCCTTCTATGGTAAAAATAGGTGACAGGTAACAAGGTCAATGGAAGAAGAGAAGTAAAGTCAACAGCAATTTGGCAATATAGTCATTGATTTTATTTCCTAATTGAAATAGAAAAAGCGTCAACATTGCTTATATCATGTCAACTAAACATCACGTGAGGTTTAAGTGTGATGATGTGATTCACAAAAAGCGTCGCATCTAATTTTTCACTACGTCGGTATCATGCCGCCCCGCGCCTGCGGTTCTCCGAAGAATTTTCGATGTTGCTTTTACCGGGATGAGAACTCGGAATATTGGTGTAGTAAGCCGAGCACACTAACACTACACCACCGTGACCGCCAAACTTATGGAAGAAACTAATTTATTTGTTTATGTGGAAGCATATTAAAATTACTCGAGCTCAATCCGATCTGTATCTCTTGCAGTAAAATATTAGCAGAAATGCATACAACCTTATAGCTCAATCAGACAGATTCACTTTACTCTCATTCGCATCGATGAGCTTTATACGAAAGTGAATTAAATAATAAGCCAGAACCTCTCTGAAGTTGGCAAGACAACTTTTACGTGGCAAAAAAGTAACTAGTGGATAACTTGCCGTAATTTATACGTAAATTATCCGTGAAAACAAAAAATTTGCCGCGGCCGTATTTTGGAAAATATTGAGTGGCACGCCAACTTCATGAGAAAAAATGTTTGCACGTGATTTTGCCGTAACTAAGTGGCATATTTGGAAAATTAAAAAAAAAAAATTAATTTTTTTGGTAGTGCACCGCCAACTTCACATGAAGTTAGCGTGCCACTTCTGGAAAACTACTTTCGAGACCAGCTAGGATAAAAACCTTTGCGCGTGATTTTGTCGTAAATTATCCGTAATTAATCTGTGAAATCAAAAAATTTGTCGCGGACGTATTTTGGAAAATATTGAAAACCTATCTGAGGGACCAGCTAAGGAAAAAATATTTGTACGTGATTTTGCCGTGAATTGGCCGTAATTAAATGACATATTTAAAAAATTAAAAAAAAAGATAAATTTTTTTGGTAGTGCACCGCCAACTTCACATGAAGTTGGCGTGCCACTCAATATTTTCCAAAATACGGCCGCGGCAAATTTTTTGTTTTCACGGATAATTTACGTATAAATTACGGCAAATTATCCACTAGTTACTTTTTTGCCACGTAAAAGTTGTCTTGCCAACTTCAGAGAGGTTAAGCCAGAATAACTTGAGACTACAAACTTTGTTCTTTTTTGCTGCTTTGTTTGTATTATGTTTTATCGAAAATGCTTGATTTATGTCTAATATGTTTTTTTTTTCTATTTTAGATATCGACAGAAATGTGCAAGGCAAGTATATGCCTCTTCAGGAGAAAGTGCTTCTTTGGGATGGACAGAATTTAGGATTTCGTGGTGACTACAATGGTGTTCTGCTATTGGATACAATTCTTCAACCACCAGTTTTACAAAATGATGATCTAATTAAACTGGAATTACTTTTGTCGGAAGCGGTTATCTTTCAGACATGTCTTAAAGATCTTGAGCACGAAGGCTTAGAATGTCCGAGTGACGTTAGTAATGAGCTATTAGAGAAAATAAAAAATGCACAGGCAAACGCCAAAAAGGGGATTAAGGCTCAAAGGGTATGACCAACAAAATAGTAACCTCATATTGGAAATGCTGGGAGTAAAAAGGAAATGTATTTTGTATGCACGTAGAAGGGAAACGCATAAAATGTTTAATAAAAAGGACTAAAAAATTGTTCAGTAAAATTAACGATATTTCTTTTTATGGTAAAAATAGTTCAACCGCCTTTTACTGAACAATGTTTTTAGTCCTTTTTATTACACATTTTATAGGTTTCGCTTTCACTTGCATGAAAAAGTACGTTTCATTTTTACTCCCAGCCTTTTATTTAATTCTCGGTTCCACCCGAAATTACACTACTTTGTTCTTTGTTGTTTTCTCATACACAACTAAAATACTCTTTTACAGTGGAACACAATATGTCTGGAAGTATCATATTCCAGCCTAAAACTAGTTGCTAATAATGTGGTAATAATGTTAAAGAGACTAGAGCGCCACATTCCCGCTTTGGCGATTGCCTCGGCTATAAATGAAAGACTCACCGACCTCCTTGCCGGCTCACGTATACCCGATTTGAGTTGGCATGGAAGCAATTTTCAGCGAGTATTAATGCATTCGGAAGCCGTACGACGACAGACATTTGAAAAATGGCCACACATGGACTATAAATGGGCATTACCCGATCAAATGGCACAAGCTGGTTTCTATCATCAGCCTTCCTCCTCTGGCGAGGATCGAGCCATGTGCTTTACATGTAGTGTATGTTTGGTTTGTTGGGAAAAAACTGATGAACCATGGAGCGAACATGAACGACATTCTCCAACGTGCCCATTTGTTAAAGGCGAGTACACACAAAACGTTCCGCTATCTGTAACATATGCAACAAATCCGGCTGTACCGGTGCCAGGACTTGGTTTCGATATAATTTCAAACAGTGATTATTCGAATGTATTGTGCACCAGTTGTACAGAGACCGGAGAGATAACTATTTGGAGCATTGAACGTCATTTAAAAAAGATGCATTCATTCAATATTGCTACACTAATGAAAGATATATGTGACGAAGGATATGAATGGGCACGTGTAACAGCTATATGTGTGTTACCAAATGCGCGTGCCCAGTGTAAAATTAATGCAATGGTAGCCAATAACATCACAGGTACAAATATGGTGCAATGTGCTTCAACATCCACTCTACGAGCAGGCGTAGTCGGTTCCAAAATAATATTGGGTATGAGCATTCGACAGAGCACTGGCGAATACTTGTTGCGTATGGTCGTGCTAAATATTGTAGAAAGTGATCGTATTCAAGAAAGTAGCGGCAATATTGTTACCGGTGGCAGCGTTTCGGGTAGCGGTAATGGGAGTACTAACGGAAAAGCCAGCCAAAAGCCACCATTAGCTGGAGGTAATTAATCGTGTTTAGCTTATAACCAAAGTATAGTTTTTTAAGTTTCACTAGCTTAGGACCACTAATTAATCGTCATTATTACTAATTTATTTTTTTATTTTAATGGAGAAATTGGAAACGAATCAAACGTAATTATGATACTGTTTCGGAAGCTATCACGATTTCTCCTCAGACTATTTCGTATCGTCGCTAAAGACGGGCAATACGAAATGTTATTTCGTCGACGAAGCAAGGACCCATCACACTATACGCCAAAATTAACTTTTTACTGGGTATTGGACCAAACCAACTTTTTTAAAATAGATTTAGACATAAGTAAAAAAAAGCCATTTCCAATTTTTTAGAAGTTAGCCTACCAAACATAGTTATGTATGTGCTTTCGAAGTTCGAAGTTGGCCCTTCCCGAAATACGGTTTTAAAATTAATGTATTTAAAAAAGTAAAATGTGGGCGTCGATTTCTTAAATCCCTTACCAGAAGGTGTACTTTTTTTTTTGAAAGTATATGCCCGAAGAAATCTATTACATATATAAAATAAATTGGATTTTTGTTCTTATCCCTCTTCCTACCGATTTTGATCATTTTTGTTTTAAAAAGTTCGTATTAAAAATGCGGAGGATGTTTTATACAAAGGATTTTGGGAAAGGGAATGGATTTTGAGATATCGACAAAAATCCTAATAAAATAAGAGAAGTGAGACAATAGGTGTCTCCAATTGGCGTCAGTTGTAAAAAGGAACGTCAATAAATGACGCAAGCCAAGATTAGAGACAATAGACAATTGACCTTCGTCCTTGTTCCCACGTATGTTAACTCTCTAAAAACTCACACATTCAAAAGCGTGTGTGTTGTATTCTGTTTCACAGATATTTTCTTTTTGTACTGCTAATATTCCCCAATTCATATAATAAAAGGCTCTTTGGTTCAAAGAAAATGTTGCCATACTCTATGTAGTCTCTTAGCCTATAGCTATTTTATAAAATAAAGTTGGATTTTTGTTCATATCCCTTTTATAGTCTCGTCACTCGGTGCTTTAATCGCGGATTGTGGGAGAACTAAGGTCAATATAAAAGCCGGGTTGGCGTCAAGTCGGTAACAAACGAGCCCATAAATGTGGAAATTGACGTTGCACCGAGTGAACCAATTTTTTATGTTGCCAGCTCTCCGAAATGTTCTGCTGAGCAATATATGTATTGCGAGTCGTGGAGACTGAATTTGTGGAAGGCGACAGTGCCACGCTGGAGCGTTGCTTGCCTCGGGACGTCCTAGGATGTGAACAGCAGGGCGCCACAAAACTTTTATAGAAATTAGTGGGCCGGTGTGTTTGAGGATTTAGTCCGGAGCAACTAGATTTATGTAGCCAACCTTTGCAGGACACACACTGGACTGAATGTGAGAGTCTGGTGTAGATTTTCTTCCGGCAAACACAGCAGAACCATTCTCTTGGACCAGGATTTGGGGCTGTTCCGGGGATGACAAATCTCCTCTAAAGGAAGTCCGAGTAATTTCGCAAGTTCGGCAGACTTGGAGCAAAGCGAGATTGATGTTGCAAGAGTATGACTCCAAAATTACTCAAAAATTATCCCAACATTACCACAAAATGATGCCAAATTGAAATTACCCCAAAATGATCCTAAAATGACCGCAGAGCTATAAAAAAGCCCCTAAAATAATCCCGAAATGTCCCCAAAATGATTCTAAAATGGCCCCTATATGACCCCCCTCGCCGCTGTGTTTGAATAGTCAATTCCATCGTATTCAATTGTGGGGTCGGGCTCGTCATCATCTCTGGATTGTTGCTCAGTTTCTGCATTTAAAAGGCCAGAGAGGTGATTCCTCCATAGCCTTAGTACTCTCTGAACATCGTCCCCCAGGTCGCCACTACCATTTTTACAGCGGTTTGCCCCAGGTTCAAAACCTTCAGTCATTTGTCGGATTTTTTTTTTTAAATATCTCGAACGTTACTCCTATTGGCTAGCATCTCAAGCTCTTCGTACCATAATCGCCTTAAAATGATACCAAAATGACAAGTTGACCCCGAAATTACCTCAAATTAATTCTAAAATGACCCTAAAATGATCCCAAAATGATTATAAAATCATTCCCATATGATCACAAAAGCACCACAAAATTACCACAAAATGACCCCTAAATGATGCCATATTGTCCCCATATGACGCTATAATGAAATGTATTCAACAGTTTCACAACCGCATATCATTAAACTAATTACATACATACATAAACATTTTTTTTCAAAGACTTGAAAAAATATTTATCAAAAATAACTATTATCTTGGGACTTTAAAAATATAAATTTCAGAATAAAAGTCTTTAAAGACTTAAAAATAAAAATTGCCGATAATAATTATTTAATGAGTAAAATTTTTAACCTCTTTCAATAACTGAAGACATGCATGGATGAAGGGGGTATGTCGCATTTTGAGTGAAACGAGAAAATTTACTTAAAGTTTTGCTTTTTCCACAATTCATATTGAAAAGTTGTGTACAAACCTCCTTCATCAATCAATTATCTTCTACAAATTTCACGATAGCCAGGTTTTGATAAGACAGAAATCTAGATATGCATTAAAACTATTCACCAATTGCAAAAACAGAAATTAAGTCAGAATGCGACATACTCCATCCATGCATGTCTTCAACTGTTATTAGAAATTTTTAATTTTTCTATCGCAACTAATAATTATCTGAGACCAAAAAGATATCTATTGAAACGAAATAATTATTTTTTATTTTTTTTTTCAATATTTGTTATAACAGTTATTACTGTGATTTTAGCAATTATACGGTCTAATGGTTAAATATGGAAAAGTTCGCGCCCAGCAAAGCGGACAGGGTCCTAGCTTTTAATTTTTTTGTAAGATCTCATTTCGGCCCGATATAACACTTCTTACACAAAAAAAAGGACACCAATCAAAAGAGGCTCCGTTCACATTTTTCTTTTTTAGACAAAACTATTTAAACAACAACAACAACGAAGGGTCCAACTTCGAACTTCGAATGCCCACTACTTTTTTACTGGTGTACAGTGTTATAAATATTATGAGAATGACGACGAAGAGAGGCGCCTTAGAATAATTTTTAAGTTAGAAATGCGTATTCTTCGCATTATTCGTCGAAATACTTGGTGGGAGGATAACAAACTCAACAGGATTACACTGAAAGTAACAGTCCTCGCCTTATTAATAGGTTTTTTTTTCGTTGAAATATTTTTTAATGCGTCGGAATATTTGTTATACTTTTTTCTTCGTGTGTAGGAACGGTTTATTTTTGCTATTTTAACCCAGTCGGGAATTTGGCTAACCACAAATGCATTTAAAGTTGGCTAATTAGCACCCAGTACTATTTGAAAAGCTAACTACTTTGTATGGAATAGACTGGCTATTTTTACATGTCGGCGGCCTAGGAGGTAGTCAGTTGTTATTTTTCCTGCATGACTTTCAGCTAACTACAATACAATTTTTTTTAGGCAGAGTAAAGCTAACTATATTGAGATAATTTTACTTCTCATTATTTAAAATAGGTTTATAGTTTCCTCTTTTGAAATGGCTTTTAGTTGGCCTTTTTTATACGGCTAAAAGTCGACTAATTTGGATTAAATTGTAATCGATCTACAGCTATTATTAAAAGTATTAACATCTTTTATATGCACTTTTCCGCTTTTATTTTGTACAAATATTAATATGCATATACATTTGGTCAATGCTAATTAACAAATACATATACCTACTCCAACAAAAACACTCATATGTAAATCTGAGAAATCTGACTTCAGATTCCGATTCAGCACACCCAAAAGCTTTAGAAACCGATGAGAAAGAATCTGGGATTTTTTTACTGTAAAGTGTAATTAATCACATTTTTTTCTCCATCTTGTGAAACTTATAAAATATGAAAAATAAAAGAACCAAAAATGAAAGTATTAACTCTTACCCTTTTCTTATAATTTAATTCTTTAGCCAGCACAACTGGTGAAAGTATTGGCGGCGGCGGTGGTGACGGTGATAGTAAAAATTCTGAAAAATTATCTGATAAGTTTGACCATCGGGATGATGATAATAAATCGCTTTCATCGGTTTTCGAAAAATATGCTGATGGTTTTGACAGCAATGGCTTTGTATCAGAATTGATTGCTATGAAAAAGGGCGATTCTATTGTTAGTAATAAATCCGATACATCTACATTGAATGATTTACTTGAAAGTGAAATTATTAAAATGGATCAACTAGGACATTTAAGTGTCTTTTCTCAGTTATTGGAAAAATCGAATGATACAGGAAATATAACTGGAGTTGGTGTCGATGCTGGAGTTGATAGCGATGTTTCATTAAATGCCAATGAAATTGAAATGGATTCCAATTATTTCAAAGAAAAACTATTAGCAGCTGCACAAGCTGCACAAAAATATAATAATGACAACAATGGCAATTCCAATAATAACAATGGAAATGGCAATAATGGCGGCATAATTCTTCAAAAGCATATCAACGAAGATATCGATTGTGTGGTGGAAAGTTGTACAAGTGTGCGGCGCATGAATGCTATGGTTTCGGATAATGAAACAGGAAGTGGTGCTGGTGGTGGGAGCGTTATAAGCGGTCGGCACGAAGTTATTGAGATTGCTGAGATATTACCGATAAATGGTAAATGTAATCAATTACTTGTAAAATTGCTCAAAACCAAAGCACCAAATGAGGATGCTAGTAAAATAATAATGGCAACGGTGGACATGGACTTGGATGATGAACGTATGGAGGGTAAGTACATAATTGTAAATAATAAGCTTTTTAAGCTATTTCATAGATTTTATCGCGGGCTTGGCACCTAAATAAAAAAAAAAAACGGAACGGATATTTGTGAAAAAAAGGTTCGAAAAGGTCCGAAAAGGTTCGAAAAGGTTCGAAAGGTGTTAGCAACAGGCCGAATACATAAAATTGGATCTCTATCATAAAGTTAAAGTTACAGTTAACCTTAACTTTAACTTTAACTTTGACTTTGACTAGGGCTTTGACTTTGACTTGGATTTTGACTTGGACTTTGACTTTGACTTTAACTTTGAAGTTGAAGTTGAAGTTGAAATTGAAGTTGAAATTGAAGTTGAAGTTGAGAAGTTGACCGTGGCGACTGAATAAGAAAAAAACCGTAACTGATAATTAGATACAGGCCCGTGCGCAGGGGAGGATTTTGAAATTCAAAACCCCCACCGCTGCTACGGTCCTGCAATAAGTTGATAATATGCAATAGCTTTACCGCGGCAGTCCACGAGTGCCACACGTCCTTTTTTTTTATTGTATGGAAAGGTGTGTGTACGATATGGGAAATAAATTTAAGAGAACCGTTTTTGTTTTTAAAAAGTTAGACAATTTCAAAGTTTTTGTTTGGTCTTCTTTTACAAAGTACATATTTCCAACAGTTCACTGTTTGATTTTTTAGATCGCGCCGATTTCAATTCAGAAGCAGTAGCAGCACAGCTTTTACTCTTTGATTATACTGATTCGATCATTTCCAACGAATACACTTTAGCAGTAACATTCAGTAGAGCCAAATGTCCGCAACAGTTGTGTATATTGCCAAGTTTTCAGTCATCAGATTATGATCAACATGACTTGAATGTAGAATCTGGTGCTCTCTGTGTAGTATGTGCAGATGGAAGCATGGAAATTTACTCATTAACAGATTTCCAGCCGATTACTGTTGTAGAGGAAGAGGGTGAACATTTTGTTTCCGTTGTTTACTGTCGAAGTTTAGACCGATTGTGCGGTTGCACCCGGAATGGTTCATTAATATTTTATTCATTGAACGATGCTGAAAACGAATCTGGTGATGAAATGTTAGAAATGGATGAGGATTGTAATGCAACCTTAGTCACAGCATCTAAAAATAAGTTTGGAAGTAATATCGATAGTGACACCTCGTTAGCCACCACATCTTTAACGGTGCCAGATGGACTAAGTAGAAATGTTGATGCAGCATCTGGAACTTCTGTACCACTTATAACTATCAGCAATCAGTTACCTGATAATACATCTATACACACTGTACCTAATATTAAAGTAGATTGCAATGGTCAAGACGCTATTGGTAGTGGTTTAACAAATAATAATACATTGCCACAATCATCGCCATCACCGTCGTCATCTTCGATAAATGCTGGCGCACCTTCAAATCTTTTAGCATATAAAACAAGTGATCTATCACTAGATGATTTACAAATCCTTTACGAACTTACACAATTCGATGATGTACTGGCGTTATATACGGCAGAAGTGCCAAGTTGCTGGAATGATTTGGTGCAAGCACAAAAGCAACGGAAGCAACCACAGAATTTACGTCATGGTGATGATACACAATTCACAAAAACTTGGCGCCTTCATAACGATGCGTAAGTCAATTTCATAAACGTTAACATTTTATCTTTCACTTGCTTTCTTAGGGTCCAATTATATGAGCTTAGCTTAACATACAATTTTTCTTTGTTGATTTGTAATGAGTTTTTTTTTTATGGAATTTGATTTCTGTGGCTGGAATTAGCTCCTGTTGTTGTTGTTGTTAACATTATCGACAATGTACATAATTAATATAGTTTCATTTTTATATTTTTCTGTTCAAAGTAATTAACGATATTTTGATTAGCACGATTTAGTTTTTCTTTAATTAACTTTTTTTTGTTGGGTAGCAAGATTTATCATCGCGGACTGTTTTCTATACCCAACCAAAAGTTGCCCATATCTATAATTTGGTTGGGATGTGAGATAAATTTTGCTAACTCGACGCGCCGACGTCTAAAAACGAAGTGTATAAATAAGTTTAAGACCCCCTGCAAAAATCGAGAGTACTTTATTTCCTAACCAAAGAGTACTCCAATTGGAGCATCAGGGAACTCCAAATGTAATCCTTTTTCATATAAAAATTGTGCTCCAATTAACATTGCGATGTCCTAGGACTGGACCAACTTCTCCAACCTTCGCTTTGTTTCTGCTACTTCATAGAGTACTCCAATGTTTTTACTCCTTGGAGTATCCACTGTTAGAACACCTTGACAACTACTCCAATGTTATTATAGCTCAAACAGAATCAGTCCGCCAATACGTCAGTTGCGTGACATACGTCAATTTTAGAGCAAATTCTATTTTGACGTATCCGTCGTATCTGGCGTTACGCATACAAACACCCGCAGTCTACTTTGCTGTCAGTTCCCAGCATTTTTTGAAAATTTTAGGTTTGGAGGCATGTGCAGAGGACCGAGCATATCGAGCAAGTCGCTGGGGTCTATCACCTATTCCGACGGACTTTCGAAAAAGTCGATAGACATCAAGAAATTTGACGGTCCCGTCGGAATTCCTGTTAGAGCACTCTGACTACCACTTACCAGCGTTTTAGTCAGCTCATTAATTCCGCGAATTTTGAGACGAGGCAAGGAAAAGGGAACAGCATTCAGTTATGTGTGAGCAAATTACATCCCTGAACTTAAGTATAAAAAATATTTCTTCCAAAAACTGTTGGAATTTTTTCTGAATTTTCTGATATTAAAAAATGTGAGTATATTACAGAAAATTTAATTTGTATAGCAAAGTACAATTTTAAAAGGTAGAAAATTGATTTTGAGTCAGGGCTGCACAACGATATAAACGAAATAATACCCAGAGCGTAATTGAGCCAGAGTGACCCTTGTCTCTCGAGGAAGATGACGCTCCTCTTCAGAAATGCCAGGTGTTGCGGCATGTAAGACATTGTTTAGCGGACAGAGCGCAGAGTAATGGCCAACAGACGTTGTATGGATATGCCCCAAGGCCTGTTTATGCACCTGTAGATCAAACGGCGTTGTTATATAGTGCCGGATCTCATCAAAATGTTTACGTAAATGCGATCTTATGGTCCTAGGAGGCGGAATGAGTTCAAGCAGTTGTCTACCGGGATGCTGTGGTTTACAGCAATTCAGTAGGTACTGCTTGTTTAGCATTTCATTATGCTCCCTAACTGGAAGCATTTCCACCTCATTATGTATATGAGATATAGGTGACATAAGGACGCACCCCGTAGCGGTTCTGAGCGCGGTGTTTTGACAGGCCTGAAGCTGATTCCAGTGAACGTCTGCAAGCCCCGGCGACCATATCGGCGACGCATAGTTCAGGATCGGCCGACCAATTGCCTTGTACGTTACCAATAACGTTTCTTTGTCTTTACCCCAAGTACTGCCGGCTAGTGATTTGAGGATTTTGTTACGGCTCGGTAATTTTGAGACAATTGCAGCTGAATGGGCAGCGAAAGTGTGCATGGTGTCGAAAGTCACTCCTAAGATTTTTGGGTGAGCGACAGTAGGTATTTTATGATCACCTACATAAATTTCTAGTTCCATGCCAACCTGCGCTGTCCACGTCGTGAATAGGGTCGCCGAAGACTTTGTTGGCGACAATGTCAAGCTTCGGGCGGTGAAGAACTCGACTAGAGAGGGGAGATAGCCATTTACTTTAGAGCACAGTTCATCAACGGAAGTACCAGTAGCCAATATCGTGCAATCGTCTGCGTAAGAAACAATCGTAACTTCTTCTGGTGGAGGAGGAAGCTTCGAAATATAGAAGTTAAACAATAACGGGGAAAGGACACCACCATGTGGTACTCCTTGTTTGATCCTCCTGGCTTTAGATTTTTTGTTTCTGAATACAACAGACGACCGACGACCACTGAGATAATTGGTGGTCCAACGCTTGAGACAGGGGGGGAGTGACGAGTCTTCCAAATCGGATACAAGCTGAACATGATTTACTGTATCAAAAGCTTGACTCAGATCGAGTGCAACTAGAACCGTCCTGTCATTAGGTCTGTTTTGATTTAGACCGTCAGTTATCTGAGTGTTTATGACATTTAGAGCAGATGTTGTGCTCCTGCCTTTCCTGAAGCCATGTTGGTGCTCGGCTAACATCAAGTGTGATGTATAGAGCGGGAGTAGGGCCGCTTCAAGTGTCTTTACCACTGGCGAGAGGAGTGATATCGGGCGATATGACTCCCCAACGTTAGCTGGCTTGCCAGGCTTTAGCAGTGGGATCACAGTTGCCTGCTTCCATTTGTCGGGTATGACAGCTGTGATCAAAGACAGGTTGAAGACGGCAGTTAAATATTTGACTCCCGCTGGGCCGATATGCTTGAGATGCACCATGGCTATGCCATCAGGGCCGATGGCTTTGGAATTTTTGGCCTTCCGGATGGCCTCTTGAACCTCTGTAGCGGTGACCCAATTAGCCTTTTTGAAATTCACGTATGTTCTTTTCTCCGACGTGATAAAATTCGTGGCACGATCGACGGACAGGATGATAGGCAGGTGGTCGGATGACAAGGCCACCAAAGGTTGCCAGTTAACGCTGTTAATTAACCCCGGGCTAACAATAGTTAAGTCCGGGGAGCTACTGCAGTTAACAGCCATCCTTGTTGGGGTGTCTCCGTTCACAGTACAGAAAGAGGAAGTGTCAATTTGCTCGGCTAATTCCCGTCCTCTGCCGTCCACAGAAAGGTGTGAATGCCACATATCATGGTGGGCATTAAAATCGCCCATGATGATACGGTTATCGCCACAAAGAAACGCCCTAAGGTCAGGACGATAACTTCTGGGGCAGCAGGTGACGGGAGGGATGTATATATTGATTAGCTCGAGATCAACACTACCAGCTGGTATAACTATACCCTGACACTCTAAGGGTAAGTCTCTTTGGTCAGTGTTGATATGAAATTCCCTATACTGCACCGTATGGTGAACAAGGAACGCGAGACCACCTCCGCCTTCCGTACGGTCATGCCGGAGTACGTGGTAGCCTCCACTCGCTCGGAGATTCGAGTGGGGGCCAAGTTTTGTCTCCTGGATTGCAGCAATTTTGATTTTATGTAGCTGCATAAATGTGGTTATCTCCGCTATCTTGCTGGTCAAGCCGTTGCAGTTAAATTGCAACAATTTAAATTGCGAAGGAGAGGTGTAGTCCTGCCCAACGCGTATTTTTCCTTAACCTAATTGTCATCAATATCTTCTAACGGGAGTCCAAGGAAACTAGCAGTTTCAATAGGGTTGGACCAAAGAGAGATGGGTGTTAGAAGAGTGGGCTCAAATGAGCAAGAAAATAAGTGATTGGTATTGTGGGGGGACGAGCCGCATGCCGGACATACATTCGGAACATCAGGGTTCAGTCTAGATATGTAGGAGTTTAACCTACTACAATATCCAGAGCGTAATTGAGCCAGAGTGACCCTTGTCTCTCGAGGAAGATGACGCTCCTCTTCAGAAATGCCAGGTGTTGCGGCATGTAAGACATTGTTCAGCGGACAGAGCGCAGAGTAATGGCCAACAGACGTTGTATGGATATGCCCCAAGGCCTGTTTATGCACCTGTAGATCAAACGGCGTTGTTATATAGTGCCGGATCTCATCAAAATGTTTACGTAGATGCGACCTTATGGTCCTAGGAGGCGGAATGAGTTCAAGCAGTTGTCTACCGGGATGCTGTGGTTCAGTAGGTACTGCTTGTTTAGCATTTCATTATGCTCCCTAACTGGAAGCATTTCCACCTCATTATGTATATGAGATATATGTAGGTGACATAAGGACGCACCCCGTAGCGGTTCTGAGCGCGGTGTTTTGACAGGCCTGAAGCTGATTCCAGTGAACGTCTGCAAGCCCCGGCGAGCATATCGGCGACGCATAGTTCAGGATCGGCCGACCAATTGCCTTGTACGTTACCAACAACGTTTCTTTGTCTTTACCCCAAGTACTGCCGGCTAGTGACTTGAGGATTTTGTTGCGGCTCTGTAATTTTGAGACAATTGCAGCGGAATGGGCAGCGAAAGTGTGCATGGTGTCAAAAGTCACTCCTAAGATTTTTGGGTGAGCGACAGTAGGTATTTTATGATCACCTACATAAATTTCTCATTCCATGCCAACCTGCGCTGTCCACGTCGTGAATAAGGTCGCCGAAGACTTTGTTGGCGACAATGTCAAGGTTCGGGCAGTGAAGAACTCGACTAGAGCACAGCTCATCAACGGAAGTACCAGTTGCCAATATCGTGCAATCGTCTGCGTAGGAAACAATCGTAACTTCTTCTGGTGGAGGAGGAAGCTTCGAAATATAGAAGTTAAACAATAACGGGGAGAGGACACCACCCTGTGGTACCCCTTGTTTTATCTTCCTGGCTTTAGATTTTTTGTTTCTGAATACAACAGACGACCGACGACCACTGAGATAATTGGTCCAACGCTTTAGACAGGGGGGGAGTGACGAGTCTTCCAAATCAGTTACAAGTTGCCCATGATTTACTGTGTCAAAAGCTTGACTCAAATCAAGTGCAACTAGAACCGTCCTGTCATTAGGCCTGTTTTGATTTAGACCGTCAGTTATCTGAGTGTTTATGACATTTAGAGCAGATGTTGTGCTCCTACCTTTCCTGAAGCCATGTTGGTGCTCGGCTAACATCAGATGTGATGTATAGAGCGGGAGTAAGACCGCTTCAAGTGTCTTTACTACTGGCGAGAGGAGTGATATCAGGCAATATGACTCCCCAACGTTAGCTGGCTTGCCAGGCTTTAGTAGTGGGATCACAGTTGCCTGCTTCCATTTGTCGGGTATGACAGCTGTGATCAGGGACAAATTGAAGACGGCAGTTAAATATTTGACTCCCGCTAGGCCGATATGTTTTAGATACACCATGGCTATGCCATCAGGGCCGATGGCTTTAGAGTTTTTGGCCTTCCGGATGGCCTCTTGAACCTCTGTAGCGGTGATGGGAACGGGGGCATAGTTTTTGTGTTTATGCGCACGCCTGAAGATTCCACGTCTAGTCCTGTCTTGCGCAGGGTGTGGGACATATTGTCGACAAAAAGCCTGTGCACATTTCCTGGGGTCATTTATTGTCTTGTCACCAAAGGTAATGTCGACATTTTTTGGTGGACCCGGAGGATTCGACAAGGACTTGACGGTGGACCATAATTTCCCAACACCGGTAGAGAGGTTACAAGACCTAAGGTGCTCCTCCCATTTGGTTTGTTTGTGTACGTTAACCAGCCGCCTGATTTCCACGTTGAGATCACCGATCTGTGGGTCAGAGGGATCGATGTTGCGTATGAGGTCACGTTCGTTGGCCAAGGCTGCGGCCTCAGCTGGGAAGTTAGGCCTAATATCTTTTATCCTACCAGCTGGTATAAAACGGGCTGTAGCCTTTTTAATGACCTCACGTATGTTACGCTCGCCAACGTGTACGTCAGTGGGAATGGGAAGATCACCAAAGGAGCTCTCCGTGAATTCCAAAAAGCCGACCCAATTAGCCTTTTTGAAATTCACGTATGTTCTTTTCTCCGAAGTAATGAAATCCGTGGCACGATCGACGGACAGGATGATAGGCAGGTGGTCGGATGACAAGGCCACCATAGGTTGCCAGTTTATGCTGTTAATTAACCCCGGGCTTACAATAGTTAGGTCCGGGGAGCTACTGCAGTTAACAGCCATCCTAGTTGAGGTGTCTCCGTTCACAGTACAGAAAGAGGAAGTGTCAATTTGCTCGGCTAATTCCCGTCCTCTGCCGTCCACAGAAAGGTGTGAATGCCACATATCATGATGGGCATTAAAATCGCCCATGATGATACGGTTATCGCCACAAAGAAACGCCCTAAGGTCAGGACGATAACTTCTGAGGCAGCAGGTGACGGGAGGAATGTATATATTGATTAGCTCGAGATCAACGCCACCAGCTTGTATAACTATACCTTGACACTCTAAAGGTAAGTCTCTTTGGTCAGTGTTGATATCAAATTCCCTATACTGCACCGTATGGTGAACAAGGAACGCGAGACCACCTCCGCCGTCCGTACGATCATGCCGGAGTACGTGGTAGCCTCCACTCGCTCGGAGATTCGAGTGGGGGCCAAGTTTTGTCTCCTGGATTGCAGCAATTTTGATTTTATGTAGCTGCATAAATGTGGTTATCTACGCTATCTTGCCGGTCAAGCCGTTGCAGTTAAATTGCAACAATTTAAATTGCGAAGGAGAGGCAATGGCCACTCTGGGAGTTAAAGACTGATGTGTTCGCCTAGATGGTGGTAGGTTATGTCGCGATATTGATCTCCGTTGCAGTCCTGAAGCCGGCGGAATTCGTTCACTATTATTGTAGTTAGCTGAAAGTCATCAGGAAAAGGCACAACTGACTAACTCCTAGGCCATCGTTATTTAAAAATAGTCAGCCTGCTCCATACAAAGTAGTTAGCTTTTCAAACAGTACTGGGTTTTTTGTAGTCAACTTAAAATGCATTTTAATATACTCTTGCTATGTAATTGTTGGATGATGCGTGTCATCTTTTCCTGCAAAAATGGCAAAATACTCTAATCAATACCCTGTAGAATATTACAATACCGGAGTATCTTTGTTGAGCCAACTGGCGCCAATTGGAGACACCGCGTGTTCTCAGATCTGCCTCCACTTGGTCCTGCCATCGGAGTGGTGGCCTCTCTCTTCCTCTACTTCCACCTTCATACAAAAAAGGTGGTACAATTAATATGGCGATGTCCTAGGTTATGACCAAACCAAATTTGGTTTCAAATTTAAACTAGACCAGTTTACAAGAAAATTGGTTAAGTGAAACGAGTTTCAATTCCAAACCACAAATGTTTTAACAATTTTCTAAAGAAAAAACTAAGTTTTGTCCGTTGGCTGGGACTAAATTCAAGACTCCCCGCACCATGCCCGTCTGCTCTACCACTACATCGCACACATATACAAAAAGAAAATTGTAGATCGAAATGGTTTTAATTTTAAACCGAAAATTTTTATTTTCGAACCAAAAAATATATTAAACCGAAATGTTTTTAATTTTAAACTGAAAAGTTTAAAAATAAAGTAAAATTAAAAAAAATGTGGCACTTGCCAGGGTTCGAACAAAGCGCTTAGGAGTCACAGCCGACTGCTCTACCGCTCAGCTATGCCGCACATAAAGTTTTTGTTGGCAAAATTCAATTACATTCAAACAAACAAACAAAAAATATATACCTCAATTCTGTAAGCTGTATCTAGTCACTAATAGAGACATTTCGTGGTCTATTTCATATTTGATAGAAATTGGTATTCAGTAAGCTGCCTCACATCTCTAGTCTCAATAAAGAGTCACTAATTTGTGATCTGCTTGTAGGCAGGTAACAAACGAAATTAATTAAAGAAAATTTGTTAAAAAATTGAAAAAATTAAAAAAGGGGAATTTACGTATTTATTTAATTAAATGTTTAAAAAAATTAATTAAATTTGAAAAAATTAAATAAAAAAATAAAAATTTACTGTTCGCGGACCGGCACTTGAACCTGCAACCTCCAGCGCCATAATCCGGACGCTTAACGCCTGGGCTACATCGACATCTATAGGGCGTGTGTCAAATGCGTTACTTAAAATTTATGCAATCTTTGTATTCACCACACCTTAAAATGAGCGAGAGAGAGACTATGGTTGATTTCTTGTGACTTTCTCTTATAGAATACCCGAATCATCTCAAGTCACAAAAATTGTATCTAATGAAATATCTCATATTTAGTGACTTGATATGAGACAGAATACTGGTATTATACCAGTATTCTGTAATTCTGTCTCATATTGCATAAATTTTAAAAAACGCATTTGACACCCGCCCTATAGATGTCAATGTAGCCCAGGCGTTAAGCGTCCGGGTTATGACGCGGGAGGTCGCGGGTTCAAGTGCCGGTCCGCGAACAATAAATTTTAATTTTTTTATTTAATTTTTTCAAATTTAATCAACTTTTTTTAAACATTTAAGTACTTCTAATTCGTAAATTCACTTTTTTTTAATTTTTTAAATTTTTTAACAAATTTTCTTTAATTAATTGTGTTTGTTACCTGTCTACAAGCAGATGAGACTAGAGATGTGAGGCAGCTTACTGAATACCAAATTGTATCAAATATGAAATAGACCACGAAATGTCTCTATTAGTGACTAGATACAGCTTACAGATTTGAGGTATTAGACTGCTTTTTCATTTAGATCAGGGATCGCTAGCACTTTCGACCTACTGAGCGCTACAACAACAACGTCATACTTTCTACAACACTTTGGAATCACAAAAAATAACTCGAAAGAATCTTTTCTATTAATACGATAACAAATTTTTCACACAAACAATTGCCAAGCTAAAACCCATGCTAAATATCCATAAATTTTTATAAAATGCATATTGATTTGTTGGTATGCCTCTAAGGCAGTGCACAATCATCTAATTAAGAACCAATACTGCTTCATTTATCGGTTGCCCTTTTGGCCGAAACGTACCATTTTTGGTACGAATTTTTTCTCCGGGTACGTTGGTACGCAACTTCCAAATTTGGTACGTTTTTGCCACTTTAACCCAGCTTCAATGACACTGCTACAATTATCAAAACTACATTTGAATGACTACAAAAAAATTATTTGGTCATAATGTTGTGTCTATTTCTCTCCTTCTTTACTGGCAGTAGAAGTGAAGTGGCACCACTTGGGAAAGGGCGAAAAAAAATAGCGACGCCTAAGGGTTGGCAAATTTTCTTATATTTAAATCACCATATCGCTTCCCTGTTTCAATAACGACGCAATTGTGAAATATTAAGTTTTGGTGAAGAAAGTTTCAATATTTGCATCCGTTCATTTTAATCAAAAGTGTTGCCAGCAATTTTGCAAGAATCAACATGAAATTGAATGAAAAATCGAGCAATGTAAACGGAACTTAATGGTGACTGAAAAATGGTTGTACGTTTTTGATTATCAAACGGACTGATTCTGCTGAACGCTTTAAGCTTTCGGCAGAATCAGTCCGTCAATACGTCATGTACGTGACGTACGTCGTGACAAAACGTACGTGCCGCACAGGGATGGCACATAGCGATTGACGTACGTCATGTTGAAGTACACAGATATGTCAACAAGGTAATTGGCGCAAAACGAAAATTATTAAAAAAAAACATAACCAATGCAAAATTTCGGTTAAAAACATGGAAAATATACAAGTAATACTTGTTATAGTGATGCTAAGAGAAGCAATGGAGCTTTTCAGGCGTCTTTACAACCGCAGATGGTGGGTACGTCCATCTTTACAGGACAGGAACATCCACGGCTTTTTTGATGTGAATTTTGCATTCCCTGAGGAGTTCATAATTAATATTAGAATGGAGAAGCCCATATTTGATCTACTGCTGAACTTGCTTAGGGAAAAACTAACCAAGCATTCAAACCGCAAATCTATAAATAAAAATATAAATCGGCAATTACTTTGGTTAAATTTGCTTTTTCACAAACGCGTTGTCAAATTGGCGGTAAAATTGATTTTGACATTTGTCACGCAGCTGCCGTTCCGTCAAAATAGAAAGTTGGCAAAGGATGCCGGATCCGTTGACTGATGCTTTGTCAATCTAGCGTTTTACATGCAAAATACACACATCCTACCCGGCTGTCAGTTTCTTCCTTTTCCGGCAAGTACGTGACGGACTGATTCTGCCGAAAGCTTTACCCCTTGGAGTATATACTGTCAGAGCGATAGTGTCGTGGTTTTCGTCGATAAGACACACGAGCTGAAGAACACATAATCCAACGATTTTTGCAGGGCCAGGAAGAGTAATTTTGTAAAATTAAAAAATAGACTATAGACGATTTTTGAATGTCTCAACTCCAGCGCCACCTAGCGGGTTTAATTTTTGAACAAAAAAAAAAAAAAACGAAGAAAATCGGATCATAAATAAAGATTTTGCAACCCAGCGGGATCTGGCGGGAAATATAGCCTACACAGTAAAAAGAAAAGTCTAAATTTAATACCAACTAGTATGTAACCCCCGATAATCGGGTGTGTTTGCTTATTACCCCTGCATTGCTTTTGTAGTCAAAGTAGCGCAAAATCATATGTACTTATGTATATTTACATTTTTTTCAATGTTTGTCTATTTCGACTGAAATCCATGCGAGCATTGTATGTATGTATATACATATGTACATTTACAAAGCATGCTAATAGTGCCATATTAAGAGCTTGGGTACAAACTTTAAACGCTAATTTCTCATGAACAAATTAACCTATTGGAATTGTTATAATTTTTTGCAAACATGCTCATGATAAGCTTTCATCTGATATACATTTCGTTTATATACGTATTGTAGTTTAGTCTAGCTAAGCGCCGTGTTTTAGAATAATAATATAGATTTGGTGTTTACATACATATAACAACGCCGAAAAGTATTAAATTAATACCATTTTCCGTTTAATTGAGAGAAAGAGCATTATTTGGTATTATTTTAAGGCCATCTGGACTAATTTAATTGCCAAAATTGAGAGAGAGAGAGAGCGGTTTAGTATTATTTTGGTATTATTTTAAAACTATTAGTCCAAATTTAATTTCAAACCTTTTCAGGGTCTTAAAATAATACTATTTGGTATTAAATTAAAAAAAAAAACAGTCTTTCATTTTTTACTGTATTGAAAGGAATAAATTGTGTTGAAAGGAATAAATTGTCAAAATGTATAAATAGTTTCACACATGAACTCCCTACAATTTTATATATTAACGCCTAAGTGGAGGATGACCCGTTTTTAAAAACGCCCTATCTCTGAACTTGTTTGAGCTACGTCCTAGCTCACATTTTTTTAACAACGACCTATCACAAAATTAGACAGGGCGTACTTGCTGGATGAAAAGTCAATATATTCTCAGCGTTGGCGAATTAAAATTTTGAAAAAGGGCGTTATTGGACAATTTATGGGATATGGGGTTTTTGAAAAATATTTTAGAATAGGTTGATTTATTACTGTTATAATTAATAACGGCGGCCGCCGTGGTGTAGCGGTTAAGTGCTCGGCCTACTACAAAGGCGATGATAATCTGTTGGTGTATCGCCGCCATTCGTTTTTTTATATTATTAATAAACATGTAGGGAAATAGGGAAAGCTGTATTTGGCTTTGCCGAAGGTTTTATACCTTTCTCGAATACGCATTTCGTTTTGCACTGTCCGATCCTTCACGGTTGTCATCGGGCTCGAAATAATTTTGAGGCCTATTAAACAATATTTCATCAGGATGTTTTGAGCGTTTTTAAGACCATATCATCGATCAAAAGAGTCTGTTAGCTGATAATTTCTGTACATACATTCGATTTTATATGGGAAACGTTATAATATCCCGCCATTTTCTTGTTTACTCCCTTATAGCACCACTTGGGATGAACACATCATAGAACTTAATCTAGTACAGCCGGTGTGCCTGGGTCATATTGATTTAAAGTTCTCATTATATCAACAGTGTCATAATCCGGCAGCAATCCAAGTGACACTGCTGAAACAGAATACCAGCGGATTTGGCTATCGTATGAAAGGTCCACATCTCAATTATAAGCAAACAACATTGGATGAAAAAATTGATATGTTTTTTAATAATTACGATGGTATATACAAATTATTTCGTATGTGTATTAAATGTTACAAAATTAATGTTAATTATATTCTTCAATTAGGCACAAATGAGAATCCTGTGTTGAGCGAAGAATATTTGCAGACGCATAATGCAGAAATTCTAGCCGGCCCTATTGAGCTCTCCTCTTGTATAGATTTATGCGATCAGGGTGGTACAGTGACGTTGACGTCACCAAAATTATTTAAAACACGGACACGTAATTTTTTGTTGCATATTAAAACAATGTCAGATCCCGCAAAGGAGGGCCAAAGTAAGACACGAGGTAAGTGTTTTAAAAAATTAAGCATGTGAATTAGAATAATATATTTTGAGAAGGAATGTAGTTCTTAAAATTTGAAGGATGACAGTATCCCTTGTCGGAAGTTACTTTTGAGATACACTTTACTCAGTTAGTGAAGTATAGACCGATTTCTTCAATCAAATTTGGAGGTGTCATCAGAAATTTACTCTCACTCTTGACATCATGCCAGTCAGGTTTATTATTGTATCTCGCCTCAGTATAATTTTTGGCCTAGCTATTAAACTAATGGAATGCAAAAATGCCCGATAACTAATATCGCAGAAACTAATTTAAAAAAAGTAATATAATACAAGTTGGTAAAGTTGGCGTTTTGTGGCAGTTTTTGTATATTTATCTGAAGAGTGTTGCCAGCGAAGATTTTGTTATGGCCGCTCAAATCTTGTTCATTTTTGGGAGTTTATAATGAAGATTATGCTCAAGTTAACTCCCAAAAACGGAGTTAATTCGGAATTTGCGCAAATGTATCAGCCGTATTAAACAATCAATGGGATTTTATGAGTTTAATAAAAAATAAATAAAAAAATAAGAAAGTTGATCAAGAATATTGATTAGATCTTGAAAATCACTTCAGACTGAAACCGAAATATCGACCGAAAATATTTTATTAAAATCAACAAGAGCATCGGCCAGACTCATTAATCTAAGAAGGGTGGATCTACGAACCCTCACTGGGTATTATGCGGGACATTGCGGTCTGCGTCATCACCTGAGTAAGCTGAATCTGTCAGGTACAACAATTTGTCGGTTTTGCGAACTGGACGATGAAACGCCGATTCATATACTCTGTGAATGCAATGCGTTAGCAAGAAAGAGACTTTGCTACCTAGGTGGGGTCACCCTCAATCCGCTCGTGATATGAAATAAAAACCTGAGGATGTGCTCAAATTTATAAAGAGCCTCCGCATGCAGCAACAGGATGAAATGTCACACAATAGATCGTGTAAATTGTTTCGGTGTAAAAAGGCCTCATAATAGTAACTAGAGTTGAAATTCAACCACAAAACCTTATTTCATTTATTTACCTTTTTAAAGTTCAGTTTCCTTAACTTTAATTTTCTGTCCTTTCCTTTGCGTTCCTTTGCTTTGCTTTTCTTTTCTTTCCTTTCCTTTCCTTTCCTTTCCTTTCCTTTCCTTTCCTTACCTGTCCTTCATTTTGCTGCGGTTTCCTTTCCATTCCTTTCTTTTCTTTTCCTTCCCTTTCCTTCCTTTCTTTTCTTTTTCTATCTTTTCATTTCATTTTACTTTCTTTCCTTTCTTTCCTTGTCTTTACTTTCTTTTTTTCTTTTCTTTTTTCTTTTCTTTTCTTTTCTTTTCTTTTCTTTTCTTTTCTTTTCTTTTCTTTTCTTTTCTTTTCTTTTCTTTTCCTTTCTTTTCTTTTCTTTTCTTTTCTTTTCTTTTCTTTTCTTTTCTTTTCTTTTCTTTTCTTTTCTTTTATTTTCTTTTCCTTTCTTTTCAATTTTTCTTTTCCGTTCATTTTCTTTTATTATTTTTTCCCTTTCCATTCCCTTCCATTCCTCAATTTTCTTTCTTTTTATCTTCATTTCTTTTCATACCTTCCGCTTCCCTACCTTTTATTTCCATTCTTTTTTTTCTTCCCTTTCTTTATCTTTCTCTATTTTCCTTTATTTTTTATTCCTTTACTTTCATTACCTTTCCTTTCTTTCCGTTCTTTTCCATTCTTTTCCTTTCCCTACCTTTTCTTGCCTTTGATTTTTCTCTTTTTTCATTCCTTACCTTACCTTTCCTTTACTTGCCTTTTATCCATTCCTTGTCTTTCCCATTCTTTCCTTTATTTTATACTTTTATTTATTTCATTTTGCTTTATTTTTATTTATTTTATATTATTTCTGTTATCAATTTTCCATTTGTTGTGCACGATGTAGCTTTTTTTTTTTTACAAAACATCAAGTCTGGGCAAGCATTTGCTTCTCTGAATACCTCTCACAGATTTTGTTTTTGTAAACAGTGTTGGTACCTACGCTCTGTAAAGTTGACGGGCTAGCCCATGTTTATAATTCATCATTTCATCATTTATTGGCGCTTAACCGCCTAAGCGATTTTGGCCGTTGCATATCAAAGCACGCCAGTCATTCCTTTTTAGCGATAACTGACGCCAATTGGAAACCCCAAGGGAGTTCAAGTCATCCTCCACCTGTTGTTTCCATCTCAGTCGAGGCCTCCCCCTTCCTCTGCTGCCGAATTCAGGCGACGATAGGAAAACCTTCTGTGCTGGAGCTTCTTTGTCCATTCGCATAACATGGCCCAGCCAGCGGAGTCTTTGGGCTTTAATTCGCTGGACTATGGTCAGATCTGCGTAGAGCTCGTACAGCTCATCGTTAAATTTCCTTCGATACTCGCCGTTGGCATCACGGGAAGGACCATAAATCTTCCGGAGAACTTTTCTCTCAAATACTCCAAGGGCCATCTCATCTTCTCTTGACATTATCCAAGAATCTGAGCCATACAGATTGGACAGGTATGATGAGAGACTTATAGAGCGTGATCTTTGTTCTTCGAGAGAGGACTTTACTTCTCAATTGCCTACTCAGTCCAAAGTAGCACTTGTTGGCAAGAGTGATTCTCCGCTGGATTTCTAGACTGATATTATTTTCGGTGTTGATACTGGTTCCCAAATAGACGAAGTCCCTCACAGTTTCAAATTTGTAACTATCAACAGTGACATGGCTGCCAAGGCGCAGGTGCGCCGATTCTTTCTTTGATGACAGCAAATACTTCGTCTTGTCCTCGTTCACGGCAAGACCCACTTTTTTCGCTTCCTTATCCAGTCCAGAGAAGGCAGCGCTTACGGCGCGGTTGTTAAGGCCAATGATATCAATATCATCGGCATACGCCAGCAATTGCACGCTCTTGTAAAAGATTGTACCATTGCGGTTTAGCTCTGCTGCTCGAATTATCTTCTCCAGCATCAGATTGAAGAAATCGCACGAAAGGGAGTCGCCCTGTCTGAAGCCTCGTTTGGTTTCAAATGGCTCAGAGAGGTCCTTCCCGATTCTGACGGAGCTGTTGGTATTGCTCAACGTCTTTTGGCAAAGCCGTATAAGCTTTGCAGGGAAGTCAAATTCAGACATGGCGGCATACAGGCAACTCCTTTTTGCGCTGTCAAAAGCGGCTTTGAAATCGACAAAGAGATGGTGTGTGTCGATTCTTTTATCATGGGTCTTCTCCAGGATTTGGCGTATCGTGAAAACCTGGTCGATGGTAGACTTACCAGGTCTAAAGCCACACTGATAAGGTCCAATCAGTTTGTCTACGATGGGCTTCAGCCTTTCACACAACACGCTAGAAAGAACCTTATACGCAATATTAAGAAGACTAATTCCGCGGTAGTTGGTGCGGTTAGCGGGATCGCCTTTCTTGTGGATTGGGCAAAGCACACTTAAATTCCAATCCGGAGGCATGCATTCGTCTGACCATATTCTGCATAAGAGCTGATGCATGCTTTTTACCAGCTCTTCGCCTCCGTGTTTGAACAGCTCGGCGGGTAGTCCGTCTTTTCCAGGCGCTTTGTTGTTTTTGAGCCGGGATATAGCTATCCTCACTTCATCATAGTCAGGTGGTGGGACGACTTTTCCATCGTCAGGGATTGGGGTATCGGGTTCGACGTCTCCCTCGCAATTTAGCAGTGAGGAGAAGTGCTCCCTCCATAATTTAAGTACACTTTGTACGTCGGTTACCAGGTCGCCATTATTGTCCTTACAGGAGCTTGCCCCGGTCTTAAAACCTTCCGTCATCCGCCGGATCTTTTCATAGAATTTTCGGGCATCACTCCTGCCAGCCAGCATCTCAAGCTCCTCACACTCACGCCTTTCGGCCTCACTTTTCTTTTTTCTGAAAAGGCGTCTCTCTTCCTTCTTTGCCTCACGATATTGTTGCCATACACTGCGGGTTGCGCCCGTTCGCAACGTCTCCTTGTAGGCAGCGTCCTTTTTTTTCGAGGCAGTTTTGCATTCCTCATCGTACCAGTTGTTCTTGCGGGCTCGCTGGAACCCTATAGTGGCCTCAGCGGCGGTACGCAATGAGTGAGAGATATGCTTCCATTGCTCGGTTACATCGTTAGGTCGAGGATTGCCCTCTGCTAGCAGGTGTGAGAGTCGAGTTGTGAAATTATCAGCTGTCTGTGTCATGCGCAGCTTCTCGACGTCAAACTTTCCTTCCGTTACTGTGCGCACTTTCTTCGTTGCACAGAGGCGTGTGCGTATCTTGGCTGCGACAAGATAATGGTCAGAGTCAATATTGGGACCACGCAGTGTACGCACGTCCAGAACGGTGGAGCTATGTCTGCCGTCAATCAAGACATGATCAATCTGGTTTCTAGTTCTTTGATCAGGGGACAGCCATGTGGCTTGGTGTATTCGCTTATGCTGGAACCTGGTACTACTGATGACCATATTGCGAGCAGCGGCGAAGTCAATCAACCTAGTGCCGTTGGGGGATGTTATATCGTGGAGACTGAATTTTCCAACTGTGGGACCAAAGACTCCTTCCTTGCCCACCTTGGCATTAAAGTCGCCGAGCACGATTTTGATATCATGCTGTGGGCAGCGATCATAAGTCTGTTCAAGTTTATCGTAGAAGGAGTCCTTCTCTGCGTCGTCCGTCTCCTCAGTCGGCGCATAGGCGCAGATAAATGTTATGTTGAAAAACCTCGCCTTGATGCGGATCGCAGCGAGACGCTCGTTCACAGGAGTGAACGCTAATACTTGGCGGCGAAGTCTCTTTCCCACCACGAATCCTACACCACGCGCTTTGCCGCGTGTCTGGCCACTGTAGTATACGTCACAAGGACCGATGGTCGTCTTTCCTTGCCCCGTCCATCGCATTTCCTGCAGGGCGGTGATGTCAGCCTTTGCGCCTACGAGGACATCAACCAGTCGGGCAGCGGTACCGTCCCTTGAAAGGGTCCGGACATTCCCGGTACATGCCCTAATATCCAAATCGTTATGCCTTATGTGTTTTGCCGGGTCGTCAACATTAAAGGGGGTTCTCATCCGAGGCTTTGTATATTTTTTCATTGGAATTAAGTTTTTTACGTGGCGGGTCCCAAACCCAGCGCACAACCCGTTTCGGGGTTTTGGAAAATATTTACACATTTATATAGCGAGCCGCTTGCTTCAAGACAGACGCCCGCTTGCAGCCGCACCTCATGGTGAACAGACGCTACGCAAAAACCTCGGTGAGCCCTTAAACCAAGTATGTCAGAGTGGCCCCACCGGGGCTCCCTCTCTTTCTGCCGCGAGCCTAGGTAGCTCCCGTTGCCCAGAGTGCACGAACGAGGACGCAAGAGTCGGGATTGAGCAAGGTCACTTAGTAACCACACTCCATTACACTCCATTTTTATAATTGCTGCCAACAAAACAGTCTTGTTCTCACACTCGGGCTCTCCCCAACAGCAATGAATGCAAACACAACAATGCAAGTGGTCATACCTACATACACACATAACAGCGGCTATATAAAGTGAATGCGTGTTTAGCATTTGTATTGGTGTGGCTTTCAAATTAGTTTTTCATATTACAATTAATTTTTAGAATTGTGGTTATTGCAAAAAAAGGGGAAACACTTTTGAACATTGCGCTTTTATATGTAAGATAATAATAATACTAAATTTTTAGGCCTTGAGCTCATAACATTCCATTAATTTAAAATAAATCCATAACTACTTTAAATAATAAAATATTTTTCAAGTTCAGTACAAATTTCATGGTACATATTTGAAATCTAAAGTAATAACTCCATCAAACTCCTCTGCATATACATATATATCTTTTAATTTTCGTACCATGCTGTAGTTCAGATCAATTATCAATAGTGAAACTAACTTCTCATAAAGCTATGATACATTTTTCTTTTAAATTTAAAACTAATTCTTGCCTTTCTCTATCTTCATTCATTCATCCATCCATCCATACGAAAATTCACAATCAACAATGTTCATGCTATCACTTTTGCCTGCTGTCATCATTCATCCGCATATCATCCTGTATTATGAACATCACTTGAACTGATATGTATCTATATAAATATGTATAAAATAAATAATAGTGCCTGTACGAAAAGGTGGAATGACGCTTTTGCCATTATCTGTGTCATATGCCGGCAGTGCAACACACAATGTCATGCCAAGTGATAACTCAACCCCGTTAATGCCGCCGAATTCATCAAAATCGCGTTTTGATTTTTACATTGGTATGATATTATCAGTACTAAATATATATCTGTATTTAGCAGACTACGTAGTTCAAACAGATTTTTAAATGTATCAAAGTAGACTTAGGAACCATATTTATTACACCTATCTACATTAGGGTGGTCCATATTTAAAACCCTATAGAAATGTTAGAATAATCCAAAAGCTGATGTACATATACAAATTTTTAGGTCAATCAAAGAAAATTTTGAGGTGGCGCAATGCGATTGTAACCGATTTATTTTTTAATTTGGGGCTACCCTTATCTGTTTATTAAACTCTTTAGGATTTTTCCTTTCAAAAAAACCTAAAATTACGTAGATTGATCAAATAATAATAAAGTTATGACATAAAATAGGTGGCAAAAACGGCAGCGGCATATGCGATGCGTACGTAAAGGCTTTTGTTTTATGACAACTTAGTTTTCTAAATATTTGTATATAATGGCATGGGATAAAGAGTAAAGAATTTCGGGTAGTGAATTTTGAAAATCTGAAGTGTAAAATTTTTTTAGGATTTTAAAGCGCCTTGAGAAACCTCTAAACCTTTTTCGATTGGCATACAACTTTGTACATATCAGTTTTTTCACTATTCGCATATTTCTAGGATAACATTTTTTCCCTCTATACAACTAATGGCCACCCTAATCTACATATCTATGTATTGTCTTCTCTTTGTTCCTTTTGTAAACATGTAAACGTATAATCATTTTTGCCTACCAGCGATTTCCTCCAAAGGAAAAATACTTCACAAAATTTGTATCTGAAAGAATGTGTTAACATAAAAAAATTAAGTAAAATAATAATACTTCAATTTAAAACTTGCACTTTTCTGGAATCCAAAATACCTAGACATAAACATAGTTTCTTTACATAAACTTTTGATTTTAGAATATAATTCTAATGTACATAGCTCAACAATATTTAAAAACCAGGTGAAAAAACTATTAGATTTAGATTAGAGACATATTAGAACGACATATAAATATATATATTTACGATGTTCAATTTTGTCCCAGGTTATCATTAGCTCACTGTAGATTGTTATTAAAAGGATTTTCTACAACTTTATAAATATATTTTTTTATTGGTTTCTTTCACAGGTTGTGATTGGTTACATGAAATCTCAATCAATGTACGCGGAGTTAAAACGCTGTGTATCCCCAATGAACGACTTCAGCGTATAGCCATGCTAGAGAGTAATATTTTATTGGATAATCTTTTTAAGATTGTGAGTAGTGCAGATACTGGCATTTTGAACAAAAACCTCGCTTTGGATATATTAACATGGATTTGTTCGATACGGCTAAATCGTTTTCGCTCACCAAAATCTGAACGCATCAAAGCACAAATTAATAAAAATACAGCTGCTGCCAATACAGATTTAATGGCTCAGCAATTTGAATGTATTTGCTTATCGGAAAAGTATCTCGAAAACATGTTAAGAAACTGTGTTATACATAGCAATCGCACAATGGCACACAAATGTGTTAAGCTAATATTAATATTAACTGAGTAAGTATTTTATATGTTTGAATTATTTATAAGAGCACTGGAAAATGATTGATAGTGCTTCCACTTTAATATGCAGTTAATTTTGTTTACGGCTGTTGCAAAAGTTAATCGGCACCTCCATTCCAGAAATCGTTATCAATCGCTTCTAACGAAAGTCCCAGAAAACTAGCACAGCCATATATAAGGCTATGTTAGGTTCAAGTGGCTGCCGCAGAGGCACACCTAGGCCATTATTAAAAGGCCCGTTGTGATGCCACCAACACTAGGAAAGTCAGTTCCGGGACCCTGCCATATGGAAAATCCCTGTATTATCGGGATTCTGCTATGTGGGACTGACGCTCCTAAACGGACACCGTTACTCCTCGAACCATTTAGATGACATGATGAAGGCTATCAAGTCCTTTATTCCCAGCTCCGTGACCTGACGTAGGCTAACCAGGAAGGGCACTCCCAAAAAGCGCATTCTCGCACCGCTTAAAGCCGGGCAGTTGCAGATGAGGTGCTCCACCGTTTCCTCCTCCTCGTCATCTTTGCAACTCCTACAGCATCGTCGGTAGTCTTTCTGTGTGCCTACCAATAAGGCAGTGCCCAGTTAATACACCTATTAATATGGAGATTTCTCTTCTCCTTATTGCATAAATTTGTCTTGATCTTTTATGATCCCATTTCGGCCAGGTTTCTTTAAATATCCGGCATCCTGGAGATTGCAGCCAACGAAAGATGGCTTGGCGGAGTGTGTACGCTTTCAGCATTAGCTTGCATGTGGCAAACGGCATACCTAACCGCTCTTTATCCCGAAGAACCTGCTTGGTCGTGCCCTGCCTCGCAAGTTCGTCTGCCCTAGAATTTCCCGCAATGTCCCGGGACCCGTGTGAGGTTCACGCGGTTCTGTTGGGCCATCTCTTGTAGAGATCGACGACAGCCGAGCGTCAGTTCAGAGTTGAACGAGTAAGAGCCAAGGGATTTGATGGCCGCTTGGCTGTCGCTGAGAATAAAAATATCCTGTCCGATAGTGTGTTGGCCTATCCAAGCCGCGGCGTCCATGATTGCTGAAACTTGAGCCTGGAATAAACCCGTCCTCCAACTCTCCAAGCCGTCGGTATAAATGGAAGTGCCGCCATGAGTGGTGGGACTCCGATCCGTCCTCTCCCATTCTTCCCTGCTGGGAATGTTTTTTTTAAAATCGCTATCTCCGACTGTTGTGGTTGCACAACGATCTGTGCTCAGCGGAAGAAAGCTGCAGGATCCCAAAATACTGGCGTGTCCAATAGAGCTTGCGCCTCAGCCGGACGTTTCCCTTAGACGCAGAGTCGATGCTGCTGCTACCCAGTGCCCTTCCAGATCGAGTGGCAAAATGCCAAGAATGGCCTGGAGTGATGAGTGGGATTAAGGTTTCTTGCCTTGCTAGCGCAGGCCACCATACCACAACTCCATAGAGCGGGTGTACCACATTATCCCCAAAAACAAAATCGCCAAAACAAAATCCCCAAATCAAAATCCCCAAAATCAAAATCCCCAAAACCAAAATCCCCTACTTCAAAATCCTCAAACTCAGAATCCCCAAAATCAAAATCCCCAAAATCAAAATTCCCATCGTGAAATCCCCATTTTATGTGTGAAATAAATTCAAATTAGGTTTCAAATCGCCGCGATTTTCAACCTAATTTGAATTTATTTCACACATAAAATGGGTATTGAACTATTGGGTTTGCAGGTAGTGAGTTGGCTATTTTGCAATTGAAACTAATACGCAGCAGTAGCTAAGTCGATAGAGTCTTCGGATATCACGCCACTGGCGTGAGTTCAATGCCTGATCTATGCTCAATATTTTTTAAACTTTTATATAATTTGTTTTAAATTTTTATTTAATAAATTAATCAGCTTTTTGTTTTACAACTGTATTCTGTAACTCAGTCCCATCTCAAACCACTTAATTTGAGATATTTCCTTATTCGTATTACACTTCGTTCTTTCTTTGTATTTTTCATAGAAAAAATAAAGTCATAACAACAATTTACAAAGAATGCAAAAAAACCAAAAAATACGTCAAAATAAACATTTGAAATAACAATAATTCCCACACAGCAAATTTTGGTAGAGAGCTTAGGTTCGCCGTCAAAAAGAAAACATCATTCCCATTGATCCCATATGTGCTAAAAAAGTTATTTTTTTGGACTTTTCTCGAAAACTATTAGTTTTTTCGAAAAATGACTTGAAACCAAGTTTTAAACATGGAAATTCTCTACAAATATCGTCCTTAATTTTTTCTCTAAGAGTTACCAGTTCTGAAATATCGCGACTGTAAAATTAGCTCTGGAAATTATAAGAAAATATCTACCACGAATGGACTTTTAAGGATTTTTCTCGAAAATGTTAGTATGCGGAGATAAATTTTCTCTTACCGTTTTCTTGTCACGAAGTTCCCCATTGACAATGATAATAGTTATTTTTGTAAAGCCCATAGTTCTCGAGCTAGAGTCACCTTTTCTCCTTACATAATATAAAAAGCTACTAGTCCGGTAAATTTAGTTTATGTTGTAAAACAAGATCCCACAGAGTCATTTTTTTGTCAGGAGCTTAGGTTCGCCCCCAGGAAGAAAACTGAAAAATTCGCTTCGATCCGCGTTGTGCGAAAAAAGTTATTCTTGGCGAAAGTCAAGAAAAAGAGTTTTTTTTATATTTTTCTCGACTTTTTACCCCGAATAACTTTTTTACATGGTTTATTCAAAACATGGGGATTTTGGATTTGGGGATTTTTGTTTTGGGGATTTTGGATTTGGGGATTTTTATTTTGGGGATTTTGATTTTGGGGATAATTTTTTTGGGGATTTTTTAAAAGCTGGGTATTTTGTGTTTGGGGATTTTGTTTTTGGGGATTTAGTGTCACTCCCCCATAGAGCACGATTGGTCGAATGATTGCAGTGTAGATCCATTTGCATATTTGGGGCTGAGCCCCCATTTTTTTCCAATGGCTCTTTTGCACGTGTAGAGTGCAATACACGCTTTCTTCTGGCGCTGAAGAACATTCTCCTTCCAGGTTAGTTTCCTATCCAGAACTGTGCCTAGGAACTTGGCTTTGTCAGCCAAGTTCAGGCACACGCCATTCAGATTTGATAGTATTAACGGTGGTATCTTATAGCGGTTGGTGAAAAGGATCAGTTCTACTTTTCCTGAGTTGATGCTCAGTCCGCAGTGCGAGCACCATGAGGAAACCTCTCGCAGTGCTACTTGCATCAAGTCGCACAGGGTTTGTGGGAATTTGCCCCTATATACAATAGCTAAATCGTCTGCATATGCCACTACCTTCCCTAATCGGCCTGGCTGATGTCTTCAACGTGTTTATGAGCTGTGCGGGAATAATCCCGTCTGGCCCGGCAGCCTTGAACGGTTCGAAGCTTTTAACGGGAGTGCCACTAAATCCCCAAAAACAAAATTTTTTTTTAAAAAATCCAAAATCCCCAAAATAAAAATCCCCAAACATAAAGTCCCCATGTTATGAATATACAAGATTACTGTGTAAAAAAGTTATTCGGGGTCAAAAGTGGAGAAAAATGAAAAAAAAAAAACTTAAAATTTGGATTTTACTTGATTTCCGCCCCGAATAACTTTTTTCGCACAAATCGGATCGATGGGAACTTTTGCAGTTTTGTTCCAGGGGGCGAACCTAAGCTCCTGACAAAAAAATTGGCTCGGTGGGATTTTTTGTTTTACAAGATAAACTAAATTTATTTTGATTTTTTTAAATTATGCAGGGAGAAAAGGTGGCTCCAAAAAACCTAAAATTTTGACCTCTGACTCCGAACAACTTTTTTAGCACATATGGGATCGATGGGGATTGAAGATTTCTGTTTGACGGCGAACCTAAGCTCTCTACAAAAATTTGGCTCTGTGGGAATTATTGTTATTTCAAATGTTTATTTTGATGTATTTTCCTGGTTTTTTTTGTATTTTTTGTAAATTGTTGTTGTGACTTTAGTTTTTCTATGAAAAATATAGAAAAATAGGGAAAATACAAAGAAAGAACGTAGTGTCATACGGGACTGAAATACAGAATACAGCTATAAAACAAAAAGCTGATGAATTAAAAAAAAATTTACAACAAATTATATAAAATTTTAAAAAATATTGAGCATAAATCAGGCATTGAACTCACGCCCTGCGTGGTAAACGAAGACCCTATCGACTTGGCTAATGCTGCATATTAGTTGCAATGACAAAATAACCAACTCATTACCTGCAGAACCAAGTGTTCAAATCGCCGCGATTTTCAACCTAATTTGAATTTATTTCACAAATAAAATGGGGATTTCGTGTTGAGGATTTTGGTTTTGGGGATCTTGATTTTGGGGATTTTGATTTAGGGATTTTGCTTTTGGGGATAATGCGGTACATCCGCTTTTAACTGCTCACCTAACCCTTTCCTCCGTGATGGGTATGTTTACAGCCAGGTTTGTTGCAGGTGCTAAGAGTTCCTCATGCAAGTTCCCTGGAAAGTGCGTATTCAAGAGCAGCTCTAGGGTTTCCCACTCCGTGCAGGTCCAGGATCCGTCAGGTTTGCGCAATAGCTTGTGGCTGTTTGAGTTTTTGAGAGCACTCGTCTAAGTCTCGCTGTATCGTCGACATTTTCGACCCCAGTGCAGAAATATCTCCACGGATACCTCTTCGCCTGCCTCAGAGCTTTTTTGCAGGCCCTAAGTTTAACGTTGCATTCGAGCCATTGAGTATCCGTGCCAAGGCTCTTGGCCTTATTAAATTGTGTGATTTTCGGAGCGAGTCCAGGTCGTAGGACCACCAATGCGGCCTATGATTACCGCGTGGTTTTGGCACTGAGAGCGCCGTTGTAAAGGTCTTGACCAAAACCTCCAACTTCCCTACTGATGAGGGGACTTGTGGGGGCAGTGCTCGTAGATCCCTAGCTAATATTTCATTGTGTAGCTGTCTGTCAGGGTTACGTGGGTTGCGTTTCATAACTGTCTGCTCAACAGAAAAGTCCGGCATGGTAGAGCATATAGACCGACGCCATCGTCAGGCTGATACTGTCGACTGTTAAACTGACAGCTGTAATGTCACCATTGGTATAGTTGGGCAAGAGAAAGGCGTTCAGCCCAGACTTAACCAAAATACAGGCTCTAACCCTGCCCCCCTCGCTGCCTCGAATAGGCTTAAAACCCTTAGTCCCCAGACCTCAAATCCTGGAGCTATTGACCACATCTACGTCGCCTTTAGAAAGATGACTGATTAAAACAGCCGAGGCTGCTTTAGATTTGTGCAGGTTTATCTGAAGCACCACCAACATGAGAACGCTCAGACTTCCCTGCCACCGCCGTAGCAGCCGAAATAGCAGCGCGTTGTGCATCGCAACGGTATACGTGGATCACGATTTGTCCCATGCCGTAGTGCACTCGTCCATTGCACCGTTTAAGGCGCTCGAGTGCCTCCTTATTCAAGGTGAAGACCACCGCCTATCAGGCCCTACCGCATCCTCAACCAGATTGACACTCCAGTCCTGCGTCGGGAGAGACGTTCATGATCCGCAGCATCCTGATAATCTCTCAGGTTCAGCAAGGATGGCAGGAATCCATTCCATTGCCCTTGGCCGAGCCGGAATGTCCTTCCAGTCGCAACCTCGATTCTTCGATTCGGGTAGATCTCACCCAGTCTTGCAGCCGCTGCCTTGTACAACAGTTTTTGCATCAGAATCTACCGCCGTGGCACCCGGGGACTCGTCCATAATGTCAAGAAGGGCATTGCCGATCGCGTTCCGGACATACCGCTACTGGTCTTTGGGGATGCCCGGCTTTCGCTACCTCGGTCAGTGACGCCTATGAGGATCCTGTCCTTGGTCACTTCAGCAAAGCTAAGTTTTCTCACTCCGGAGTGTTCTGCTGCCGCTTCGGATGAGGTTTTAAATCCCCGTCCGATCTCTGGCGTTTGAAGGGATTTCCGTTAACCTTCTTTGGCGCATAATTGCTTTGGAAGTTGGAAGGAATCTCTGAGGCCAGCTCGTGAGACCACAGCCACAAACATTAAGGAATTGGTTTCGGTACCGGCCCTTAATGGAGGTTTAGCATCAGCCGTTGTTGGCTTCACTCTGTTTGTACCAGTGCTTGATTTGGGGATTGTTCCTTATTATTCAGAGTTGATCGACCCGTTGTTGTTGTTGTTGTAGCGAGGTGTAGCCCTGCCTAAATGTCAGACAGGGTCACCCCGAGTGTATTGCTCTTGGCCGGGTCGATATAATAAAACGGCCCGGGTCGTTTCGGCACGATGGGTACAGCACAAGTACTGGTACCGTTCTCGTAGAACCGGCAATACAAGAAACTAGCCGTTTAGGCTATGTAGGTCATTTAGCGTTACCCAGGGTGCACCAACTGGGAGGCGACCTACTTTTACACCCGTAGTTGCCATCGCTGTCGATCTCTCGGCTGCTATCGAAATGGAGGTTGTCCTCCGACGTTGCGTTCTCGCTTGCTTCATCATTGTCCTCTGCTGTGCAGTACACGTATTTGCTGAATCTTTGGTTTTAGTGTTTATTGCTTTTATTATTCATCTTGTTCGTACGACCCCTCGCCGGGCAAGGCCAGCTTAGGGTCAAGGGAAGAGTAAGGGGAGTGTGTGATCCGCCGCGGCAGGGCCCCATACCGCGGTAAGGCCATAGTTACTCTCTGAGGCGGCCCGGTATCAGAGATGCTCCGTTCGATTACAGCCACGATTTGCCTCCCGGCTGCAAACGTCCAATGGGCACGTGTTCGCATAACACCCTGGATTGGGAGGGGGAAGATCTTTGTCGTCGCGCCCGAGAGGCTTGGCTTCTTTCGTGATGTAGTACCGGGCGGCGCTATGATCACAAGGCAGCGTATCCCTGTGGCTATCGACTTAAGTCCTCGTACCGCGGCAAGGTGTCCACCCTTCACGAGGGCCCACACATTAAAAAAAAAGACGTCGCCCACTATTAATACACGTGGCGACCGCCGTGGTGTAGCGGTTAAGTGTTCGGCCTTCTACACCAAGTCGTGGCGGTTCGATGCCCGGCAAAAGTAACATCAAAAATTATTTAGAAAAACAAATTTTCTAAACGGGATCGCCCCTCGGCAGTAGTTTGGCAAACTCTCCGAGTCTAATTCTGCCATGAGAAGCTTCTTAGCAAACAATTCATTTGCTTTGCAAGTGCCGTTCGGAGTCGGCAAAAAAAACTGTAGGTCCCGCCAACTTGTAGGAAAACTAAAAAAAAGCAACACACCACAAGTTGGAAAGAGAAGCTCGGCTAAAAATCTCGTTAGAGGTTATGATAACCTGTTGGTGTATCGCCGCCATTAGTTTTTATTTTTAAACACAAATAAAGTATATATACTCGTACATGAGGGTGGTCCGTATAGTCAAATGTTTTCCAGTCTCACCCGCTAGATTTTTTCCAGTCTCAACTAGGTTTCACCACGGTCAACTATATCGCATATAAATTTTTATCCCGATTGGAGATTGTTTAGGCGTATCGCAAGGTGGATCAAAGTTCAGTTTTGCCTATGGAGACTCAAAAAATAAAAGCGAATTTTAGTTTTACAGCCTCATTCTTTTTGGCGAACGATAGCTGCCCGGACGATATCGTCAGCTATGGGTATTCTGAATGTTACGTTGCCGATTATCAGCTAACCTTACGTTGATCGCCAACAAAACGAAATGAAATATCAAATTTGCAACCAGGGTTGCCAGATTTTTGAAACAAAAAGCCCAATTCTAGGTAAAAAGACCCAAAACGCCCGAAATTCCCAATTTCAATAAAACACGAAGTACCCACAACGAAAACTTCACTTTATTTCAGATACTTTATTCCATTTTTTTATTTGATCTATTTTTGTTTATTGTATTTCTTTTAATTTTTTTATTTAAAATATTTTTTATTTTATTCAAATTTATTTTATTTTTTATTATTATTTTAAAATATAGTTTTTGTGTAATTCGTTTTGTTTTATACTATTTTCTTTTGTTTTTCTTTTACTTTGTTTTATTTTATTTCGAGCTATTCTTTTAATGCTATTCGATTTTCCTTTACTATTATTGTATTTTATTTTAAATTAATTAATTTGGTTTTTATTCATTTCACTTTGTTTTAATTTATTTTTTATTTCTTTTATCTTTTATTTTTATTGTTTATTGTATTTACATTTTTATATTATTTTATAATTTATTTTATTTTATTAGTATTTTCTTTTATCTTTTTTATTTTGTTTTATTTTTTCATTTCATTTTATTTGGTTTCAGGAGATTATGCAGCTACTGTTTTTTTACATCTTTTTATAAAAAGAATTTGAAAAAAAAAATTAATTAATTAAACTCCATTTTATGCTTACAGCGCCCATTTTATATCAATAACGAATGCAATTTACCTATTGTTTGTTTTTGACCCTTCGTTTTCGCCTCAACAGCCGATAATCTATATATAAATGCGCAATGTTCAAAAGTTTTCTCCCTTTTTGCAATAACCACAATTCTTAAGGTATGTAAAATTTGATATGTATCGACAGGTCTCCCCGAGCAGGGTGTGCGACAGCAAACCAAAAATTAAAAAAAAAAATTAATTACAATATGATATGTTAAACACGCATTCACCTTATAGAGCCGCTTTTATGTGTGTAGGTATGACTACTTACATTGTTGTGTTTGCATTCATAGCTGTTGGGGAGAGCCCGAGTGTGAGAACAAGAGTTGTGTTGGCAGCAATAATAAACTTTATTGAGCGTAGGTACAAACAGTGTTTACAAAAACAAAATCTGTGAGTGGGTATTCAGAGAAGCAAATGAAAAGCACAAATAAGACTTAGTGAAATAAAATAAAATGGAAAATTTATAAAATTAAAAAAAAGTAAAATAAGAAATAGAAAAGTGATTGAAAGTAAAAAAATAAATTTGTTGGAAATGAAAGGAAAGGAAATAATATAAAATAAATAATAATAAAACAAAATGAAATAAACAGAGTATAAAATAAAGGAAAGAATGGGAAAGGAAGGGAATGGATAAAAGGAAAATAAAGGTAAGTTAAGGTAAGGAACGGAAAATATGAGAGAAAAATCAAAGGCGAGTAAAGGTAGGGAAAGGAAAGGAATGGAAAAGAAAAAAGGAAGGGAAAGCAAGGAAATGTAATGTAAGTAAAGGAATGGAAAAGAGAAGCAAATAGAGAAAAACAAAGAAAGGGAAGAAAAGAAAAAGAAAGGAAAGAAAAGGTAGGGAGGAGGAGGTATGGAAAAAAAATGAAAATAAAGGAAAGGAAGGTAATGAAAAGCGAAAAAAATTAGTAAAGGAAATGAATGAAAAAGAAAGAAAACTAAAGGAGTTAGGAAAAGGAAAAGAAAGGAAGGTAGGAAAATAAAATATTGTTTTGTGGTTGAATTTCAACCACTGGGCATCCTCTAGTTGTCAAAGAATACCGATTAACCCGCCATCGTTACGTAAGAGTCGGCTGTTATCGGGTTGGCTATCGTTCGCCATTCAGAATAGCAACAAACCGACGATGATTGTTTTGGGCACGATATCGTCAAAGAGAATGAGGCTGTTAATCTAAAGTTCAGACTGCCCCTACCGACACGACTTGGGTGTTTCCAATCGGAACCAGATTTTTTATGAAAAAAAGAAAAATCGTTTTAATTTTTTTAGTCTCCATAGGGCAATCTGAACTTTGACCCCCGTGCGACACGTCTTAATCGTTTCCAATCGCTACCAAAATTTGTGTGTGCTATCTTCGGAAATATTACCATCGACTTAGGGGCTGAGACTTTGAAAATCTGATGATGAGATTGGCTCCTTACAAATAAAGAAATGAAAATTAGAGATGATAGTATATGCTCTTCGGAAGATGGTCGTTATCTGACACTAACTATTTTCTTTTGATAAATCATTAAACCTACCTTCTTGGGTTTCCGGTCTTATCTTGATCATTTTTGACACTTGAACTCGGAGTATCGCAAAATTAAAATAGGACTTATTTAAACAAACATTTCCTAAACAATTTTGTTCACAACTATTGACTTTGAATGAGAAGTAACGTTTAACATGTCAATTGGGCATAGATGGAGGTTTTCTCATGATATAAATACTACAGGTAAACCCGTTAATGACACTAATGACATTTTTAAACAATTCTCATACTAATTTATTTTTTGCCACGACTTTTCTGTTTGGGTTTTTCAATCAAATGAATTACAAATCAAAATAATTTCTTTTCATTTTTCTTCAATTTGCGATTAGAACTATTGCTATAATTAGGTTTGTTTATTGGGCTGCTCTAGCTTACGCCATATTGAGATATTTCATAAAATTGTCTTTAACGAACACTTTTCTTGCTCTATCTTTTGTTTCATGAGTACGCTCAAAACAAAACTAGAGTAATCCAGATCACAAATTTCTGCTCTAGCTTTTTTTATGGAGTAAGTTAGAGCAGAGAAGCAATTGTCATTCAGGAAAAAATAAATTTTTGAAAACTTCAAAAAAATTAGCTTGCAAGAAAATCAATGTTTTTGTATACGTGAATTTGCATTAATTTTGAAGATTTAAACAAAAAAACCAAATAAAAAGAAACTATCGAGATTCAAGTGTTTCATGGCATTTCTGCTCTGAGTTGCTCTAAGTTGCTCTATTTCTATTTTGACAGTTGCCCTGCTCTGCTCTGCTCTAACCTGCTCTGAACTTTTTTTGGTCAGTAAACAAACCTATTGTTAAAAATAAGGACTGTAAAAGCTGAGCGAATGGGTCCCTCTAGCAGGCTAATCTACCATCTCATTTCCTGCCATTTTACAGTGTCCAGGCGTCCGCCTAAACGTGCAGTGTAAATTGGAAAATATTTTTTGATTTTTTCACATTTTTCCTATTTTAAATTTTTTGAATTTTTATACCTTTCATGAACATGAAATGGTATTATAACTTTGGTCCGATGTTTGTAAGTATGAGAAGAAGAAGAGATAGACCCATCAATAAGTATGCCGAAATGATCAGGATGACGCGATGAGTTGATTTAGCCATGTCCGTCTGTCCGTCTGTCTGTTTGAACGCAAACTAGTCCCTCAGTTTTTGAGATATTTGGCTGAAATTTTGTGTGCGGCCACCATTTTCCAATATAGGAATCATTTGTCGGAACTAGCAAGATCGGACCGATATTACATATAGCTCCCATACAATCGATTGTTCCGATAAACGGATTTTGGGCTATAACTCCTGTAATTAAACACGTAGGAACGTGAAATTTTGGAGGTATTGATATTTTTATATGTGAAATATCGATGTTGAAAATCATCGAGATGGGATAAATATTTCACATAGCTCCCATACAATCGATTGTTCCGATAAACGGATTTTGGGCTATAACTCCTGTAATTAAACACGTAGGAACGTGAATTTTTGGACGTATTGCTATTTTTATATGTGAAATATCGATGTTGAAAATCATCGAGATGGTATAAATATTTCACATAGCTCCCATACAATCGATTGTTCCGATTAACGGATTTTGGGCTATAACTCCTGTAATTAAACACGTAGAAACATGAAATTTTGGACGTATTGCTATTTTTATATGTGAAATATCGATGTTGAAAATCATTGAGATGAGATAAATATTTCACATAGCTCCCATACAATCGATTGTTCCGATAACCGCTTTTGGGCTATAACTCCTGTAATTAAACACGTAGGAACGTGAAATTTTGGAGGTATTGATATTTTTATATGTGAAATATCGATGTTGAAAATCATCGAGATGGGATAAATATTTCACATAGCTCCCATACAATCGATTGTTCCGATAAACGGATTTTGGGCTATAACTCCTGTAATTAAACACGTAGGAACGTGAATTTTTGGACGTATTGCTATTTTTATATGTGAAATATCGATGTTGAAAATCATCGAGATGGTATAAATATTTCACATAGCTCCCATACAATCGATTGTTCCGATTAACGGATTTTGGGCTATAACTCCTGTAATTAAACACGTAGAAACATGAAATTTTGGACGTATTGCTATTTTTATATGTGAAATATCGATGTTGAAAATCATTGAGATGGGATAAATATTTCACATAGCTCCCATACAATCGATTGTTCCGATAACCGCTTTTGGGCTATAACTCCTGTAATTAAACACGTAGGAACGTGACATTTTGGACGTATTGCTATTTTTATATGTGAAACATCGATGTTGAAAATCATCGAGATGGGATAAATATTTCACATAGCTCCCATACAATCGATTGTTCCGATAAACGGATTTTGGGCTATAACTCCTGTAATTAAACACGTAGGAACATGAAATTTTAGACGTATTGCTATTTTTATATCTGAAATATCGATGTTGAAAATCATCGAAATGGGATAAATATTTCACATAGCCCCCTACAATCGATTGTTCCAATAAACGGATTTTGTAGATAACTCCTGTAGTTATATAGGTAGGAACGTGAAATTTCGTAACTATTGCTATTTTAGAATGTGGAATGTCGGTGTCAAAAATCAATGAGATTGGACCAATATAACACATCTCCCCCATATAATCGATAGTTCCGATAATTTCGGTATGAGCTTAAGTTAAATTCACACAGGCTGTACTGGGATCAAACAGTGAAAATCGTGACGCTTATTCATGAAAGGTATTTAGCCTTCGGCACAGCCGAAGACAGCTTTCCTTACTTGTTTTTATTTGACTTAGGGTTAGGTTCAAGTGGCTGCCGCAGAGGCACACTTAGGAGAGTTTTGAAAGGCCCGTTGTGATACCACCAACACAAGGAAAGTCAGTCCCGGGACCCAGCCATATGGAAAATCCCTGAGTAGTTGGGATTTTCCACATAGCAGAATCCCGGGACTGACACTCCTAAACCGACACCGTTACTCCTCCTCGAACCACTTAGATGACTTTATGAAGCCCATCAAGTCCTTTATGTCCAGTTCCGCGATCTGGCTTAGGCTATCCAGGAACGGAACTCCCAAAAAGCGCGTTCTCGCGCCGCTTAAAGCCGAACAGTTGCAGATGAGGTGATCCACTGTTTCCTCCTCCTCATCATCTTTGCAACTCCTGCAGCATCGTCGGTAGGGCACACCTAGCCTTTCTGCATGCCTACCAATGAGGCAGTGACCGGTTAATACCCCTATCAATATGCAGATTTCCCTCCTAGTTAGGGCATAAATGCGTCTAGACCTTTTAAGATCCCATTTTGGCCAGGTTTGTTTCGATATGCGACACCCTGGGGATTGCAGCCATCTTTCGTTGGCTTGACGGAGTGTGTGCTCCTTCAGCATTAGTTTGCATGTGGCAAACGGCATACCTAAGCGCTCTTTATCCTGAAGAACCTGCTTGGTCGTGCCCTGCCTGGCAAGCTCGTCTGCCTTACAGTTTCCCTCAATGTCCCTATGTCCCGGGACCCATATGAGGTTTACGCGGTTCTGTTGGGCCATCTCCTGAAGAGATCGACGACAGCTGAGCGTTAGTTCAGAGTTGAACGTGTATGAGCCAAGGGATTTGATGGCCGCTTGGCTATCGCTGAAAATAGCGATATCTTCTCCGATAACACGTTTGCTTAACCAGGCCGCGGCGTCCAGGATTGCCGAGACTTCCGCCTGGAAGACGCTACAATGATCAGGTAGTCTGAAGGAGAGCTCAAGGTCCAAATCCCTTGAATAAACGCCTCCTCCAACTCTGCCGTCCAACTTCGAGCCGTCGGTGTATATGGAAGTGCCACCATTTGTTTCGGGACACCAATCCGTCCTCTCCCAGTCTTCTCTGCTGGGAATGTTTATTTTGAAACAGCTATCCTCGACTGTAGTAGTCGCACAACGATCTGTGCTTAGAGGGAGAAAGCTGTAAGATTCCAGAATACTGGAGTGTCCAATAGTACCCGTAGCCCAACTGGAGGTTTCTCTTAGGCGCAGAGCTGATGCCGCCGCTGACCGAAACCCTTCCAGATCAAGTGGCAAAATGCCCAGAATGACCTGGAGGGCTTCGTTGGGCGTTGTCCTTAGCGCACCGCTTATACAGATCATATTGGATCTATGGACTTTCCGCAACAGATTCAGGTATGTTGCCTTGCTCAGCGCAGGCCACCATACGACGACTCCATAAAGCATGATTGGGCGAATGATGGCCGTGTAGATCCAACTGCATACTCTAGGGCTGAGCCCCCATTTTTTGCCAATGGCTCTTTTGCAGGTGTAAAGAGCGATGCAAGCTTTCTTCTGGCGCTGAAGAACATTCTCCTTCCAATTCAATTTCCTGTCCAGAACTATTCCTAGAAACTTGGCCTTATCCGACAAGCCCAGGCGCGTGCCATCTAGTTCTGGTAGGCTTAGTGGCGGTATTTTGTACCGGTTGGTGAAGAGGACAAGTTCCACCTTCCCTGGGTTGATACTAAGTCCGCAGCGAGAGGACCACGTCGAAACTTCTCGCAGTGCTACTTGCATCAGGTCACACAGAGTTTGTGGGAACTTGCCTCTGAATGCAATAGCTAAATCGTCTGCGTATGCCACTATCTTCCCGCCCCCCCCAGCTTGTGTCACGTAGCAACGAGTTGACTGTGAGGTTCCATAAAAGCGGGGAAAGAACACCACCCTGGGGTGTTCCCCTTGTGACATAGCGTGATAACTCAACCGTACCAAGTGAAGAAGCTATTTTCCTTCCCATTAAAAGTTGGTCAATTAAACCAGTTAGAGGTCTATCTACTCCCAGATTAGTTAGAGCGGAGTTGATAGCCTCCGGGCTTATATTGTTGAGAGCCCCCTCAATGTCTAGGAGGGCCACGGGACAGTAGTCCTTTTCACACAGCGATTTCTCAATGACAGACACTAGGCTGTGCAGAGCGGTTTCTGTTGATTTACCCTTGGTGTATGCATGCTGATAGCTAGAGATAAGGTTGCTATCAATAGTCGTTAAGAGGTAGTCGCTTAATATCCTCTCAAAGGTTTTTAGTACAAAGGACGAGAGACTGATCGGTCTGTAGTCTTTTGGGTCGTAGTGGGATGCCTTCCCAGCCTTAGGGATAAACACTACCGTGGCGCTTCTCCAGGAGCCCGGAATGTGGTTGAGAGCCAGGCAGGCTGTGAAGAGAAATACCAGCCATTTAGCTGATGTCTCCAACGTGTTTATAAGCTGCGCGGGGATAATCCCGTCCGGCCCGGCAGCCTTATACGGTTCAAAGCTCTTAACTGCCCACCTTACTCTTTCCTCAGTGATGGGTATATTTACTGCCAGGTTTGTTGCAGGTGCTAGTGGTGCATCATGCAGATTCCCCGGAAAATGTGTATTCAAGAGCAGCTCAAGGGTTTCCTCTTCCGTGCTGGTCCAGGATCCGTCAGGCTTTCGCAAATAGCTGATGGTTGTTTGACTTTTCGAGAGGACTCGTCTAAGTCTCGCTGTGTCGTCGACCTTTTCGACGCCAGTGCAGAAATTTCTCCACGAGGTTCTCTTCGCCTGTCTCAGAGCTTTTTTGTAGGCCCTTAGTTTAGCTTTATATTCGTGCCAATGAGGCTCAGAGCCGAAGCTCTTGGCCTTGTTAAATTGTTTCCGGCATGATATTCGGAGCGAGTCCAAATCGTAGGACCACCAATGTGGCCTGTGTTTACCGCGTGGTTTTGGCACTGGACAAGCCTGTCCTAGAGCATTTGAGAGCGCCGATGTAAATGTAGTAACAAGATCCTCCAGCTCCTCTACTGATGAGGGGGCTTGTGAGGGCAGTACTGGGAGGTCTCTGTCTAATATTTCATTGTGTAACTGCCAATCAGTGTTACGTGGATTGCGTTTCATGATTGGTTGTTCTACAATAAAGTCTAAAACCATTTCTATGTAACGGTGGTCGGAGAAAGAATGTTCTTCCAGAACCCGCCATTTTCTGACCCACTCATAAGCGCCTTCACTACAGAGAGTGAGGTCTATGACCTCCCTGCGGGTCTTAGTGATAAAAGTAGGCTCATTACCCACGTTGCAAATCACCAGGTTGGTTGTTAAGAGGTAATCAAACAGAGACTCGCCCCTGGCATTGATGTCGGAGCTCCCCCATTGGACATGGTGAGCATTAGCGTCCGCTCAATAATAAGATTACCCGTGCAGAAATTTGACACCAGGTCTTTCACCTCCATTTGTGGTGGGGGTTCTTCGGCGTCGTAGGGCATATAGACCGACGCCACCGTCAGGCGGGTGCTGTCGACCGTTAGACTGATAGCGGTAATATCACCATTAGTGTAGTTAGGTAGGAGAAAGGAGTTCAACTCAGACTTGACCAAAATACACGTTCTGACTTTGCTCTCCTCGCTGGCTCGAATAAGCTTGAAGCCCTTAGTCCCCAATCCGCAGATTCTCGAGCTATTGACCCAGGGTTCTTGCATGAGGACCACATCCACGTCGCCTTTAGAAAGACGACTACTTAAAGCAGCCGAAGCTACTTTAGATTTGTGCAGATTAATCTGAAGCACCACCAACATGAGAGCGCACAGACTTCCCTGCCGTCCCCATATCGTCGAGGTTTGCCCCATCCCGGAGGTTGCCTATCAACGACGAGTTGTTCCGATTAACTGCCCGATATGGCGTTGCAGGAGTCTTGCTGTCTGCAGCGTTAGATGTTAATCGCTCAGCGTTGGCTGCTACCACCGTGACGTCGAGGAAGCGTCCTGTAGGCTGTCCTCCATCTCCGAGTTGTTCACAGCACTATCGCCAAGGGACGTGGCGGATAACATGCTTTCCGCATCGGAATCCTCCGCTTCCTCTTCTGGTAATTCGTTTTCCGGTTCCCCCGAAGCAGCCGAGAAGGCAGCGCGCTGAGCATCACCACGATATACGTGGATAACGATCTGGCCTACGCTGTAGTGTACTAGGCCATTGCACCTTTTGAGGGGCTCGATTGACTCTTTATTCATGGTGAACACCACCTGTCTGTCGGGCCCTACCGCATCCCCGACCAGATTGACACTCCAGTCATGCGTTGGCAGGGACGGATTCATTAGCCGTAGCATCCCGAGAATTCTCTCGGGTTCGTCAGGGATGGCCGGAATCCACGCCCTTGCCCTTGGACGAGCTGGAATGTCCTTCCAGTCGACGACCTCTATCTTTGCGCCCTTGTAGACTTCACCCAGCTTAGCAGCTGCTGCCTTGTACAGTGCTACGGTTTTTGCATCCTCGCATGCGAGTAATTTTTCTGACCCTGGTGCCAACCCGCATCCGTTACTCGCGCCGAACTACCCGGAAACTCTGGAGCAACATTGAGAAGAATGTTGCCGAGTTCATTTCGCACGTAACGCCACCGGTCCTTAGGGATGGCCAGGCGGTCATTGCCTCGGTCCAGGACGCCTATAAGGATCCTGCCCTTGGTTACCTCAGCAAAGCTTAGTTTGCCCGCTCCAGGGGTATTCTGATGCCGCTTGGGAGGGGGATTCAACTCCAGGTCCGATCTCTGGCGCTTGAAAGGGTTAACTTTTAACCTCTTTCGCATGTAAGAATTTTGGAAATCCGGTATCACAGCTTTCGCTAGCTCTACCGATTTACTGGAATTCGGCGACAGCGATTCCTGCGGTACCCCTTCATACCTCTTCAGGATCTTTGCAGCCAATCTTTTCTCGTGGTATGTGAAGCGGCGGGGAGATGTCTCCTGGGAGTGCGGACCCGTAGTTGCCATCGCGGTCGCTCTCGTTGCCGAAATCTCATTTGCAGCTTCCTTCTCCTTCGAAACTCCGAGGCCAGGTCGTGAGACCGCTGCCACAGACGTAAAGATACTGGTTTTCATATCAGCGGTTGATGGGAGTTTAGCATCTGCCGTTGTCCGCTTAGTTGCGTTGGCAACCGCACTGGTGCTAGCTCCCATCAAGTCAATCTTAGTCGATAGAGGGTTGGTTGACCGACTCGTAGTTGCCATCGCTGTCGATCCCCCCCTTGATTGTGGAACGGAGGTTGTCCTCCGGCGTTGTTGTTGCTTTCTCGCCTGTTCCTCCATAGCTCTCCTTTGCTGATTGGCGTGGTTTGTTTTTTAGGTTTCTCGTTTTTATTTGAGTTCATCTTGTTCGTACGACCCATCGCCGGACAAGGGAAGAGTAGGGGCAAATGTGTCGTCCGCCGCGGCAGAGCCCCGTACCGCGGTAAGGCCATGCTTACTCTCTGAGGCGACCCGGTATCTGGAAATCGTTTGATCTTCTGCCTAAGAGCCTTCACATATGCCAACAGACACCCAGCAAAAGCAATTAGAAAAAGTAATAGGTATGTTCCATCATTTTCTAGCGAAGGCTTGGGCAGAACTAAAGTATTAAGTCATGTGATTGACGTTGGTGAAGCCAAGCCCATTAAGCAAAGACATTTTCCCGTATCTCCAGCGATTGAAAAAAATGATGTTCGAAGAACTGGATCGCATGCTGGAATTAGGAGTTATAGAGGAGTCAGAAAGTGCTTGGTCTTCTCCCAGTGTTCTCGTTCGCAAGCCGGGAAAAGTGAGGTTATATCTGGGCAGCCGAAAAATTAATTCTGTCACTAAAAAGGATGCATATCCGTTACCCAATATTGACGGGATTTTATCCCGGTTACCAGCCTAGACCTGAAGGACGCCTTTTGGCAAATACCATTGGATGAGGCATCTAAAGATAAAACTGCGTTTACGGTACCAGGAAGGCCATTATATCAATACAAGGTAATGGTCGTATCCGAATCCTTTGAAAACCATCTCGACGTTCTATCTGAAGTTTCCAAATGTATACGAACCTCCGGGCTAACTATAAACATACATAGCTAAAAAGTTTTGTTTGAAAGAGGTTCACTACCTTGGGTATGTAGTTGGGACAATGCAAACAGATCCCGAAAAAGTCTCTGCCATACCTGAGATCCCACAGCCACGTTCTGTCAAGGAGCTTAGACGCTTTTTAGGAATGACCGGGTGGTATAGGAAGTTCATTGAGAACTATGCTTCAATATCTTGCCCATTGACTGATTTTTTTAAGGGAAATCGAAAATTTTTGTGGAATAAGGAAGCGCAGGAAGCATTTGAAAAATTGAAAGCTGTCTTGTGCTCAGCCCCAGTGTTACATAGCCCAGATTTTACACGACCATTCTACATCCACTGTGATGCAAGTAAGACCGGCATTGGTAGTGTATTAGCGCAAATATCCCCTGAGGGCGAGGAAATTCCGATAGCGTTCATGTCAAAGAAACTCAATCAAGCCCAGCTTAAATATTCCGTGACTGAGCAAGAGTGCCTAGCAGCAATGCTCAGCATTAAAAAGTTCAGAGCGTACCTTCCACATGAGTTTACCGTGACAACAGATCATGCGTCTTTGAAATGGCTTATGTCACAATCGGACCTTAGCTCGAGACTAGCACGATGGGCTTTAAAACTCCAAGGGGTTTCTTTCAAAATTCAACGCCGGAAAGGTAGCCTGAATATAGTTCCTGATGTCCTCTCTCCAGTTAACACTACGGATATCTCGCCAATAAGCGGTGGGGTCACTATCGATCTAAAGTCTTCACACTTTCAATCGCCTGAATACATCAAACTTAAAACGAAGATGGCTGAAAATGGAAATAAGTTCGCGGACATTAAAGTGATAGACGGATATATATACGGACGGACGGAACATGCCACTGGAGAGCGCTTGCATGACGACCTAACTTGGAAATTGTGGATACCCAAAGGTATGATACCCGAGGTGTTGGGAAAAGCACACGATATCCACTTATCTGCACACTGTGGCATAAACAAAACAATCGATAAAATACGGCATTTTTTATTTTTGGCCTCACCTAGTTGACGACGTCAAAGATTATATTAATGGTTGTAAAACTTACAAGTGCACGAAGCATCCAAATATCGTTTTGAGACCACCAATGGGCAAATTAATCTCCACCTGTAGGGTTTTTCAAAAGATTTTTGTAGATTTTTTAGGTCACTACCCAAGATACCGAAGAGGAAACATTGGGATTTTTATCGTATTAGATCACTCTTCCAAATTTCCGTTTTTGAAGGCAGCAAAGAAATTCACTGCTGATGCAATATTAGAGTGGTTTGAAGACCTTTAAGGTGTGGAACCTTTGGCGTGCCGGAAACGATTGTTGTTGTTGTTGTAACGTCGTGTAGTCCTGCCCAGCGCGTATTTTTCCTTAACCTAATTGTCATCAATATCTTCTAACGGGAGTCCAAGGAAACTAGCAGTTTCAATAGGGTTGGAC
>CAXKVI010000074.1:0-87259 GCA_964058755.1 Campiglossa producta | reverse complement strand
GTAAAATTTTTTTTATGTCAGTTAGGGCCTTTGTGAATTAAGAGAACGATATATTTAATAGTATTTTCGGCAACTACAGAAACATAAAATGTGGGAAACACAATTATTATTCAATAATTTTATTAAATATCAAATAATCGCAGTTTCCATGAAAAAAATAAGAGCTAGGTAAAAGCAAGGCGAATTCATACAGGTGAGTTCGAGCGAATTCAGATCTACACACACGCACACACTCCTTGTAATGAATTCGCCTTGGGTAAAAGAAAATTTGATATTTAAAATCAGCATATTCTGATTTACTTAAAAACGAACTTTTACTCAAATACGCCCATTATTCTGTTTTTGCCCACTTTTTATATGGAGACACAGCACGGGGTGTCGGTGTGTTCACTTGCTGTACGTGGTTGTTTTTTTATCTGTTTAATCTCGACTGAATTTTTTAAATTTCTTAGTAACAAATTAAGAAGTCTGCTATATATAAAACAAGGGATTTCTATTTTATTTAATTTTATAAAAATGATTTAATAAAATTAATAATAGTAGAAGTAATTGGATATAACACACACACATACTTAAAATTGTTTTGAAATAAAGCACATACAATAGGTATTGCAGCAACAACTACAAATCGAATCAACGCCTCCATCATTGTCATCATCATACAAATCAGCTTACTCCTGTATTATTTTATGAGTCTATTGTTCGAAATCACCCACTTTGGAATCATCAAATTGGGCATCGTCGTCAAAGAAAAGTGATTCTACCAAATCAGTATCATAATTATAATCATTAGCATCAATCTGCATTTCACTTGCGATTTCCTCATCAACATCAACACCAGCTTGTGACGTCGCCATATCAACTGTGGTCACTTTCGCGTTTACTGGATTTGGTACTGGCGATGGTGGTAGCATTATCATTGTAGCATCGTTGAAATCGTTAAACATGGAAACCGGTATGCTTTGTCGCAGCAATGTTTGCATCTCAACAGATGTTATAGATTCAGATGATGATGACGAAGGCTCGGAAGTATTTACTGATAGCAACTGATTTGAAATATTATGCTGTTTTTCTGGTGTTAGTACTGAAGCAAATGGTAATGTTGTTACGCCCAATTGAGTTGCAACTGTATCACTAACATTAGTATTAATACTTTCGGGTGTCGGCGTGGTTGAATTATTATCACTTCCATCTGCACCACTGCTCGCGTTCACATTTTTATTTTCAATTTCATTGCCTTTGTCTGTTAAATTATCAGCACCAGCATCAGCACCACCATCAGTTGCAGTAGCGGTTGCCGTTGATGACGTTGTTGTTGTAGTAGCGGTGTTTGTAGGGTTGGTCGTGTTGCTGGTGGCTTCAGTCATTGCAGGCAGATTAACATTCGGATTAAAAGGTGTATCGAGATCTTCTAAGCCTGCAGGCACTTTTAACTTTGCAAGCTCTTCGCGTAAATGACGATATTGACGACGTAAAACCATGGAATTAAATGAGATAGTACGACTATTTCTTTCACTATATTGCGGTTTGCTTAATTCCTCAATCCAAGTTTCTATTTGCGTGCAAACTTCATTGCGTTTGAGCCAAAAATGTGTATGAATTACCTGAAAAAATTTTTAAAAACCCAGTTGGAATCAATATAAATATATGATATAATATGGTAATGGTATGTTGTTGTTATTGTGAACAATGCATTGCCCTGCCTAGAACCTATGATCGTTCTGAAGATCTTCTACAAGCTCTTCTAACGGGAACCCAAGGAAAAGGGTTGGACCAAGGGACAGAGGGGTTAGAAAAGTATGTCCAATTGGACAGTTGAAGAGGTGTAGGGTGTCATGGGGGGTCCTACCACATGCAGTGCATGTGTTTGAAATGGTGTCATTCAGTCTGGATAAGTAAGAGTTTAACCTCACACTGTATCCAGACCGAAGCTGTGTCTCCCTTGGTAAAGTGGGTTCTTCTTCGGGTGGAAGGCTGTTCAAAACGGGGTTGACAGGCCGAGATCTGGGAAAGGTATCAACCGACTCAGTGTGGATGTCGGTTAGAGCCCGCTTATGATTCCGCAGATCAAACAGCAAGTTAATATGATGCCGGATCTCGCCATAATGCTTACGGAGATGTTTCCTTATGTTTCTTGGGGGCGGGTCTGTGTCCAAAAGATGACGGTTTGGATGTCCTGGCTTGTGGCAGTTCAGAAGGAATTGACTGCTAAGCATTTCCGCAGTTTTACCTCTTGATGGAGGTGAGACTCAGAAGACATGAGGAGACATCCCGTAGAAGTTCTGATAGCAGTATTTTGACAGACTTGTAACTTCGTCCAGTTGGTGTTATGCACGTTAGGCGACCATATGGGTGCAGCATAGTCAAAGACTGGTCGGCCAATGGCCTTATATATAGTCAGCAACGTTTCTTTATCTTTTCCTCAAGTACTGCCGGCAACTGACTTGAGGATCTTGCTGCGACCTCGTACCTTTGAGACCATTGCAGACACATGACCAGCAAATGAGAAAGTATTATCCAATGTCATCCCTAATAACTTTGGGTGGCTGACAGTTGGTAGCTTAGTGCCATCAACGTAAATGTCTAATTCGTATCTCACTTGGTGCGTCCATGTCATAAAGAGTGTCGCCGTAGATTTAGTCGGTGATATTGTCAGATTTCGCTCGGTGAAAAACCTGGAAAGGTTGCAGAGGTAACTGTTGATTTTTCGCACAGAGTTCATGAGTATGAGGGCCCTTCCCCTTCGACATTATAGTGCAGTCGTCGGCATATGAAACGATGGTGACGCCCTCTGGTAGTGGGGGCATCTTCGATAGATAGAAGTAAACAGTGTCGGGGGTAGGACACCACCCTGTGGCACCCCTGTCTAATACGTCTGGGTTTGGATGTAGCGTTCTTAAGTTTACCGACGTCTGACGTCCGTTCAGATAATTAGTGGTCCACCTCTTTAACCTTTCAGGGAGTTGTGTTTCGAGAAGTTCTTGTATGAGCGTGGCGGGATTGACTGTATCAAAGACTTTTGACAAGTCCAGTGCCACTAACACAGTCCTATGATTTTGTTGGGGTTGATTTAGGCCGCTATTTATCTGCGTCGTAATGGCAATGAGTGCGGTGGTGGTACTATGTAGCTTACGGAAGCCATGTTGATGAATGCCGGGTGCAGATTTGCAGTATAATACGGGAGCAAGATGGACTCTATCGTCTTCACTTACAGGCGACAAAAGTGATATAGGGTGAATCGCCTATATTTGCCGGTTTTCTAGGTTTTAATAGTGGAACCGTTCACGCCTTTTGGGGCCGTTCAAGTGTTACGTCATCACTATTGGGGGCGGGGGGTCTTTGGTTTGCTTATGACATGGGGGTGGGGTAAGTAAAGATGATGATTACGTTACCCTGCTAACCATCTTCCGATAATTTCTTGAAAAATTACTGGATAGCGCTTCCCAAAAAAGAAGTTAAAAATGTGGATAATTTTGTTCAGCGGGCTTCCTTTTCTATCCATGTTGAATCAGTTAATCTGATATATATCCTAAATCTATTGTCTTCTTGTAAAATTATAATATAAAAAAAAACACATAATGTTTACGTAAGCATGGGGGGAGGGGGTATCCGCTATGCTTATTTTCGATGACAAGGGGGTGGGGGTAAATAATTGTAAAAAATCTGCTGACGTAATATTTGAACGGCCCCTTTTTTTCCATATTTTTGGAATGACGAAAGTGTTCAGTGAAAGTCTGAACAGAGGCGCTAGGTATTTGTGTCCCTCCTGACCTAGATGCTTCAACATCTTCTTGGCAATACCGTCGAGGCCAATGGATTTTGAAGGCAGTGATGACAATGGGCGTGTTGAGGTTTTTGTATTTACGCGCCTGTCGCATGATCCTACTTTTAGCTCTATCGGACGGGGAATGCAGTATGAATTGTCAACAAAAGGAGTTCGCACATGCCCTAGGGTCCTTTTTGACCCTGTCGCCGAAAGAGATGTCCACTTTATCCTTATGTTTCGTTGGATTGAATATAGGTTTGACCGTAGTCCATAGTTTGCCAACACCATCGGAGAGGCTGCAATGCTCTAGGTGTTGTTTCCATTTGGCCAGTCTATGTTTATCGATCATCCTACGAATATCCGCATTGAGATCAAACCCGCAGGAATGAAGCGTCTACAGTTAATGTATGTCCCATGCTTAGGTGTAATAAAGTCCGTCGGTCGTTCGATGGTAATGACTATTGCCTAGACCCCCTGTTACTCTGTGACAGTTTTTCCGATGGATGTTATATCCGCCATAGGTAATGAGGTCCGACCTAGGACTGAGCTTGGTATCCTGAACTTCGGCAAGTTTTATGTCATATTGCGTCATCGGATGAGTTATCTCCGCGATCTTTCCAGTTAATCCGTTACAGTTGTGCTGTACGATTTTGAAGTGCGCCGGTGGGGTCGATGTCGAGTTCACTGTAGGCGTGAGAGACGGATGTGTTGTTGTTGTTGTAACGAGTGTATTGCTCTTGGCCGGCTCGATATAAAAAACGGCCCGGGTTGTTCCGGCACGATGGGTACAGCACAAGTACTGGTACCGTTCTCGTAGAACCGGCAATACAAGAAACTAGCCGTATATGCAATATAGGTCATTGGGCGTTACCCTGGGTGCAGGGTAGGCTAAGACCAAGGCCGTGCCTCAGCCTAGTTAGCTGTGTACCTAATGTGGCCGGGTTGGCTGGCGTCGTAGGTTGAGGCGTGTTACAGCATGGTGCTATGAACGCATCCGTCCAAAGGTTTCTGTTTGCGAGCCCAGAGAATAGATGGACGTTACATTGGCCTAAGCAGTTATTGCATTTGACCGATGACGCGAGCGTACTCGTATATGGCTGATTCCTTGGAAACTCATATATTTCAAATCGACTTTTTGTGAAATTTCAATGTTACGATAAATGACTTTTGAAAGTGGATACAGTGTAAATGGGGTATAAGAAATAGCCCCTGATTCGCATTGCGCTACAACTTAACCCATTAACGCCCACTGTACCCATACGAGTTCTCTTCTTCAAATATCGAAAAAAGGCATTTTAAATATCGAAAACAAATAGTTTTGCTACAAGTAGGACATAAACTGCTTTGAACGCAATTAAATTATTCAGTTTCGTATTTAGAGTGCCCATTAACCCGTTATGAGAACATATTTCCTGGAAATGGAAGCAAAATTTTTTTTTTTTTTTCTGTTTAATTAAATATTTAATCAAATATTTATTAATTTATGGAATCAAAAAAATTGTTGACCGCAATCTCGATACCGGACATTTATGGGATGAATAGTTTTGCCGTTTAAGCGAAATTTCGCGGAAGTTTTGTAAAATTTAAATTCTGACTTTATATTTTGCGATATATTATATGAACAATATACTCAAAGTCGTTTTATTTATGTATTAACACTAAATAACAGTCAACACACAAATATTTAATATTACAAAAAATTTATTTTTTTCCTCGCTCTTGGATTTGCCGCTTCGTCAGTTTAACGGCGGGTTTTATGTGAAGGTTGACCATTATGTTCTGGTAGCAGATCACTCTTTTCACTAAAACGAACTATAAATTACGACAGATATTTCATGGTGTTTCATTTGATATATACTTGTAAAAACAATTGAATCAAAACCAGTAGAATAAAAAGTTGTGACATTTCAGGGTTGTGACATTTCATGTTTAATCTATTCTCATTTTAATATGGATTAATATTTTTGGACTTCCGTTAGAAGTTAGATGTATGCCACCAAGGTCTATATGTGTTATAATTTTCAAGGAGCTGTGGTAAAGTTGGGACACGAGAAAGTGTGACACATATATTAAGCACGGTTGCCGTTGCTCAAAATTTTGCGTACCAAAATTCGTACCAAACCGAGTTCATCTGCTGCCATAATTTAACACAGAAACGGGTTTTAATATATGTGCATATGGTGATTCAAATATGTATAAGGGTCGCTATTTTTTTCGCCCTTTCCCAAGTGGTACCACTTCACTTCTTCTGCCAGCAAAGAAGAGGAGTGAAAAATACACAACATCATGACTAAATAATTTTTTTGTAGTCATTCAAGTGTAGTTTTTTATAATTGTAGCAGTGTCGTTGGAGTTGCGTTGAAGTTAAAATGGCAAGAACGTACCAAATTTGGAAGTTGCGTACCAACGTACCCGGAGAAAAAATTCGTGCCAAAAATGGTACATTTCGGCCAAAATGGCAACCATGATATTAAGCGCAAAATCTTCCCAACCCGTCTTCGAAATGCAACCTGCTCTAGCACAGTTTAATGTTGATATTAGAATGAACACTTAAAAAAAAAATTTACATTATATCGCACACCTAGACCTAAAGGAAGCTAATTCAAAAATCTAAAATTCTGAGCTATACATACTATCGCGCTCTCCCATTCAATACCCACCGATCTATATACTCGATTAACTAATAGCTACACTACTCACCGAGAAGAGGGCTGTTAAAAATTTAAAATACCATTGGGTTATATGGGAGAGGCAGCTAGTTTTTCGAGTTTTGAACATATTGATTTTTTGAGTTTATCGCTGTTTAGATCTAGGCGTGCGATATGTTAATTAATATTCGCACACGACCACTGTGACCACCAGTTTTTGATTTTTTACAAAACTGGAGAACAAAGTTCGGGCCTCTATAGGACCCTAGTCAAGCAAAATGTTTTATAAACAATTGTGGCACATTGTTACGCTCTTTATCCTCTTTCATAGGTTGCATATGCAAATTTTGTTTTGATCACAATTTATTGCATATAATGCCAATAAAAGTGCATGACCTCAGCAAAGGGACACTATAAATTGTGACTTTCTTCTTGCTTATTTGTGTGTTTAAAAGTAATCCCCGCTATTAAATGATTACATTTTGCACTTAATTTATTTGACTCGATGAGATATATAAGAGTGCATATCAGTTTATTTACAAAAATGTCGGGTTGTTATAAGTTTTTGACATTAAAGTCGGTGAACACAAATATATCAGTTTCCAAGCATAGTCTTTGCCGACAAACAGTGCACGTAGAGACAGGTACGAGAATATGGTGATCCTGACCACGTGTGAATTTTAGAGAGAAGGGGTGGGATGGAGGAACAGAGAGAGACTGGTGCTCGGCATTGCTCATATCTAAACTACTCCAGTGGGAGCGAGAGTGTTGAGATGCTGTCGTCGCCGTAAGGCACGAGGCTACAGCCTGGAATTTGTGTGGCGGGTATAGCAGAAGTGCTGCTAGTCGTAGAGCCATTATTATTATTATTGCTACTAGAAGGCAAAGGAGGCGGTAGCCGGCGCTGACCGCGGGACGCCCGGGGCGCGAACAGCAAGGGGCCACGAAAGCCCTACGGGTTAGGGGTTTAGAATATGCCCGAGGTAAGTATGCCGGTCGTAAGAGGCGACTTAAATCCACGAAATCGTTCCCAAGACAGTCGGGCAGTACCGCAAGGGCGTACCGGAACGTACCGGATTCAACCGGCAAAGGACTGTCAACATCCGTACAACCCCTGCCTGGTCTGTCACGTAACTTTTTATAAGTGGATCTTCCGACTAGGCAGGGCAAAGTATGGTTACAACAAGAAAATGTTAAGAAAGTACGGGGTCTGTGAATGTCAGGGTTAAGCCCTGAACATCCGGATTTATGGAGCAATCTCTTACACGAGAAGCATTGCAAAGAATGCAACCGTTTAATGTATAACTTTTTGCAGCAGACACTGCGTATCCATTCTTTTGGTCCGGGGTTCAGCTCAACGACCGCCCGTAACAATAGAATATCTTGCAGCCCAGCTGCCAGGCGGCAGGATGATAGTTTCGGAATGGGACAAAACAAACTAAACAGGGTTACATTGAAAATTACAGTCCTTGGCCGGGGTAAAACCCCAGGTGGTTCTACTGCGCAGAGATCCATGGCGATGTCCTGGCTCTGCTCTGAGAAGTGACTGCCGAAAGGGAACCTGGTAATGGTATGGTAATGGTATGGTATTTATATAGATCTCAAATTCGTATTCGTAACATTTTCAGGTTTTTGGTATAAGCACTACAACATGCAAATTTAAAACACTTACATCTCTGAAACAAGGACTGGGATTGCGTATTTGCTCCAACATAGCCCATCGTACGCATGCTTGATAAATGTTGCTATTATATTCACGTGATGAATGTGTGCCACTTGGTGTGCCGCGACTACGTTCAAACCCGGGCTCATTGAAATACGGTTCTGGCACTAAAATTAAGGATTGAATTGATACTAAAACTTGTAGAAAACTCGAAGTTTGCGCATTCCATTTTTCTTCAGGTCGTCCATGCCATGTATTCAATACAGATAAGCAGACTTTTCCATCGTTATATAAATTTGGATTGAAGCGCACCGAATGCCGACCAGTTGTTTCCAAATTAATCATCATCGGTAAATTTGGATAATCGGGTGGGAAGAAAACATCAAATTCAAAACATCCATTCGCGTATGGAGTATCTGCCGGTCCAGTAATCAGCACCTTAGTAATATTAAAAAATGTATTTGTTAATATTTCGTTTTAGCATGTTTACATCCATTGGAGGCAGTGGTATTGAACCTCAATCCCGCAGTGTGGGAAAGTTTTTTTATACTCACTTTCATAATATCTAGTCTATCTGTATCACAGCGTACGAACACAGAACTGCTATATGACAGGGGTAAGCTAGTGGATAGCGTAACCGCCTCTTGAGCTAAACGCTTCACTCGTGATGGGTGATAACGGTCACCAGCCATGCGTACCATCTTTTCAAAATGATGTGAAACGACGAAACGGAAACCATTATTTTCCGCTTCCACAATCATATCAAAAGCATCAAATTGCAGTTTCTTCATAACTTCCAAATAGCGCTGTTCAATTGATTTACTTTGAGGTATACGGTCAATCTTTGCTGAGCCAATGCCACCAGATTCACGATCCAAACGCTCTTGGTTGGCCAAAGCATCGGCATTTGTTGTTTTTTGCACCAGTAATGTAGTCTCTTGTATATCGGGTATTAGTAATGCAAGTCCCTCGTCATCGCCATCATCAATATTAACTGTAACCTGCTGAGTTTGTCCCTTTATATTGGACTTTTTATTAACTCTGTAACAAGAAGATATATTAGTTGCAATAAAATTCAGAATCTGAAGCAAAATAACAGACAATACTTACTTCAAACGCTTAGCATACGTATCTACACATGTTTTCATATTCAAAAGTAACTCCACAATAGCTGGCGAGCTTTCGCTATTATTGATGGTTGGCTGCAGCAGTGATACTAATTCGGAAGAAAGCGATAGAGCTCTTAGCAATTGCAAAATAGCGCGATATAAAGGAATGTGTCTGGTTATATCAAGTACGGAATCATTGCGTAAGTAGGAACTTAAAGCCGGAATGAGACACGACTGTTGTAATAAAGCGAAAAATAGTGGCGGCAATTCTCCTGATATTTCGCATATTTCATGATACGACATAACCTCATCAGTATGAAAAGCAGCAGGAATTTTATCACCGGGATTAATGTAACTAGAGAGCACCTATTAGGAGAGAAAATGAATGTATAGATAAGTATATGTATTAGTGAGTAATATTATGTGCAACTTACTTGCAATAAAACTGTTACATGCTCTTCTTCGCTCTTTTGTCGCATCAATGCTTGTTCGACATTCCACGACTGTGCCGTTGAACCGGTACCGAAACCAGTGCCTTTAGCCCAATACATGTGACTCTTGTCATCAGATGTGCCCAACGAGTCATCAATTATATTGCTGGTAGTCGTCTTAATACCGCTAGTTGCTGACTGTTTTTCATAAGCAAAACATAAAACATTTCATTTATTTCAATGGTTAAAGCATTTTAAAGGTGAATTAATTTGTACTATGGGTAAAAAGCCCCATCCATTGTAACACTTTCAAATCCTTTTGCGTTCACTTTTGTGGTAAATAGTTTTTTATAGCAAAATGCATACCAAATTAAACAAAGAGTAAAAAAAGATTATTTCTCCCCCTCCCCACTTTTCGTTAACTCTTCATGAAACCCTCCATCTTATTTTAATTTTTTCTTCCCTCTTTCACTTTCCTTCTTTTACTTCACTCTCCTTCCTACGGCATTCCACTTATGCCCCTACATGATTAGGATTTCTATATTCATCTCTCCTCCCCTATAACTAACCTCTCCCTATAACTAACCCTACCCCTATCCGTATCCCAATCCATATTCATATCGCTTCACCTTTCCCAATCCCTATCGCCCTATCCCTATTTCTATTCATATCCTTATCCTTATCCCTATCTTTATCCCCATTACTATACTTATTCTTATCCGTATCTCTCTCCGTATCGGGTTTTTTATCCCTATCCATATCGATATCCCTATCCATACCTTATTCATCTTATTAACACTTTTCATTCAATACCTCAGTTTAATTGGTCTCGAGCTCACCTTGTAATTCTTAAATAGTGCAGTTACTCACCTCATTTTGTGGACTAGTAATTTGATAATTTTGCGATTGGTGTGTAAATACACCTATACAATTCAAAACTAAATGCATTGCACCAACTTCAATGACCATTCGTCGCAGTAGCATACCGTCATCAGTAGTGAGAGGCGAATTATCTAGCAATTGGCGAAATACGTCAAATGGCAACGTTGGCAGAGAAGGCGCTATGGACAAACTATAAATGTCATCTAAGAAAGAAAACATATGCAAAGCACAATTAGATTGCATTTTTCAAAACACTATAATTAGTTTGCATTGCGTGTGCTTACTTCCTTCTCCATCACCAGTAACGCCGAGCACAAGTCGTAACAAGCATTGCGCACGTACTTTATCACGCAGCAAAACATCAGAGTATGGTGGCAAACGCAAAAACAAACCAAAAGCTGCAAGGGAATGCTGTGGTACAGATGTGATTGCAGTATGTTTAGTTGTTGGTTCGGTTACTGGATCTTCTAAATCTTCGTATATTTCATCGTTTGGCTCCAACTTAACCCAATCAGCCATGGGTGGACTTTTTTCCTTTTCCGGCAATGTTGTAGGTGTTTTACGACCTGTGCTATCTGGATATACCGTAGGCAAATATTGAGCGAGTAGCGATAAGCCACCACGACTTGAGAAACATTGCAAAGGCGATGGTAAGGGCTCAATATCACCAGCCTTAATCACAGAGTCTTCTCTCTCCTCCACTGACTTTGCGGATATCTAATAAGTATACAAAAGTAGATAAAAAAAATAAAAAAATTTGTTTTATTCGTGATAATGATACTTTATTTGATCCGCGACCCCCCTAAATATGATTTTTACTTATTAGCTAACCAGAAATCAGAATTCTACTGTAAAGCATGTTCTTAGCAGAAGCCATGAATGGTACTGCAATACGTGCCAAATCATCATTTTTGCTAGAAAAGGTTTTAGAGTATGTATTATGGCTTCCTTTTGGTGGCTGCTTAGAATATTTGAAGCATCATCGGTAGTAACGTTGACAGAATCCTAATTTGTCATGAGAGCAAAAAACGCTCAAGTCATAGTTTTTAAATTTACTTCTTTCAGCTATCTCCTTAACTTTAGTGCCCTTACGAGTCACTTTCGACGCTTCCATGCAAAATAATATCTGTGGTCATAAGCAATAACAGGCTAAGTCGACTTAAGAAATTAGACCAGTTGAAATTTTTGCTGGCGAATTTTTGTAACAAAACTGTTTTATAACTAAGGCAAACGTATTTGATTTAATTGTTTGTAAAGAAAGTAAAAAAAGGCCAATGAAAGTCTTGAAAAATGTCTCGATGTTGCAAAATCACCAGCAAAAATTTCAACTGGTCTAATTTCTTAAGTCGACTTAGGCTGTTATTGCTTATGACCACAGATATATGTCACTTTATATAACCCTATTATTTCTAATTGCATTTTTACAGTTATGAAGTGCAAAATTTTGGAAAATTTGTTATCTGGACAATGCAAGAAAGCGACACAAAAGGTAGTTATTATGCAGAAAACCCGGTTTTGAAAAAGTTGGCATTTAGAACGTTATTCCCGATGATGCTTCATTTAAAAAAAAAAAAAAACATTATTGTTCAAAAATATCCTGGATTTCTCGTGACCCTAATAGCATATCCTTTATCAAACCCCAAATGAATAATAAAAATGGGAAGCAAGAGAATTTCCATACCCTAAAACCTGCGGCCGCCGTGGTGTAGCGGTTAAGTGTTCGGCCTTCTACACCAAGTCGTGGCGGTTCGATGCCCGGCAAAAGTAACATCAAAAATTATTTAGAAAAAGAATTTTTCTAAACGGGGCCGCCCCTCGGCAAACTCTCCGGGTGTATTTCTGCCATGAGAAGCTTCTCAGCAAAAAATTCATTTGCTTTGCAAGTGCCGTTCGGAGTCGGCAAAAAACTGTAGGTCCCGCCAACTTGTAGGAAAACTCAAAAAGCAACACACCACAAGTTGGAAAGAGAAGCTCGGCTAAAAATCTCGTTAGAGGTTATGATAACCTGTTGGTATATCGCCGCCATTAGTTTTTTTTTTTTTTTTTAAACCTGCAATGTTTTGTATGTGGAGATGTGCGGGTGATAATTCTAAAGGCCTATGGTCACCAGTAACGGTTGGGTGGAGAAAAAGTATGCCCTAGCGTCTGCAGCGTGTGAGAGGTTGCCACTTCTAACAGTTGATATGAGAGCTAGGACCCTGCAGCGAAAGCAACTAGTTGAAAACTACTTTACAACTAGTGGTGCACCGGGCCCAACTAGTCAGTGTTCTGTCTTTTTTCCATATAAGCAACTGGTATTTTTTACGTATTGATGTCCTACGAGATGTCAATTGTCAGATTTTTAATTGTAAAAAAATGTTAAATAAAAAACAGTGTAGTTTCTATATTTAATATAATCGACTGCAGTTTTCTGCAGTGGTAAAAGTTCCACGAGACTCTTAATTATTACCTACGTATAACATTACATGATAACGATGTAAGATATTAAATATATCCGCTTAGGAATAAATATATTAAAACTTTTTTTCTTATCTTACATATTTATAATATTGATATGAATTTACTTAATATACATACATAGCGCACTATAATAACATCATCATCATCATCATTTATTGGCGCTTAACCGCCTAAGCGATTTTGGCCGTTGCATATCAAAGCACGCCAGTCATTCCTTTTTAGCGATAACTGACGCCAATTGGAAACCCCAAGGGAATTCAAGTCATCCTCCACCTGTTGTTTCCATCTCAGTCGAGGCCTCCCCCTTCCTCTGCTGCCGAATTCAGGCGACGATAGGAAAACCTTCTGTGCTGGAGCTTCTTTGTCCATTCGCATAACATGGCCCAGCCAGCGGAGTCTTTGGGCTTTAATTCGCTGGACTATGGTCAGATCTGCGTAGAGCTCGTACAGCTCATCGTTAAATTTCCTTCGATACTCGCCGTTGGCATCACGGGAAGGACCATAAATCTTCCGGAGAACTTTTCTCTCAAATACTCCAAGGGCCATCTCATCTTCTCTGGATACTGTCCATGATTCCGAGCCGTACATCAGGACAGGTATGATGAGAGACTTATAGAGCGTGATCTTTGTTCTTCGAGAGAGGACTTTACTTCTCAATTGCCTACTCAGTCCAAAGTAGCACTTGTTGGCAAGAGTGATTCTCCGCTGGATTTCTAGACTGATATTATTTTCGGTGTTGATACTGGTTCCCAAATAGACGAAGTCCCTCACAGTTTCAAATTTGTAACTATCAACAGTGACATGGCTGCCAAGGCGCAGGTGCGCCGATTCTTTCTTTGATGACAGCAAATACTTCGTCTTGTCCTCGTTCACGGCAAGACCCACTTTTTTCGCTTCCTTATCCAGTCCAGAGAAGGCAGCGCTTACGGCGCGGTTGTTAAGGCCAATGATATCAATCGGCATACGCCAGCAATTGCACGCTCTTGTAAAAGATTGTACAATTGCGGTTTAGCTCTGCTGCTCGAATTATCTTCTCCAGCATCAGATTGAAGAAATCGCACGAAAGGGAGTCGCCCTGTCTGAAGCCTCGTTTGGTTTCAAATGGCTCAGAGAGGTCCTTCCCGATTCTGACGGAGCTGTTGGTATTGCTCAACGTCATTTGGCAAAGCCGTATAAGCTTTGCAGGGAAGTCAAATTCAGACATGGCGGCATACAGGCAACTCCTTTTTGCGCTGTCAAAAGCGGCTTTGAAATCGACAAAGAGATGGTGTGTGTCGATTCTTTTATCATGGGTCTTCTCCAGGATTTGGCGTATCGTGAAAACCTGGTCGATGGTAGACTTACCAGGTCTAAAGCCACACTGATAAGGTCCAATCAGTTTGTCTACGATGGGCTTCAGCCTTTCACACAACACGCTAGAAAGAACCTTATATGCAATATTAAGAAGACTAATTCCGCGGTAGTTGGTGCGGTTAGCGGGATCGCCTTTCTTGTGGATTGGGCAAAGTACACTTAAATTCCAATCCGGAGGCATGCATTCGTCTGACCATATTCTGCATAAGAGCTGATGCATGCTTTTTACCAGCTCTTCGCCTCCGTGTTTGAACAGCTCGGCGGGTAGTCCGTCTTTTCCAGGCGCTTTGTTGTTTTTGAGCCGGGATATAGCTATCCTCACTTCATCATAGTCAGGTGGTGGGACGACTTTTCCATCGTCAGGGATTGGGGTATCGGGTTCGACGTCTCCCTCGCAATTTAGCAGTGAGGAGAAGTGCTCCCTCCATAATTTAAGTACACTTTGTACGTCGGTTACCAGGTCGCCATTATTGTCCTTACAGGAGCTTGCCCCGGTCTTAAAACCTTCCGTCATCCGCCGGATCTTTTCATAGAATTTTCGGGCATCACTCCTGCCAGCCAGCATCTCAAGCTCCTCACACTCACGCCTTTCGGCCTCACTTTTCTTTTTTCTGAAAAGGCGTCTCTCTTCCTTCTTTGCCTCACGATATTGTTGCCATACACTGCGGGTTGCGCCCGTTCGCAACGTCTCCTTGTAGGCAGCGTCCTTTTTTTTCGAGGCAGTTTTGCATTCCTCATCGTACCAGTTGTTCTTGCGGGCTCGCTGGAACCCTATAGTGGCCTCAGCGGCGGTACGCAATGAGTGAGAGATATGCTTCCATTGCTCGGTTACATCGTTAGGTCGAGGATTGCCCTCTGCTAGCAGGTGTGAGAGTCGAGTTGTGAAATTATCAGCTGTCTGTGTCATGCGCAGCTTCTCGACGTCAAACTTTCCTTCCGTTACTGTGCGCACTTTCTTCGTTGCACAGAGGCGTGTGCGTATCTTGGCTGCGACAAGATAATGGTCAGAGTCAATATTGGGACCACGCAGTGTACGCACGTCCAGAACGGTGGAGCTATGTCTGCCGTCAATCAAGACATGATCAATCTGGTTTCTAGTTCTTTGATCAGGGGACAGCCATGTGGCTTGGTGTATTCGCTTATGCTGGAACCTGGTACTACTGATGACCATATTGCGAGCAGCGGCGAAGTCAATCAACCTAGTGCCGTTGGGGGATGTTATATCGTGGAGTTTGGAATTTTCCAACTGTGGGACCAAAGACTCCTTCCTTGCCCACCTTGGCATTAAAGTCGCCGAGCACGATTTTGATATCATGCTGTGGGCAGCGATCATAAGTCTGTTCAAGTTTATCGTAGAAGGAGTCCTTCTCTGCGTCGTCCGTCTCCTCAGTCGGCGCATAGGCGCAGATAAATGTTATGTTGAAAAACCTCGCCCTTGATGCGGATCGCAGCGAGACGCTCGTTCACAGGAGTGAACGCTAATACTTGGCGGCGAAGTCTCTTTCCCACCACGAATCCTACACCACGCGCTTTGCCGCGTGTCTGGCCACTGTAGTATACGTCACAAGGACCGATGGTCGTCTTTCGTTGCCCCGTCCATCGCATTTCCTGCAGGGCGGTGATGTCAGCCTTTGCGCCTACGAGGACATCAACCAGTCGGGCAGCGGTACCGTCCCTTGAAAGGGTCCGGACATTCCCGGTACATGCCCTAATATCCAAATCGTTATGCCTTATTCGTTTTGCCGGGTCGTCAACATTAAAGGGGGTTCTCATCCGAGGCTTTGTATATTTTTTCATTGGAATTAAGTTTTTTACGTGGCAAGAGGGGGTTAATTCATCCATTTTCTACAGTTAGCGGAACCACACATGCAAGATATCTTATGAGCATCATCTTCGATGTCAAATTTGTAATCATATGATAGCTCTTCACCTCGATTAATTCTTCTTTTCGCGAATATAATAATCCGCAGTTCACGATCAACATCAACGGTCTCAGTTACACAATTTGGGTTGCAAGCATGATTTATATAACGAGCTAATCCACCAGATAGCGTCGCATCAACAACTCTATCTCCATCTAGACGAAACATATAGATTCCCCGGTTCTTAGCTTCATATTGTTTTTCGCGAATCTCCGATACTTCTGTACGAATGACTTCCCCAATATATTCTATGATCATAGTGTGTTTCTCTATATCACGTGCAGCATATAAACCAAGGCCTTGTATTTTCGATCTTGCTAAATAAACATTGTTTCTCCATTCCTGTTTCATTTTTTTGTATTGCGAACTCTTTAGAGTGTACAAATTGCTTACTATACGGGCATGCTATTTCGCCAGCAATAGTAGAAGTTGTAGAATTCACCAGAATATACCAGTTATCTACTAGTCAGGAAATACCAGTTTCATACTAGTTGTAAAATACCAGTTTCATACTAGTTGTAAAATACCAGTTCCATACTAGTTCAACCTGGACTAGTATAATTTCCAAAAAATGAGCTAGTCCACATACTAGTCCAAAACTGACCAGTATAAAAATACTAGTCCCATACTAATCCAAAAAGCATTCAACCGGGGCTGGTATGATTTCAACCAGAATTTTCCTGGCTTACCCTTCATTTTATCCCTCGGCTTTATTTTGATGTTTATTCTTAAGAAAGCAGCGGCTATTTGTGTTTACCCTATCACGAAAAAGCATCTATGAATTATAAGAGAAAACGAAACGAATGAATTTTGTATTTTTCATTTGGTATAATTTCATCCAGAAAAATCTAGTTGTATACTAGTATGGAATGTATATTTCCTGACTAGTATGGGTTCAGCCAGAAAATTCTAGTTGTATACTGGTATGAAATGAATATTTCCTGACTGATATGAGTTCTGCAAGAAAATTATAGTTGTATACTGGTATGAAATGGATATTTCCTGACTAATATGAGTTCTGCCAGAAAATTATAGTTGTATACTAGTATTTTTCTGACTAGTTTGAGGTTTCGCTGCAGGGTACTTCTAACTTTACTATTAATAAATATTTTAGATCCTGTGAGGAAGCTTACACACCATCAAATCCGCAAAGATTTCAAGAAAGTGTACTGTAATACGTGCTATGTCATCTTTTCTTCTAAATGGAACCAGGCACAAAGGTCATTCGCTGTAAGAAACTATGCGAACAATTACAAAAACTTATATAGTTTTTTCGCTCTCCTGAAAAATTTGGTTTTGCTGACATAGCACGTATTGCAGTATCACCGACAATATATTGTATATTCTTCAAACAAAATATAGTTACCAAATTCAAGGTGATGCATGGCGTCGACAATGAATAACCTTTGCTCTGTAAAGCGGCTAGTAATTGCGAAATAGTTGTATCACATGTTAGCAGTATGTCTGGACAATCTGGATGTTCAAGTTGTGAACAGTTGGCAATACTAGAACCATTTGATGGTGTCAAAAAGTCTTCTATGCTGAAGAATTCTACAAATTTACCAGTAAAAATTTAAGTCAATAATAAATTCATATTAATAATCATCATACTTGGGAAATTCGGGAACAAGTCTTTGCTCTCCTTATTTGCGGCAGCTTGATTTTTTACATCTTTAATACGTTTATCTTTTGCTGTAACACCAGCGGCAACACTTAAAAATTCCATACCATTTTCCAAGCCATTAAAGTTCAATGATATACCACCATAAACATCATTATTTGGCTTATCGTTATCTTGTCGGGCAGTCTGCTGTTCGCTACTGTTGGGGTTTGTTGTGTTAGAAACGCTGACGCCACCCATTATTCCGTTATTCTCTGAAGTTCTTGTTTCTGCTTGAAGCGAAAAAAGAGATAATATTTTAGATTACATATCATTATTTTTACATAGTCCTAGTATAGACCGATGTTTTCTGTCAATCAAAAGGACAAAGCAACAGTTTTAAGAATTCCGATTCACAAGTCACTCTTTCATAGGCATGTATAAAATTTGATTCTCCCGCTCCTTATTTTGTTTCCTTATTCTTCTGTCCCTTCACCTCCTTTCTAATTAAATCATATTAGTTACTTTTCGTTTTTTCATCATACCTGCTTTTTATCCCTATCCCTATCACTATCACTATCCCATCGCTATCCCTATCCTTATCCCTCGCTTTATTCATATCGCTATTTCTTACCATACCCACATTCTTATCCTATCTCCATTCCTATTCCTATCCCTATCCCTATTTCTTACCCAATCTACATCCTTATACTATTCCTATCCCTACCCTTATCCTTATCCCTATCCCTATCCATACCCATATCCTTATTTATATTCCCATCCCTATCTTTATTCCTTTCCCTATACCCATCCCTATCCCTCTTCATATGGGACTAAGAAGCCCAATAATGTGCCTGAGAGAATTCTTCGTTTGTGGCGACGATATGTGGATGTAAAGGGTCAGAATTAAAAGGATCTAAGATGTCCAAGTTATTTTGAACATTGTAGTGGCATCTATTGGTCGGGCAATAAACGCACTACCCAGAATTTACAACAAGTATTTGACTCTTGAAACTATGCCAGCCCCGCTTTGAACCGCTTGCTTCACAGCCCTTCTTATAAAATCATACAATTTTCCACTTACCCGAAATACAATTCTGCAATATCTCTTGACACTTGGTGTTCGCACTCGCATTAAATAACAAATGATGAGCATTAACACGTTTAGATGGATGATGATTCACCAATGACATGGACACACTACTATTCGACGCGGAACTGGCTGTTGCGGCCAATGACAATGCTGATGAGTCCCGTTTTTGCAATGGTTGCTTACTACGTACTGATATCAATATACGTTCATTTTCTAACAATAATTGTAAAACAATTTGTCTTGTAAACCCTGAAATAGTTGTTTTACTACCCGGCGATACCTGCATCGGTTTACGTATAACAGATATCAACAGTGTTGTAAGTGTATCTTGATTTTTTGGATGACAAGCGCTAACGCGTGTAAAGAAATTTATGGTAGCACGTTCCATACGTATGAAAGCCTGTTGCATTGGTTCCTCAGCAACATACTCCATGGGACGATAATTGCATAGCAATTCCAGCAATGGTTTCCAAAATATAGAACCCTGTTGTGTGCCCAACCAATCACGCATATGACCTTCAGCGCAACATTCCGAAAAGAAATCTAATACTTTTGGTACATGCGCCCAACTAAGTATCGCCACATTTGGCTCACTCGATGACGCTGATGTGTTTCCATCAATACATTCTGCTTTATCAGCATCAGTCAAACATGTACTTGTGGCGCTGGCTGCTGACACATCGGACGTTGCTGCTCTTGAAGAAACTGAGCTAGACGATGCTGCTGCAACAGTGTTTACCGACGATTGACGTCCAGAACGTTTTATTTCGGGCAATAAAGCAGTGCAATATTGATACAAAGCATATGCTAATAATTTTGGCAGACCCGAATCTACTAATTGATATACAGCCAATGGAGATTGGCATGCCATTGCTAGAGTTGCCAAATACGTTGGCCGTTGCAATAACGTTGTTAAATTGTCTCCCGCAACACTAGCAAACCATGCACTTCCACTTTCGCCTTTATTATCATCAGTCAAACCACCACTTATACCTGCATCACTTAGATTTGGTTGTGGCGAAACTCCTACATTCGGTACAGCGCTTGCATTTGAAATGCCAATATTCATTCTATCTTGAGTTTGTTGTACTTTTACATTAACTTTGTTAATCAATTGATTGAATAGCTCCGGCTTGATATAGCACAACGAGCATAACAAAGAATCGAAAGCTACTTTCAACGGCTCTTCATTCTCCAGTGTATCAATCCAGTGCATACATGCATCAAATATATCATTGGTAATTAGCTCGTGCAAATTTGGCACATGATTCTCCATGTGCACTGACCACAAAATCGAAGCCACACATTTAACAAAACCACTTTGTGGATTATTGCAACGCAATGTACGATTACTAAAATTATGTCGCAACTTTACGATCCACTCAAGTAAAACTTGAATTTTATCAACGGTATATTCATCTCGCGTTGTTGCCAATTCGTAAAGTAAATTGCAGATACTTTCATTTGAGAGCTTATATGCTGTAAGTGGAAGTGGACATAAAATTGCAATTTCCAAGTGAGTTTGTTTAAATAATATAAGAAAGTGTTACTTACTTTGTGGAGTTGTGGACCAAAGCAAAATGCGTATTATAGATAAGCACAAGTTACGATTATAGGCACCCAGTTTTAGCAAAACAGTATGAAGATTTTGTAACGCTGCATTTGGTATCATGGGCATTATATTCATCAGGGAGCAACATGCTTCGAGAAAGCCAGGATGCGCTGCTGATGCACCAATCACATCGGCCGCCAATTTTTCATCATAGATAATAGCTGGCGCTTTGAAGCAACGTGCCAGTATTCGCATCCAGCCAACGCTTGTCTTTGCAAACGTATCTTCATCGTTGTTTTGATCAAAATTGAAAACACCACTACCGGCAACTCCCACGCTTATATTACTACTTCCGCTTGCAGTGTTGCTCAACGTATTGGAATTAAATGCAAATATTGTATTACCCAAAATAGCAATTTGTGAGAGACCAATATTCGAACTATCTTTCGGTCTGTAAAACAAAGCAATGATTATTGTTTAGCAAAAGAATACATATCTTTATAAGAATATACTGAGCAACAGTTTCAAAGGGCGGTTTGACAAAGGGCGGTCTGATTCCAACTTAGGATTATAAAAGAAAACCTACAAATTTTTTACCCGAAGATTAGGTTGCAACAGAAAACCATTAAAAATTGTATTCTATCAAAACTGACAAGATTAGAAGTATTCTAAAATAAATATGTAGATATGTCCGGGGCATGTGTTTGAATGTACGAATGGACGCGTAGACTCAACTGTGTACTAGTACAGTAGGGTATTTAAGTTTTTCCCACATAACGGGGATTTGTGACACAAAGTTTCACAAATTTTCAAAATGTTATTTACTTGAAGCCTGTTTACGATAAAATGATGAAACATGGTACGAAGCATACTACTTTGATGTAGAGAACTTTCACTGAAAAAAAAAATAAATCGGCTCTAAACCACCCCCACTTGTTTATACAAATTTAGTGGAAGGGAGGTGGGAAGACAAAACAAATAAAATCACTCTTATGAAAAACAAAAATTAATTAAATTAAAATTTACAGGTAAAATGCAAGGACTGAAATCGTTACCGAAACCGTAACCGTTATTTTTATCTGAAATAAAGAAACCGAAACCGTTTCAAAAGCCGGAAATGGTTCCAAACGGCTTTGTATTATTTAATGTCTTATTTTTTTTGACACATATTTTATTTTACAAAAGGCTACCCTGAATGATTTTCATTAAAGATAGTCTAGCAAGCTTATAAATTATACGTTTAGAACTCAGGCTGTGTGTCAATCGAAAACAATTTTAGCCAGGGAAAAATATGGTGAACAAATTTCCTATGGTGTACAAATATTTTTCTGTAAATAATATTTAATAACGCGTGTGAAATAAACAGCACATGTACACTGAGAGAAATGCATTGAATGTTGTGACAATATCGCTATTGATAGCGACGAGTTTGATGCAATATTCATTCAGAATGAGCGAGTTATCAAATATTATTTGCTCCCAATAAAAAGTAAAATGACATGTCAACCATTTCGATATGATATACTATTTTTTATATTTATGGATAGAATACTAATATATTTGAACGGCATGTCCATATCTATGGTCGTGATATGAATTTCTATTGTCGGTATATCGATATCCATATTTACTGCATAGTAATAATGGTAGAGACAGCGCATTAATATATATTGGCGAAATGTAAATTTTTCTGGGACGCATAATCATAATAGTTCAACAATTTTTACTATGGATTTTCTAACAATATTACAACTAGTTGGAGCGTTTTTTTTTAATTTCAAAATTTTTTGAATTTCTTATGATTGAACATTTTTCTAAAAATTTTATAAAATGCCGTAGCCGAATGGTAGAATACTGAGCTAACGTGCCAGAGGAGCAGGGTTCGAATCTTACTGAAATCAGATGTTTACTTATATAAAATTTTGTTTTTTTAAACTATTTAGAATTTATCAATAGTTTATATGGATACCATTTCAATAGTGATTTATCAAAAAAGCATTGATGAAAAATCCATATTCATTGATGGGACAGAATTATCAATTTTTTTTAATGTGATATCAATAATTATGGATGTTCCATCCATAGATTTCCCTCCGTGTACCTCTGTGCTCACATAATTCATCATCATTTATTGGCGCTTAACCGCCTAAGCGATTTTGGCCGCTGCCTATCAAAGCACGCTAGTCATTCCTTTTTAGCGATAACTCACGACAATTGGAAACCCCAAGGGAGTTCAAGTCACCCTCCACCTGTTGTTTCCATCTCAGTCCATCTGGTCTGCAGCTAGTTTGTCCATTCACATGACATAACCCATCCCGCGATGTCTTTGGGCATTAATTCGCTGGACTATTATGGTCAGATCTGCGTAATGGTCGTACAGCTCATCGGAAAACTTTTCTCTCAAATACTCCGCAGCTGCTCACATTATTGGTTCTCAAAATTTGACCTAGCCCCATGGGCAGGGTACGTACTTGAGTTTTGTGGTAGCAAAATTGGTTTGTGTTCGTGTCTTTATTTGGAAACCGTAACCGGAACCGAAACCGAAATAAATGCTGAAGAACGAAACCGGAACCGAAGACCTTGGTAAAATGGTACACATTTGGTAGCTACATTAACCTGTTCCTCCTATTAATGATTTTTTAAAAACTTTAGAAAATGGGCGTGGTCTACATATGAGTAAACAAATTTTCGAATTACGACTGTTAATATCTTCAGAACCGTTTATGATAGAATGGCGAAATTTGGTACGAAAAGCAGAATACCAATATTTAGTAGAATATATTTACGCAATTCATAACTTCTACAATTTCGTGCTATTTGCCTATTTTTCCAAAAAATTATATTGGAACCCATGGCATGGACACATACAATACGAATACGACACTCTTGTGAATTGATAAAATTAATAGCAACAGCTGCACAAAATAGCAAATTTTGTATACTGAAAAGTGAGCGGCGCACCACTACTTCCACAGGTTTCCCGTCCACTTCCAGTCTAGGTTTCCTTACAAATATTAATACTTATAAAGTAATATTATTAGGTACTTATAAAGTATTTTTCAGAAGTACGTTAAACGTTTCACAATAACCAGTAACCTTTATACAGTCAACATTCACTGCATATTTTGTTTTGACAAATCAATTTTGAATGCAGTGCAAGCATCGGCGTCGCGCTCTAACTTATACACCTGCATTCACAAATCTGCCTATCCGTGATGTAGTGCCTTACGTTTTGTGGAATAGCCCACTATTAAAGGGGAGGGACCAAGCCCTTCGCCTGCAGGTTACTAGTTTAGAATATGCCAGACTAATATGCACATTAGGGTGCATCGACAATTAGTCGATTTCGACTTTTTTCGGAATCGCATCCCCTTAAAAAAATAAAAAGAATTGATTAATTTTCAAATTATTCCTTCAGTTTTTGAGATATCTCACTGAAATTTAGCATGCGGGCGCCATTTTATAATATGTTTATCATTTGGCGGATCCAACAAGATAGGACCAATATAACATATAGCCCCCGTACTATCGATTGTTTCGATAATCTGGTTTGGGACTATATCTTCTCCAATTTAATAGCTAGGAACGTACAATTGTGTATACTTTGCACTTATTACATATACAACATGAACGATCGAACTAAGTGTGATTGAACATATTGTGGCGAATGTTCTCAAGAATCGCTCATCTTCCAACACTTGCGTATTTCCACCACTAGCGTCACTACCACAACTACAGCGGTTTAGATACATGACGTGAGAGCGAGAGAGGGAGAGGCAGCTCGCATGTTTGCGAATGTGGCAGGAGATGACGATAGATAAACGCTTGTTGTTGTTGTTGTTGTTGTTGTTAACAACAAAACACTCCCCGAAGGTTTTGGGGAGTGATGCCGAAGTTGACAGTCCTTGGCCGGATATGACCCCGGTACGCTGCGGTACTCCCTTGCGGTACTGCCCGACTGTCGTGGTAGCGATTTGGTATGACCAGTGGAACCTTCTAGGTCATGGCATCCCTCCATCCATGAGAAAGGAGAAGATGGGTAATGAGAGGTGAGAGGCATCATATCCGTAGATCAACCATCGAGTAGCACGTCAATTACCTATGTGCATATTAGTCGCCTCTTACGACCGGTATGCCTACCTTGGGCATATTCTAAACCCCTAACCCGCAGGGGGTATAGATAAACGCTTCGAGAACACTGCTGCACGAATAACCCAGAAATGTGTAGACATTTCTAGGTGATGAAGCCGCAGTCTACTAGGGTATATAAAAGCGCAAAGACAAAGCACGTCAATCAGTTTATTTTCAAGTGTTGTACAGTGAAGTACTGAACAGTGAATTAACCCGCGATATTGTACTACGGTTTTTAGTAGTGAATAAAGCGTACTATTTATTAAGCCACAGACACCAAAAGTTTGGATGGCAGTCTATTGAAGTTTTAGATCAAAAATATATTGTAAAGTTTCCATGTCACACTCAAGGGGTAGAACGGGATGTTATAGCCCGAACCCCGTTTATCGGAAATATCCATTGTAAGAGGCTTATATGTCCAATCTTACTTAGTTCGATCGTCCATGTTGTATATGTAATAAGCGCAAAATATGCAAAATTGTACGTTCCTAGCTATTAAATTGGGGAAACCAGTTTATCGAAACAATCTATAGTATGGGGGCTATATGCTATATTGGTCCTTTCTTGTTGGTTCCGCCAAATGATTAACATATTATAAAATGGCGTCCGCATGCCAAATTTCAGCGAGATATCTCAAAAACTGAAGGAATCTTTTGAAAATTAATTAATTCTTTTTAATTTTTTTTTTTCAAAGGGGTTAAGGGCGTAATAAAACTAACTTTTTTGAAAAATTTCAATTAAATAATCATGCACTTGCAAGCCCCAACATTTGACGCCTAACGCGATTTCATAATCAAAAATTTGCTTTATCGATGCACCCTAATGCACAAAGGCAATGACGTGCTAACTCGATGGTTGGTATGCATATTTGTGCTGATAAGATTTTGAGGCAACAGAGTTTTAAAATTTTGGTTGTACGCAATGATAGCCTATTATACAGCAAAACTTTTTGTCGTTTTGAATTTGATGTGCGCTCTTTAGTTTTGAAGGTTGTTGTTGTTGTTGTTGTTAACAATGCATTGCCCTGTCTAGAGTGTATGATCATTCCGAAGATCTTCATCAAGCTCTTCTAAGGGGAGTCCAAGGAAACGTGCAGTTTCAACAGGGTTTGTCCAGAGGGACAGAGGGGTTAGAAGAGTAGGTTCAAATGAACAATTGAAGAGATGTAGAGTATCATGGGGGGTCCTACCACATGCAGGGCATGTGTTTGAGATTGTGTCATTAAGTCTGGACAAGTAGGAGTTTAACCTTACACTATATCCAGACCTAAGCTGTGCCAGGGTAACTCTTGTCTCCCTTGGTAAGGTGCGTTCTTCTTCAGCAATATCCGGTGGAGGACTGTTCAGAACGGGGTTCACAGGTAGAGATCCGACAAAAGTATCTACCGACTCGGTGTGGATGTCGGTTAGAGCCCGCTTATGATTCTGCAGATCAAACGGCAAGGTAATATGATGCCGGATCTCATCATAATGTTTACGGAGATGTTTCCTTATGTCTCTCGGGGGCGGATCTATGTCCAAAAGATGACGGTTTGGATGTGCTGGCTTGTGGCAGTTCAGAAGGAATTGCTTGCTCAGCATTTCCGCATGCTCTTTTACATTGAGCAGTTTTGCCTCCTGATGGAGGTGAGACTCGGAAGACATGAGGAGACATCCCGTAGCAGTTCTGATGGCAGTATTTTGGCAGACTTGTAACTTCGTCCAGTTGGTGTTATGTACATTAGGCGACCATATGGGTGCAGCATAGTCAAAGACTGGTCGGCCAATGGCCTTATATGTAGTCAACAACGTTTCTTTGTCTTTTCCCCAAGTACTGCCGGCAAGTGACTTGAGGATCTTGTTGCGACCACGTACCTTTGAGACCATTGCAGACACATGACCAGCAAATGAGAAAGTATTATCCAATGTCATCCCTAATAACTTTGGGTGGCTGACAGTTGGTAGCTTAGTGCCGTCAACGAAAATGTCTAATTCATTTCTCACCTGGTGCGTCCACGTCGTAAAAAGCGTCGCCGTTGATTTAGTCGGAGATATCGTCAGATCTCGCTCTGTGAAAAACCTGGAAAGGTCGCAGAGGTAACCGTTGATTTTATTACAGAGTTCATCAGTATAGGGGCCCTTCCCCGTCGCCATTATTGTACAGTCGTCAGCATAAGAAACGACGGAGACACCCTCTGGTGGTGGGGGCATCCTCGATAGATAGAAATTAAACAGTGTCGGGGATAGGACACCACCCTGTGGCACCCCCTGTCTAATTCGTCTTGGTTTTGATGTTGCGTTTCTAAAGTTGACCGACGCCTGCCGCCCATTCAAGTAATTAGCGGTCCATCTCTTTAACCCATCAGGTATTTGTGTTTCTAATAGATCTTGTATGAGAGTGGCATGGTTGACTGTGTCAAAAGCTTTCGACAAGTCAAGTGCCACTAACACAGTCCTGTGATTTGGTTGGTTTTGATTTAGACCGCTATTTATTTGCGTTGTAATGGCATTGAGTGCGGTGGTGGTGCTGTGCAGCTTACGGAAGCCATGTTGATGATTAGCCAGGTGCAGATTTGCGGTGTAATACGGGAGCAAAATGGACTCTAGCGTCTTCACTACCGGCGACAAAAGTGATATAGGGCGATATGAATCGCCTATGTTTGCCGGCTTTCTAGGTTTTAATAATGGAACCACTCTCGCCTTTTTCCATATTTCAGGAATGACGAAAGTGTTCAGTGAAAGATTGAATAGAGCCGCTAAGTATTTGTGTCCCTCCTGGCCTAGATGTTTCAGCATCTTCATGGCAATGCCGTCGGGGCCGATGGATTTTGAGGGCTTAGCCTGTCTGATGGCTTCCTTGACCTCTGAGGCAGTGATGACAATGGGCGTGTTTTGGTTTTTGTATTTACGCGCCTGTCGCATGGTTCTACGTTTAGCTCTATCGGGTGGGGAATGTAGTACAAATTGTCTACAGAAGGAGTTCGCACATCCCCTAGGGTCCTTCTTCACCCTGTCACCGAAAGTAATATCTACTTTATCCTTGTGTTGTGTTGGATTAGATAGAGCTTTGACCGTAGTCCATAATTTGCCAACACCGTCAGAGAGGTTGCATTGCTCTAGGTGTTGTTTCCATTTGGCCAGTTTGTGTTTATCGACCAACCTACGAATTTCCGCGTTGAGATCCCTTATACGGGGGTCTGCGGGATTGAGACTTCGCACTTCATCTCTTTCTCTAGCCATGGCCGCTGCCTCCGCGGGGAAATTTGGTCTTATTCGAGATATTCGACCCGCAGGAATGAAGCGTCTAGAGGCCAAGTCAATGATGTTGCGGAAGTCTCGTTCGCCTTTGCGTACGTCCGTAGGAATGGATAGAGCAGCCAAGGATTCGTCCGTATATGTCTGAAAACTGTCCCAGTCCGCCTTGGTAAAGTTGATGTATGTACCATGCTCAGGTGTTATAAAGTCCGTCGGTCGTTCGATGGTAATGACTATTGGGAGATGGTCAGACGCCAACGTGAGTATGGGTCGCCAATTGGTGTTGTTCAATAGTCCTGCACTTACGATAGAAATATCTGGCGAACTATAGCAGTTACCCGATACTCTCGTTGGGGCGTCTCCGTTCAATGTACAGAAAGCCGTATCATCTATTTGTTCTGCGAGTACATGCCCCCTACTGTCTGCTGGCAAGTTTGAGTGCCACATATCGTGGTGCGCATTGAAGTCGCCCAGGATCACGCGGTTATCTCCTCGTAATAGCAAGCTAATGTCGGGGCGATAACCGGTGGGGCAACTTGAGACAGGGGGTATGTAGATGTTTATGATTTGCAGATCGACATCTCCTGTACGGATGGTAATACCTTGGCTTTCTAAGATATCATCCGTTCCTTCGATGTCGGTATCAAATAGATGATACTGTACGGAGTTGTGCGTTATGAACGCTAGACCACCTCCCAGACCTCCTGTTACTCTATGACGGTCCTTCCGGTGAATGTTATATCCACCATAGGTAATGAGGTCCGACCTTGGACTGAGCTTGGTTTCTTGGATTGCGGCAAGTTTTATGTCATATTGCGTCATCAAATTGGTTATCTCTGCGATCTTACCAGTTAATCCGTTACAGTTGTGCTGTAAGATTTGGAAGTGCGCCGGTGGGGTCGATGTCGAGTTAACCAAAGGCGTGAGAGACGGATGTGTTCGCCCAGGTGTTGGTAGGCGAAGACCAAGGCTGTGCCTCAGCCTAGTTAGCTGTGGACCTGGTGTAACCGGGTTGGCTGGCGTCGTAGGCTGAGGCGTGTTACAGCATGGCGCAATGAACGCATCCGTCCAAAGATTCCTGTTCGCGAGCCCAGAGCATAGATGCACGTGGCATTGGCCTAAGCAGTTATTGCATTTGACCGATGACGCGAGCGTGTATAATCTTTGCCGACAAACAGTACACGTCGAGACAGGTGCAAGAAGATGTTGATCCTGACTCACGTGTAAACGGGAGGGGGGGTGTAACGAAACAGACAGAGACTGATGCTCGGAGTTGCTCATGTCTAAACTGCTCCGGTGGGAGCAAGAGTGTTGAGCTGCTGCGCGTGATGTTGACGCCATAAGGCACGAGCAACAGTCTGGAATTTGTGTGGCGGGTATAGCAGAAATGCTGCTAGTCGTTAAGACATTATTATTATTAGTATTGCTACTAGAAGGTGGCGGTAGGGGTGCGCTTGAACGGCGCTTACCGCGGGACGCCCGACGGCGCAAACAGCAAGGGGCCACGAAAGTACTAAAGAAAGTACGGGGTCTGTGGATGTTAAGGTTAAGCCCTGAACATCCAGATTTATGGAGCCATCTCTTACACGAGAAGCATTGCACAGAATGCGACCGTTTAATATATATTTTTTTGCAACAGACACTGCATATCCATTCTTTTGGTCCGGGGTTCGGCTCAACGCCCGCCCGTAACAAAAGAATATCTTGCAGCCCTGCTGCAAGGGGGGAGGATGATAGTTTCGGAATGGGACAAAACATACTAAACAGGGTTACATTGAAAGTGACAGTCCTTGGCCGAGGTAAAACCCCGGGTGGTTCCACTGCGCAGAGATCCATGGCGATGTCCTGGGTTTTCTGCTCTGAGAAGTGACTGTACATAGGGAAGGTAGAGGCAGAAACGTCGTTTTTTGTTGAAACAGCTACAGTTTGATTTTTATCATGTGGTATTCTTTTGTAATTCGTTGTCCTACACCAAAGTAGTATAAAACCAAATGAAATTTGTACATTCGGCAAATATGGGCAATTTTAGAAAACGTAAAAAGATTGGAAAAAATATATTTAACTACTTCCATACTATCTTTTTAATTCAGAGTTAATTTGAAAAGTTGTCAAAAACGTATGAGGTTAACCCCTCATTCTACCAAAATATAGAATTATAGCTTAGCAGAAATTTTTTCCAGCAAGAACAAAAAACACACATATTTTGATGTTGCATTCAAAAAATTATTTAAAAAATTTTGCAATTTCTTGTAATCCAACGATTCAATTCCATTCAGTACTTTTAGAGTGTTACGACCACAAACATACAGACAGACATGGTCCACATATTGGGCGATAATTCCAAAACCGGTTGAGATATCGAAAAACGTAATATCTTAAATTTTAAGTTGAGCGTCGAGCAATGCTACGAAAAAAGTTGCATTCAATTCCATTCATTACTTTCAGAGTGATACGGCCACAAACATTCGGACAGACAGACAGACACACAAAAAATTTTAAAATGGTTGATTTGGATTCTACTGTTGTTGTTGTTGTTGTTGGATTCTACTCGCTTAATAATGCTTCCCCCATTCAATTTTTGTTGATATCTGCCATGTACAGACATCGACCTGTTACAATTTTATTATATGGGCAAATCCTAGAAAAGTGAGTTGAAATTGAGGAAAATTGGCTTCGTTGTAGAGTTTCCAAAATACCGCTATTGGCAAGAGGATAGACCAAGCTTCTCAGAAATATATACTTTTTATATGAAAAATGTTGGTAACCCTGTTCAAATTTATTTCAAAGAGTTAAGGTATAAAAAATCGAAAAATTTGTTAAAAACAGTACCCTTTTCTTTCTCTATGGTTTCCATAATTTTATAGTAAGATACTAGAATTAATACCAGTTAGTGCTGTAAGAAGGGTTAAATAAATGAACTGAAGCTAAAAATGTAAATAACAAAATGAAACGTAAGTGACGCAAAACATATAAAAGTTATCTTAATTTCAAAACCGACCTTTGAAATAAGCTCATATAAAGTTTCTTTTAAATTTACTTTCTAAACAAATCTGCATCATTTAAAATTTAAAACTTAAGCCATCTTTATAATTATTGCCATTTAAAAAGTGAAACGTAAGTGACGCCAAGAAAAATAAGGTGCATTTTTTTTACGATCGAGCAGCTAATTGTAGAAAAAAGTATTTATGATGCTAAAATGAAAACATGGAGGGATAGTATAATGCTGGATAGTGAACGTGAGAAGATTCAAAAGTAAAAAAACAGAAAATATCCAATATGATACAGAAGCAGTAGAAAAAATAAGGGGGTTAAGAGATTTCGAAAGTGACATACGTATTATATGTGTGCTTAAAAAGATGGATAGATAAAAATATACACCTTTCGATGCAATATAAAAAAATATATTATTGCGTACGTTGGGTGCTGAATTTTTTAATTTAGATGATTTATTAAGTAATATTTGTTAGAAATTTTAACTGCAACACCATATGGCTCATTGTAGGTCTAATAAAACCTCATTTCTGTAACGAATTTACGAGATTTGAAACATAAGTGACGCCTCCATGAAACGTAAGTGACACTGATCACCTCCAATACATTAAAAAAAAACTATAGTAGGCTTAAAAAAACAATTTTTTTTTGGTCATTATATTTACTAAATAAAAGAGCCTTTTGAAAAAATCTAATTTTGTCCAACTGTTGCTCCGCAATTCGCAGAGTTTGGCATCTAAACTTGAAGAACTCAAAAAATGAAATCTGTGCGGAAACGTAAGTGACACCACCTAAAGTACCAAATTTCCGGAACTATGTAATCATTTTAAACGTAAGTGACGCTGGATTTGCCCATATGTAGAGATTGAACAAATAAATGATAGATAAACTAGAGGAAAGGAAAGGAGACCCTAACTCTGAGTTAATTTGAAAACTAGTCAAAATCGTATGCGTTTAACCGCTTATTTCACGCTAACTCTGAGTTATAAAGGAAAATAAAATTAAAACTGTATTACTAGTATGCTAGAATGTATAAAAGAGGAAAGGAACGTAAGGAAATAAAAAGAAAATAAAGGCAAAGGAAGGAGTTTCAAAGAAGGTTATATCTAAATTGAAATAAAGTAGAAATGCGGAAATCGTATCAAACAAAATCTGCCAAGCAGAGTTACATACTTAAGCAAAGGAAGAATTATTTTGGCGTTTTTTGTTTTATAAAAAAATTGTTGTGGAAATTTTAGAAAAAATGAGACATTGCATTTTCCCAAAAGCACCGGAAATCATAAAAAAATGTTTGTTTAGTCGCGCATAAATATTATCATACAAATTTTGCGTCAAAATTTTGTTCTTAGCACCACTGTATACTCAAAAGTAAAACGCCGACCTATGGTCTACATCTATCTCTTACTGGTTCACCAGTAGAAGTGGTCAAAAAAAGTTGACCTAAATATACTTTACTTAAATATCTACATGCTATTAAACTTTGAACATAATCGGTAAAGAAGGGTTTTCCTTTCATCGATATATCCGAACCCGGTTTTTTTTTTTCAATTCATTCTCCGTTTATATATCAGTACGCTGCTAAAATTTCAAGATGATCGGTAGGACACTGTTATTGTTAGTGCATAACCAACTTCGCTCTAAAAATATTTGACGGTTTTGCGGTTTAATATTTTTAACCAAAACCGGATAATGGAAATCAAAAATATTGGTTAAAAATTTCCATAATATATGTATCTGTACGCGTTGCTAAAATGTAAATAAAATCGGTGCAGTAGTGTTTAAATAAATGTATATCAAACACTGCCACTTGAATTTATATATATAATATCCGATCTATTGACTATGTGCCCTATTGTGAGCAATTTTCGATGTTCGATCTTCGTTGGCTATCGATTTACATTTGAACATTGCTCGATAGCCATCGAAGAGCGAACATCGAAAATTGCTCATAATAGGTTAGGTTAGGTTAGGTTCAAGTGGCTACCGTGGAGGCACACCTAGGCCAGTATTAAAAGGCCCGTTGTGATACCACCAACACTAGGAAAGTCAGTTCCGGGACCCTGCCATATGGAAAATCCCGGTATTAACGGAATTCTCCACATAGCACAATCCCGGGACTGACGTTCCTATACCGACACCGTTACTCCTCCTCGAACCATTTAGATGACTTGATGAAGGCCATCAGGTCCTTTATGTTCAGCTCCGTGACCTGGCGTAGGCTAACCAGGAAGGGAACTCCCAAAAAGCGCATTCTCGCGCACTTAAAGCCGGGCAGTTGCAGATGAGGTGCTCCACCGTTTCCTCCTCCTCATCATCCTTACAACTCCTACAGCATCGTCGGTAGGGCACACCAAGTCTTTCTGCGTGCCTACCAATGAGGCAGTGCCCAGTCAATACGCCTATTAATATGGAGATTTCTCTTCTCCTTAGGGCATAAATTTGTCTTGATCTTTTATGATCCCATTGCTCATAATAAGGGCCTTTATCTTGTTGAGGCGTTATGTAAGACGATTTAGGGCGATGAACTTAAGCTCCAAAGTACTAGAAAAAGGTTATTCTTGTGCTTCGATGATCAAACTTTCTATTTTTCTTTGGCATAAAGTCAACATTATGTCGGATTTGCCCATATACATAAAGTCAATACCTCGATTGGTTTATGCTGACCTGCACTAACGTAAAGCGTTCAGCAGAATCAATACGTCAGTACGTCGAATTAACTGACGGCAAAGTAGACTGCGGGTGTTTGTATGCGTAACGCCAGATACGACGGATACATCAAAGTAGAATTTGCTCTAAAATTGACGTACGTCACGCAACTGACGTATTGGCGGACTGATTCTGTTTCTCGCTTAAGGGATTTGATGGCCGCCTGACTGTCGCTGAATATAAAAATGTCCTGTCTGATAGTGTGTTGGCCTATCCAAGCCGCGGCGTCCATGATTGCTGATACTTCAGCCTGGAAGTCACTGCAGTGATCAGGTAGTCTGAAGGAGAGCTCAAGGTTCACATCCTTTGAATAAACCCCTCCCCCAACTCTGCCGTCTAACTTCGAGCCATCAGTATAAATGGAAGTGCCGCCATGAGTGACGGGACTCCGATCCGTGCTCTCCCATTCTTCCCTGCTGGGAATGTTGATTTTAAAACCGCTATCTCCGACTGTTGTGGTCGCACAACGATCTGTGCTCAGCGGAAGAAAGCTATAGGATCCCAAAATACAGGCGTGTCCAATAGTGCTTGCGCCCCAGCTGGACGTTTCCCTTAGACGCAGAGCCGATGCTGCTGCTACCCGGTGCCCTTCCAAAACGAGTGGCAAAATGCCAAGAATGGCCTGGAGTGCTTCATTGGGCGTTGTTCTTAACGCACCGCTTATACAGATCATGCAAGATCTGTGTACTTTATCTAGCAGATTAAGGTTTGTTGCCTTGCTCAGCGCAGGCCACCATACCACAACTCCAAAGAGCATGATTGGTCGAATGATTGCAGTGTAGATCCATTTGCATATTTTGGGGCTAAGCCCCCATTTCTTTCCAATGGCTCTTTTGCACGTGTACCAAAGAAGCGGGGAGAGAACACCACCCTGAGGCGTTCCCCTTGTGACATAGCGTGATAAGTCAACCGAGCCCAGTGATGAAACTATTCGTCTACCCCTTAGCAGTTGATCAATAAGTCCAATAAGAGACCTGCTTATGCCCAGACTTGTTAAAGCGGTGTTTATAGCATCAGGGCTTATGTTGTTGAAGGCTCCTTCAATATCTAAAAAGGCCACAAGACAGTACTCCTTTTCATACAGCGATTTTTCAATAACAGAAACTAGGCTGTGAAGCGCAGTTTCTGTAGATTTCCCTTTGGTGTATGCATGCTGATAGCTACAGATCAGGTTGCTATCAATAGTAGAGGAGAGGTAGTCATTTATTATCCTCTCGAAGGTCTTGAGCACAAAGGATGAGAGACTGATCGGCCTATAGTCCTTGGGCTCGTAATGAGACGCCTTCCCCGCCTTAGGAATAAACACTACCGTGGCACTTCTCCAGGAGCACGGAATGTAGCTAAGAGCCAGGCAGGCTGTATAGAGAAATACCAGCCATTTGGCTGATGTCTCCAGCGTGTTTATGAGTTGTGCGGGAATAATCCCGTCTGGCCCGGCAGCCTTGAACGGTTCGAAGCTTTTAACCGCCCACCTAACCTTTTCCTCCGTGATGGGTATGTGTACAGCCAGGTTTGTTGTAGGTGCTAGGGGTTCCTCATGCAAGTTCCCTGGGAAGTGCGTATTCAAGAGCAGCTCTAGGGTTTCCCTCTCCGTGCTGGTCCAGGATCCGTCAGGTTTGCGCAAATAGCTTGTGGCTGTTTGAGTTTTTGAGAGCACACGTCTAACTCTCGCTGTATCGTCGACATTTTCGACCCCAGTGCAGAAATTTCTCCACGATACTCTCTTCGCCTGCCTCAGAGCTTTTTTGTAGGCCCTGAGTTTAACTTTATATTCGAGCCATTGATTCTCCGTGCCAAGGCTCTTGGCCTTATTGAATTGTGTCCTACATGATTTACGGAGCGAGTCCATGTCGTAGGACCACCAATGCGGCCTATGTTTACCGCGTGGTTTTGGCACTGGGCAAGCCTGCTCTAGGGCATTCGAGAGCGCCGTTGTAAAGGTCTTTACCAGATCATCCAACTCCCCTACTGATGAGGGAACTTGTGGGGGCAGTGCTGGCAAGTCCCTAGATAGTATTTCATTGTGTAGCTGCCAGTTGGTGTTACGTGGGTTGCGTTTCATAACCGGCTGCTCAACAGAAAAGTCAAGAACTAATTCTACGTACCGGTGGTCGGAGAATGAGTGTTCATCGAGAACACGCCATTTTCTGACCCACTCATAAGCGCCTTCGCTGCAAATAGTGAGATCTATGACCTCCCTACGGGTTTTAGTAATAAACGTAGGTTCGTTACCCACGTTGCAAACTACCAGGTTAGTTGTTAACAAATAATCAAACGACTCTCCTCTAGCATTGATATCGGAGCTTCCCCACTGGACGTGTTGAGCATTGGCGTCAGCTCCGATAATAAGATGACCCATGGAAAAATTTTCCACCAGGTCTTTTACCTCCCTCTGTGGCGGAGGTTCTTCGGCGTCGTAGGGCATATAGACCGACGCCATCGTCAGACTGGTACTGTCGACTGTTAAACTGGCAGCTGTAACGTCACCATTGGTATAGTTGGGCAAGAGAAAAGCATTCAGCTCAGACTTAACCAGAATACAGGCTCTAACCCTGCCCCCCTCGCTGGCTTGGATTAGCTTAAAACCCTTAATCCCCAAACCGCAAATCCTTGAGCTGTTGATCCAGGGTTCTTGGATGAGGACCACATCTATGTCGCCTTTAGAGAGACGACTGATTAAAGCAGCCGAGGCTGCTTTAGATTTGTGCAGGTTTATCTGAATCACCACCAACATGAGAGCGGTCAGACTTCCCTGCCACCGCCGTATCGTCGAGTTCCACCTCGTCTGGAGGCTTATCTTTCAACGACGATTTGTTCAGACCACGATTTGGCGTAGCCGAGATCCTACTAACTGTGGCAGTATTGACATTGGTGCGCTCAGGACTAGCTGCTATCACTGTGACGTTGAGGTCCTCCCCGTCCAGCAGGCTGTCTCCCATCTCCGAGCTGTTCACTGCTCCTTCGCCATTTGACGTGGCAGATACCATACTTTCCGAGTCGGACATCTCCGACTCCTCTACCGGCACTGCGATGTCCGAGCCCTCCGGTGCAGCCGAAATAGCAGCGCGCTGTGCATCGCCGCGGTATACGTGGATCACGATCTGACCCATGCCGTAGTGCACTCGTCCATTGCAGCGTTTAAGGGGCTCGAGTGCTTCCTTAGTCAAGGTGAAGACCACTTGCCTGTCAGGCCATCCTGAGAATTCCATCAGGTTCAGCAGGGATAGCAGGAATCCACGCTCTTGCCCTTGGCCGAGCCGGGATGTCCTTCCAGTCCACAACCTCGATTCTTGCCCCTTGTCTCACCCAGTCTTGCAGCTGCTGCCTTGTACAGTGCAACAGTTTGTGCATCCTCGCAAGCGAATACCTTGATGCGGCCCTGGTGCCATCCCGCATCAGAACCCATCGGCGTGGCACCCGGAAACTCATCCATAATGTCGAGAAGGGCATTACCGATAGCGTTCCGGACGTACCGCCACTGGTCCCTAGGGATGGCCCAGCTTTCGTTACCTCGGCCAATGACTCCTATGAGGATCCTATCCTTAGTTACTTCAGCAAAGCTGAGTTTACCCACTACGGGGGCGTGTTGCTGCCGCTTCGGGTGAGGTTTTAAATCCACGTCCGATCTCTGGCGTTTGAAGGGATTTCCATTAACCTTCTTTGGCGCGTAGTCGCTTTGGAAGTTCGGTAAGATAGCCATCTCCACCGTCTTTCTAGCATTCGGCGATAGCGTCTCTTGTGAAATACCCTCGTATTTCTTCAGGATCCTCGCGGCCGCTCTTTTGTCCAAGTACTCAGAGCGACTGGGAGATGTCTTTTGGTGTAAATTTCGACCCGTAGATGCCATCGCGGTCGTTCCCTTATTTGGATCTCTGGGGCCAGGTCGTGAGACCACTGCCACAGACGTTAAAGACTTAGTTTCGGTACCGGCACTTACTAGGACTTTAGCATCAGCCGTTGTTGGCTTCACTGTGTTTGTACCGGTACTTACTTTGGGGATTGCCCCCTTGTTATCCAGAGCTCTCGGCTGATAAGGAAATGGAGTTTGTCCTCCGACGTTGCGTTCTCGCTTGCTCCAGCATTTTCCTCCTCTGCTGTGCAGTATACATAGTTGTATCTTTAGTTTTAGGGTTTTTGTTATTATTTATCATCATGTTCGTACGACCCCTCGCCGGGCAAGGCCAGTTTAGGGTCAAGGGAAGAGTAGGGGGAAAGTGTCGTCCGCGGCGGCAGAGCCCCATACCGCGGTAAGGCCATAGTTACTCTCCGAGGCGGCCCGGTATCAGAGAGGCTTCGTTCGATTACAGCCACGATTTGCCTCCCGGCTGCAAACGTCAAATGGGCACGTGGTCGCATAACACCCTGGATTGGGAGGGGGAAGATCTTAGTCGTCGCGCCAGAGAGGCTTGGCTTCTCTCGTGATGTAGTACCGGTGGCGCTATGATCACAAGGGCAACGTAGCCCTGTGGCTATCGACTTAAGCCCTCGTACCGCGGCAAGGTGTCCGCCCTTCACGAGGGGAAAAGAGAGAAAGAAAGTAGGGAAATAAAATGAAATGAAAGAAGAGAAAAGGAAAGAAAAGGAAAAGGAAAGAGAGGGAAGAAAAGGAAAGGAAAGAAAAGGGTAGGGAAGGAAAGAAAAGCAAAAGAAATAAAATGAGATGAAAGGAGAAGAAAGGAAATAAAATCAAAAGAAAGGAAAGGAAAGGAATACGTATGAAGACTACCTAAGAAGAATAAATAATTATCAACTTTGAAACTATATTACTGAATCGTGTAAAGAGGGAGGAAAAGGCAAAATGGAGAGGAATGTATAGAAAACAAAAATATAAAAAATATGAAAAGAATGGCAAATTTAAGAAACAGCAAAAAGGTAGGAAAATAAAATAAGCTTTTTTGCTTGAATTTCAACCACTGGGCGAACTCTATTTAAAATAAAATTTGAAGTGCCGTTTTCTCTTGTCAACTTTAAAATTTATATGCCCTACAAACACAAATTTTCTATATAAAAAACATTTGTATCGAGGAGATAAATTTTAAACGTTACATACGTAAACGGCCTAAATGTCTTTGTGTTCCAGATTTTTTGGTACATAGGGCCAAAATTAATTTTATACGTAAAATTATTCTAGCTACTTTCGTGGTTAAAAAAAAAAACTCTTTAAAAAACACTATTTTAATATAGGACCCTGAAAAATTCTAATAGAGGAGGTTTGAAATTTTCTGTCCTGAGTTGGAATCCATTTGTACTCAAAAACATATTTTGCCCTATATTACATGCAACGCACCTGTACAATCGCAACACAACACTGGTAGCTATTTCTGGTTTGGCCAACTTTAAGCGTATACAAGTCATGCCTGAAGTGGTGAGAGGTGGTCCTACTGGAATTGGCCCCAAGCCATAATCTCTCGATACTTCTAAAGCAACTGCAAATGGGCACGATGCTAATGTTGGTGCATGTGGCTGTAATTGTACTTCTTTCAAAAGTATAGCAGTTGGTAGTGTAATTGTCAAATCTACATGAGACTCATTTGGATAAAACATATAACTCCATGCGGGTGTACGTGGACGTCTATGTGAAGCTACTGGATTCATTATTAAAATATCTGCTGAGTGAGCCGTGTCATGTTCAGCAGATATAGTACAAAATGGAGCAAAATTAATGAGACCATCTTGAAAATGTCGTTGACTTTGTGTGCTGCTGGACGATGAGGAGGTCTTTTTGCCATTACTATTGACACATGCATGCGAATGTAGCTTTAATTTAGTATTTTTTGTCATGTGTTGCATAATAAGCGATATCTATAAAAAAATATTAATATGAATTTGTGACTAATGTGTGAATGAATGCACATACCAATCCTGGCTGCATATTTATTAGAATTTTATTCAATCGCACCAAATTTTGGCAGATTATTTTAATGCCGCCCAACTGCGTGAATATTTGCACAGCTACAGAAACTTCTAGTACCTTCGAAATATACCACAAAAACGGCTCTGATAACTGCAAACGTGGCAAAGAATTATGCTGAGTGGTACCTTAAAGGAAGGGGAATGTGAGCATTCTATATATTTGAGTTAACTTTATAGGAATAAATTGCATACTCTGGCTTTCTAATAACAATCACGAGTACAATATTTATAGGCTATTTTAGAATCATTTTGTTATTGAAATTCGGTAGAAAAAGTATACAAGCTTGCAATATTCCTCGATATAGCTGGTTAGCAGTTATACTTACTGGCTTCCAAATATTGGCATATAGGTGCTACAATGAGACGTGGATTTGAAGCTTTATCGTATAAAGTTATTAGTAAATTAAAAACTGCATCAGCCGTACTTTGTGGCTCGTCCAACAAGAAGTTCGACGATGAAGCCATAATTGTGAAGGATGAGCTCGAGCAATGTGATAAGGAACCCAATAAACGTTTCATAGTGGGGAAATGACGCAACACTTTAGAAGAAATTAAAAGAAATGTGTAGATGTGTATAAAAATTAAATACTTTTTTCAATGTATCTCACCAGTATCAGCAATGCAAGGGATCTTTGGTCGATGGCCTTCTATATTTAATTGTTCCGCTTTGGTTTCATCTGTTTGACTTTCATTAGACAGCTCCTCCTCTTCTGGTATAGGCACCTCCTGTTAATATTTTTCAAAATTAGTGACTAACCCTATACTACTACATCTTCAAAATCCATATACGTATACAGTGTCAAATGATAACGTTACAGAGAAAGTTATAGGAATAGGGATAATGATAAGGGTAGTTATCGGTGAAAATATGATTGCCCAAAAACCTTAAAATTGCCCTACAATATGGGTATCAAACGAAAGGGCCATCCCCTCCAGTTTTCATTTGGACTTCAATATATTTCGATAAATTTATCGATAACTGAGTTAAGGCTCAAAAGCCTTAAAATTGCCCGACAATATGGGTATCAAACGAAAAGGGATGGCCCCAGGTTTCATTTGGATTTCGATATATGTATTTCGATATCGGTCAAAACGTGATCGCCCAAAAACCTCAAATTATTGAATCAATCTACCTTTTTCCATTGATGCGAATTTTGAAAATTTTAAATACCTTGGTAAATGCTTCAGTATTCAATAATAGCTCTGATCCCTTACACCAATTTGACAGTCAGAAATAGTCAGAAACAGTCACGAATTACAGGAAAGTGATCCCGTACGCCACTTTTCTGACTGCTGAGAGCAGAAAATTGATTTCTCTCCAGTCAGAGAGTTGCAAGATTTAGTCAGCAGATTTTTTGCTGGTAAGATCTGACTACTTGTAGTAGAACTGTCAAGCGTTCAACCAGTTCTACCATTTTAGCGATCCCCTACTCCATTGGTGTTGCTCTCGCACTGAGCGCGGATTTTCTCATTTTGACAGTTCTAGTAGTTTTAGTCAGAAAAGTAAGGGATCAGAGCTAATATTATATAAATATCAAAGTTTGAAGTTTATCAAAGTTTGAACTTTAGAAACCTCACTTTCAGCCGTATGTACTGAAATAACTATTTTTTCAAAACTCTAGGAACATAGACAAATAATTGATCTTCCAACAGTTTTTTATTTGATCAATCTACCTAACTTGGTGAACTTCGACGACCGAATTCTTATCTCAAATGTTGAAAGGGGATTTCGAGGGGCGGGCAAGGCCACGGGTATATACTAGTGAATTTATAATTTGAAAATAAGATAAATTAAAATAAAGAAAATAAAATAAAACAAAATACAATAAAATAATATAAAGAAAAATAAAATAAATTAAAACAAAATACATAGTTAAAATAAAAAAATAAATGTATAATATGAAAATAAAATAAGGTTAAATAAAATAAAATAGACTAAAATAAAATAAAACAAATTAAATCATATGTAGAACACATACCTACACTCAAATATTAGTCTTCCAAAAAAATCTAATATTCTTACTTTAAAGCTAGGCAGTCCTAATCGTTGAACAGAATTCTGAGTTTTGATCAATTACTCGCAGCATCGACACTGAACAAATTTATTTTAAACGTTGCGAACTATCATAAAAAGTGCATTTCATCCTCTTACTCGTTCGGTGAAGGTCGCCCCTTTGTCGGCTCTCCGACTACTTAGTTCTCAACTTGAGATCTAACGTATGTAACTCAAACCTAAATGTTTGTTGGGTAAGACCTGTAATTTTTACACACCGAAAGAAAAGTCGCTTGTAAAACTAACATTTCTGCTTTATCAATTTTGCATTTCAGCAAAAAATGTCGTATTAATATTGAAAATTCTCAAATAAACAGGGTTCACGTTAAATTGATACGAAAGTTGCTGAATCAACATTAGCATGTATGACATTGTCATATCAATTTCTCACGTTAATAATACATTACTTCGAAAAGTTTTATTTAACATTAAAAATTATGTAAACGACCGGTTTCACGTCAAATTGATAAAAAATTTGTTGAGCCAACGTAGTACGTCATATCACTTTCATATCAATTTCTCATGTTAATACACATTTCGACAACATATTGATATAAAAAAACTGCCAATCTCACATTTGTATAACATTCTCATGTTAAAACGGCATAAACCACGCTGCAGTTGACATTTATCACGTTCATAACACATTTCGAAAACCTGCTTCACGTAAAAATCCTATGAAAATTGTAATACTAACATTTGCATAACTATCTCATGTTAAAATTACGTGAATTGACATGTTTCATGTTTATAACAAATATTGACAACATGTTTCACGTAGCACGTTAGCATTTGTGTATCTGTTTCATTCTAAAATGAAATAAATCGCGCTGCAGTTGACAATCAAGTGCGGGCGTTGTAAAATAATTTATTAACAAAAATAGTTAGCAGAAAACCAACTGTGAAAATTGAACGTGAAGTGAAAATGGGTGATGAATGTTTTTTATTTGTGGAAAGCGTTTCGCCGGGAATGAAGGCCAGCATATGGTTTATGAAGCATCATCTGTGGGAATTGGTGCTAATGGAGAAAATTCATCTGTGCTACATTTACGAAAGAGCAACTGTAATAAATAAGAACTTTTAGTTCCTGTGTAATGCAGAATAAAAATACAGTTTGTCAAGAAACTTCTTTTATGTGCTTCTAAAAATGTTAAGTTTGTCACCTTATCAAAAGTATTACATTTATTACATTAAATATGTACCTATTTCAAAAATAAGTTAATAAATTGATCAAAAATATTATCACTTCGATGTGATTATCATTAATTTTATTTGTAGCTTCAACGTTATTCTCACGTAAGTATCAGTATTACATACTCTCACGTAAATATACATCATGGTCATGTCAATTTTACGTTTTTCCTGTACGTTTTTACGTTTTACGTTTTAGGTTTTAAAATTGCCACATTACCACTTTGGAACTGTGAGCTAGAGGTGGGCGCGTGCATGATTTTTGCAACACGACACGTTCACGAAACCGATTTTCGAAAAAAAGCACTAACACGCACGGGGAAAAATTACTAAAACACGACACGAACTAAACACGCACGATGTAGTAGATGTACTTTGTACATGGTAAGTACTTTAGCGTATCACCAAAAAAAGTCGGCCGTACCTCCCCTCATATGAAGTGTTTTTGAAAAACATGTAAAAAAAAAGTTGTATTTTTTTTTCTGGCAACCCTAGAAGGCCCCCAATTGCATTTTTCTTCATATCTTCGGCATTTTTTGTCGGAAAGTGTGGTACCAGAACGAAACGCATGAGCTCAATGAACTTTCTTGAGAAAAACCTCCTCTTTGAAACGAAAAAATTGATGTGTCAAACTTTAAAATGGGCGACATCTAGGGTTGCCACAAAAAAAAAATTTAAATGTTTTTCAAAAACACTTCGTATGAGGGGAGATACGGCCGACTCTTTTTACCTGTAAGCCTGAGACGGTCTAATGTACTTATACATCTAAAGCTTATAAGGTATGTATCGACGACTGGGTGGCACGTCGCCCTATTTCAAAACATTTTTCAAAAACTCCCTATATCAAAATTTGTTTAATTAAATCTCTTTTGTAATTTTTTCAGCAACGCTCTTTCTAAGAATTTGATTCAAAAACAACCTATCTGGGATATTTTTGAAAAATATTTGAAACGGAGACGTCGATATATCGCCGGTTCCAAAGTAAACAGAAGTATTTCAAAATTTAAATTGTTTTTGAAACGGCATTCAAAATTTCATTTTTACAATGGAGTTCTATGAAAAAATAAAAGTTTGAAATGCTGTTTTCCCAAAAATTTTAAAAAGTAAATACATCTGTTTACCGGCGATATGTTTACACATATTTTTTTATGTACTTATGTGCATAGATACATATAATGGTAAAATAAGAAAAAAATTAAAAAGAACAACTGTAAGTTTGCACTCAATCAAGTGCTCTTAGTACATGCAATACCCATATCTACTTTACAATTAAACTAAAGTTTGGGGCATATCTAGTATATCAGTACAAGAGTGAACTTTTCTTTTGACAACACACATGAAGATGAATTAAGAAAATTATAAAAATACAATTTACAAAAAATTGATTATGTTTTTGTGCGTGTCCACCTCTACAAAAACAAAAAATTTGAAACCTGGTAAATTGTCAAAATATTGTCTGCTGGAAATTTTTTTTATTTGGCCCAATCTAATATACATATACATATAAGGATAGGATAAAAAATAATGATAAGGATAACGTTAGTTATAGGGATAGGAGAACAGGGAAGTAAATTTTTGGCAGGACGTCTGCCGGGTCAGCTTATTCCTTGTAAAAGAAAAACTAAATTTGTGGGTTTTAACATTACCGATACCCTCGTGAAGGGTGGACACCTTGCCGCGGTACGAGGGCTTAAGTCGATAGCCACAGGGCTACGCTGCCCTTGTGATCATAGCGCCGCCGGTACTACATCACGAGAGAAGCCAAGCCTCTCTGGCGCGACGACTAAGATCTTCCCCCTCCCAATCCAGGGTGTTATGCGACCACGTGCCCATTGGACGTTTGCAGCCGGCAGGCAAATCGTGGCTGTAATCGAACGGAGCCTCTCTGATACCGGGCCGCCTCGGAGAGTAACTATCCCCTTACTCTTCCTTTGACCCTAAACTGGCCTTGCCCGGCAAGGGGTCGTACGAACAAGATGAAAAACAGTAACAAAAACCCTAAAACTAAAGATACAACAATGTATACTGCACAGCAGAGGAGGAAAATGCTGGAGCAAGCGAGAACGCAACGTCGGAGGACAAACTCCATTTCTTTATCAGCCGAGAGATCGACAGCGATGGCAACTACGAGTCGATTAGACCCCCTGCGGGTTAGGGGTTTAGAATATGCCCGAGGTAGGCATACCGGTCGTAAGAGGCTGATCTACGGATATGATGCCTCTCACCTCTCATTACCCATCTTCTCCTTCCTCACGGATGTAGGGATGACATGACCTAGAAGGTCCCACTGGGCATACCAAATCGCTACCACGACAGTCGGGCAGTACCGCAAGGGAGTACCGCAGCGTACCGGGGTCATATCCGGCCAAGGACTGTCAACTTCGGCACCACTCCCCAAAACCTTCGGGGAGTGTTTTGCTGTTAACAACAACAACAACAACAACAACGATTCGATTAGCTCTGGATAATAAGGGGGCAATCCCCAAAGAGAGTACCGGTACAAACACGGTGAAGCCAACAACGGCTGATGCTAAAGCCCTAGTAAGTGCCGGTACCGAAACCAAGTCTTTAACGTCTGTGGCAGTGTTCTCACGACCTGGCCCCAGAGATCCAAATAAGGGAACGACCGCGATGGCAACTACGGGTCGAAATTTACCCCAAAAGACATCTCCCAGTCGCTCTGAGTACTTGGACAAAAGAGCGGCCGCAAGGATCCTGAAGAAATACGAGGGTATTTCACAAGAGACGCTTTCGCCGAATGCTAGAAAGACGGTGGAGATGGCTGTAGCGATCTTACCGAACTTCCAAAGCGATTACGCGCCAAAGAAGGTTAATGGATCCTCATAGGCGTCATTGACCGAGGTAATGAAAACTGGACCATCCCTAGGGACCAGTGGCGGTACGTCCGGAACGCTATCGGTAATGCCCTTCTCAACATTATGGATGAGTCTCCGGGTGCCGAGGTGCCAGAAGGGAGGTCTCTAAGGACAGAGAGGGGACCAGAGAGGTGTCCCCACGCGGTCATAGCGCCCACAGAAGAGATCGCTCTACAGCCAGAGAGCACACCAGAGAGGTGTCCCCACGCAACAATAACGCCCACAGAAGGGAACGGTCTACGGCCAGAGAGGTGTCCCCGCGCAACCATAGCGCCCACAGAAGGGCTCGATCCACAGCCAGGGAGGTATCCCCACGCAACCATGGCTCCACACAAGGGCACAGGCCAGGGGACGTAGAACGACGCCGAAATGAGCTCACTAGAGGCGACTCGCGCACACGGCAAGCAGGTCAAAATAGGGCACGAACCCCGGAGAAATATAAGAGGCCCGCTAGAAGGTCAAACAGAGGCCGACCTCCCAAGCTACCACCGCCAGGAATACCAGGAGCCCTAGATGACCGACGAAGAATAGGGCTCAGTGGCTCCGGAGTGAAGTGGTACCTCCGGAATCTGGAGAAGGGGATGTCAGCGAAGGCAGCCCGCGCAAGGGCCTTTGATCAAATGCGCGCCTCCGACAGTCAGGATCCCGCACCAAGTGACAGGAGCAGATCCGGTGAAAGACAGCAAACACGGCAACCATCACCCGCGCGAACAAGCGGGCCGTCATCTGGCAGGAAAGACCACAGCCACAACAACAACAACCACAAATCGCCGGCGCAAGCTGAGAAGCGACGACGCGGGCAATTCACGCCGGAGGAGACCCACACCTCGAAGAGGCAAAGGCCGCACCATCCTGCGAACACGACGCCCGTAACACACGGAAGGCAGCCCAACAAAGAAGAAGAGCGGTCGCGGGTGACCCCTAGGTAGCAGTGCTACTCGGATGCCCTCCGCGGTATCCGAATAGCTGTGTTGCCTGAGAATTACCCTGCGGACGCCCTCAGTCAAGACGACCTGACACGCCTACAGGACGTCATTATGGACGAAGTGTTCAAAGGATGGACGCACGCCTTAGCCTTCTGTGGGGTTTACTTCCGTGCACGACTTCTCCTTGTGGACTGCAAGGACGAGAGAACAGCAGCTTGGCTTATGCAAGCTGCTCCGAAGCTAGAAGGTTGGAACGGGCCAACCCTAAGCACGCGACGAGGGGATGATATACCACCGACGCACAATGTGTCGATATACTTCCCGAGAAGCGCAGACCGCTCGTACGAGTATGTTAGCTACATGCTTGGCGTCCAGAACGAGGGCCTGAACACAAGGCGATGGCGCCCCATAAACCAATACGTTGAGGATGCGGGACTCCGTCTAAACGTGGGCATAGATGAAGAATCCCACAACCTCATAAGGCAGGAGGGCTTCAGGCTCAACTACCGCTATGGAACTGTCCAGATCAGGCCATGGCGGCGGCAAGCAGCTGGGGCTGCAGATGCCGTTCGCGAAAACATGCCGGTGGACGAGCAGATGGATGCAGAAGATAACGTTGGGGACAGCAGCTCCTCTGACAGTAACGCCTCAGGCGGCAGCAACAACACCGTTAAATCGGTTGCAAATCCGCCCACATTGGGTAGTAGCGATGAGCGGCTAGAAGACAGGAGAGATGAGCGCAGGCAGAGTCAGGTTCCAACCACCCAGGAACTTTTAAATGATATTGACCTGCGAAGACTCAACCTAGCTGAGAAGAGTAGCGAGAGCGACTATCGGCTGTCAGATATCGACGAGCCGATGAGCAAGGCAGCACTCTAATGACCTCCAAAATCAAAGTCGCCCAGATCAACCTCCATCATGCAGTAGCTGCTTCGGCTGTTATTGCTAGGGGGTTTGCCTCGGAGGATCTGGGCATAGCGCTCGTTCAAGAGCCATGGGTGTTTAAAGGTCAAGTGAGGGGACTGAAAGAGAAAAACAATAAGGTAATTTGGGATCTCTCTCAACAGAGACCAAGAGCGTGTGTAGTGTTAAAAGACAATATTAAATACTTTTGCATTACAGAGTTTTTGAATCAAGATCTCGTGGCAGTACAGGTAACAGTGGACGTGGACGGGGTACCCACCAACATTGTGCTCGCTGCAGCCTACTTCCCGGGGGAAAGCACTACGGTCCCTCCAGACAGCGTACACCAACTAGTTGCCTATTGCAGAAGGAAAAAGCTACCACTAATTATAGGATGTGACGCAAACTCCCACAATGAAGAGTGGGGCAGCACTGATACAAACGCAAGAGGTGAGTGTCTACTAGAATACATAATCAGCAATGACATATGCATATTCATTGTTTGTTATGGCTTCATATGTACCACCTTCGAGTGCATTTGAGTTATACAAGGCGCATGCAGATAATATTGTTTCGTTAGCTTTAAGTGATTTAAGTGATAACCATCTTTGTGTACTTGGTGATTTTAACCTTTGCAATGTCAATTGGTCTCCCAGCTTATCTAATAATGGTCTTACACCTTCTAATATTTCGGCAAATCATGAATTGTACCTTATTGATAATTTATTGAGCTTAAATTTATTTCAAATCAACAATATTGTTAATTCTCTAAAAAGACTTTTAGATCTGGTATTTATGAGTGACAACATTAATTGTGAGGTGATGGAGTGTCTGAATCCTATTACGCCTAGTGACAGGCATCATTTGCCTCTGATTATTACAGTTAATTTTTATAGTTTTGCTTCGGAGAATTTTGATAGTAGTGTTTCTTTTAATTTCAATTCATTTGATTTCTCACTCTTTAATGACTGTTTATCTCAAATTAACTGGGAGGAGCTTTTTGAGGGGCTTGATACCGCCAATAGCTTCCGCATTTTCAAAACTATATTGTACAATCACTGCCTGGATTGGATTCCGGTTCGAAGAAAAAGGCCCTACAAATTACCGTGGTACTCAAGGGACCTAAAGAAACTGAAGAACCTTAGAAACAAATATTTCAAAAAATTCAAAAACACAAAGAATCATTTGTTCTTTATTAAATACAAGTTCTATCTTAGAAGCTTTAATAATTTGGATAAGTTTTTATATACCAATTACATTCGTAACATTGAGTCAAACATTAAATCGAACCCGAAATCATTCTGGAACTATATTAAGTCAAAAAAGTGCTGTGCGAGTGTACCAACAGGAGTCTTTCTTGACAGTAATTCAGCGAATTCCCCGACTGAAACAGCCAATTTGTTTGCGGAGTTTTTCAAATCAAATTTCGACCCAGAAGACAATAGTAGTCAAATTTTTGATATCCCGAAGAGTCAGGACTGTGCTATTAACTTTGGAACGCTATGTCTTTCTTCTGAGGATATTAGTAAGGCTATCCTTAAGCTAAAATCCTCCTCTCGGTCTGATGTTGATGGTTTGTGTCCAGTTGTGCTAAAGTGTTGTCCGGGTCTAATATATCCGTTAAGACTGATTTTTAATAAATCCTTGTCTTCTGGGACGTTCATCAGTGATTGGAAAGTTACTTCAATTACCCCTGTCTTTAAAAAAGGCAACAAGAATGATGTTCGCAACTACAGGCCCATTTCCAAGCTGTCTATTATTTCCAAGATTTTTGAGCATGCCGTCAATGCAAAGCTGAGTTTTGCTGTTAAATCTCTTATTTCTCCCTATCAACATGGATTTGTCGCTGGCAGATCAACCGTGTCTAATCTTGCGGTCTTTAGTGAATACTGTGTTGAGTCATTTACTGCAGGTTTTCAAGTGGATTGCATCTACACAGACTTCTCTAAAGCTTTTGATAGGGTCTCCCATAGGGTTTTATTAGGGAAACTTGCTTTTCTTGGTTTTCATTCCTCATTTCTGCGATGGATTGCCTCTTATTTATTTAACAGGCAATGTGTTGTTAATATTGACAGTGTATCCTCCAGGCCCTTTGTTGCCACCTCTGGAGTTCCCCAAGGTAGTATACTAGGACCGTTATTTTTTATTCTTTTTATCAATGACATTGGTGACTGCTTCTCGTTCGCCAAGTGTTTGCTTTACGCTGATGACTTAAAGTTATTTTCTGCAATTAAGGGGCCTGATGATGCCTTAAGATTGCAAAATGACCTTGACAAACTCTATCGCTGGTGTGAGCAATTTCATCTTTCTTTGAACCCGGCTAAATGTTTCCACATGACTTATGCGAAAGCAACCAATACAATACACACGACTTACAAAATTTCAAACTGTGAGCTTCAGTGTGTTAGTGAGATAAAAGATCTTGGTATTATCTTTGATAGTAAGTTTTCTTTTACCAATCACGTAAACTTTGTTACTGCTAAATCATACTCTATGCTTGGTTTTGTTAGGCGTAATACTTTAAAATTCTCAGATCCGTATACGATAAAACTATTATTCACGTCTTTTGTTAGGTCACATTTGGAATATGGGGTTTTTATTTGGAGGCCAAGCCAGCAAACAGCGATAAATAGAATTGAGCGTATACAGAAGATCTTTCTTAAATATGCTCTCCGACCTCTTAATCTCTCTGAACCAATGCCTTCCTACTCTGCTCGTCTCTTGCTATTAAACCTTAAGTCGTTGCTGGATCGTAGATCTATTATCTGCCTAAGCTTCGCTTATAACATTATTAATGGGTTTGTTGACTGTCCGTTCTTGCTGGAACGGTTTCGATTTAATGTTCCTCAACGTTCTCTCCGGAATTTGTATCCTTTTTATGGAGATAATCCTAAAACTAACTATGCCTGTAATGCCCCTATTGCTCGTGTTATACGTGAGTTTAACACACTGAGCATTAGAGTTCCTCTGGACTTTTCACTACCTAGGTCTGAATTTTTAATTATTTTAAACTCTGCTTTCTAAGTTCTCCGAACTTTGAAAATATTTGTATTGTATCATACTTTATTTAAGTACTATTTTACACACTTTATTTAAGTACTATTTTATATCTTCTAGTCTGTAAGGATTTATTCCATTGACTTAACAAATAAATGAAATGAAATGAAACAAACCGACGTTTGTAACCAGAGCCAGGCAAGAGGTCCTGGACATCACTCTCGGCAACAACCTAACGGAGAATTTGGTATCGGAATGAGGGTTTCATCGGAACCATCCCTCTCAGACCACAGAATCATCCGATTTGAGCTAGGAGTGGTGCCAATGGATACGGCCCCAAAAAGGGGCATATATAATAATATAATCGAGGCCAACATAGGAAACCTCAGCACAGGTAATAGAAGTACAAGTTGTATAGAACTAGAGCATAGGGTAGAAACGATGAACAACATAATCATCGATGCGTTCCATTCAAGCTGCAGAACCATACAGGCCAGTTGCGTCAAAAAGAGTGCAACCTGGTGGTCCCGTGAGCTCCTAACGCTGAGGAACACCGTCCGCAGACTCTTTAATAAGTCCAAGCGAACGGGCAGCTGGGACGAATACACAGCTCAGCTAACGCTATACAACAAAGAGATAAGAAAAGTCAAAAGGGCCAGTTTTAGGAACTTCTGTGATGAAATTTCCTCAACGCCTGCAGCGGCTAGGCTGCACAAAGCGCTAGCCAAAGAGCAGAGAGAGGTTAACCTAGCAATTAGGCTTCCGGATGGAACCTACACAAGTTCAGAGGAAGAGAGAGCACAAGCGCTGCTCACAGCACACTTTCCGGATACAACCCAGGTAACACTGGAACTCCCCCCTGGTGCAGCAAGACCTAGCCAGTCCGACTGGGTCATTGTAAATAAACTCTTCTCGGAGAGAGCTGTCAGATTGACTCTTTTGACAACTACAAGTCACCAGGGGTGGATGGCATATATCCGGCGCTGCTAAAGCAAGAAAATCCTCTTATCACGCACATAGCCATGATTATGAGAGACAGCCTGGCGCTATCATACATACCCACTATGTGGAGAAGAACAAAAGTGGTATTTATACCCAAAATAGGAAAAAAGGATTACTCACTAGCAAAATCCTTCAGACCAATAAGTCTAACCTCCTTTGTACTAAAAGCAATGGAAAAGATAATAGACCATGATATCAGAGCGAACATACTGAGCACCAGGCCTCTTCATCACAGCCAACATGCATATAGAGCGGGCAGATCCACGGACACGGCCCTCTATCAGCTGTCGACTGAGATTCAGAGTGCGTTCGCCTGCGAGGAAACAGTGCTATGCGCCTTTCTTGACATTAAAGGCGCTTTCGACAACACGTCTCATGACAGCGTCAATCGAGCACTGCAGAACAGAGGAGTACAAGCGCCCACTCAAAGATGGATAGACGCTTTACTCCGCACAAGAACCGCTGAAGCATGGACAGGCAACAGCATAGTACAAGTCAACACCACCAAGGGGTGCCCCCAAGGCGGGGTTCTGTCACCACTTCTGTGGAGTTTAGTAGTAGACGAGCTCCTGCAAATCCTCTCTGACAACGGAATCCGATGCCAAGGGTATGCGGATGACATTGTCGTTATTGCACGGGGCAAGTTCGAGAACACCCTTTGTGATATCATACAAAGAGCATTAAACCTGACAAAGAGTTGGTGTGCAAGTGTTGGGCTTAATATAAACCCAACACAAACCGCCATAATACCCTTTACCAGGAGGAGAACCCTACCAGGATTAACCACGATAACCTTGCATGACGTGTCTCTAGAATATGCAGCCGAAGTAAAATACTTGGGGGTCACCTTCGACAGCAAACTTCTATGGAAGCAACACTTCACGATCATGTCAAGCAAGGCTACAAGATCCATCATGGTGTGCAAACGTATTGCGGGCAAAACATGGGGGTGCAGCCCGCACATCCTGAGATGGATGTACACCATGATAGTTAAACCAATTATAACCTATTTCTCGATAGCGTGGGTTTCGAGAACAGCACACGCGACAGTGAGACAATCACTATCCAATATCCAGCGTCTGGCATGCGTCTGCATCACAGGGGCAATGCGTACGTGTCCCACAGCGGCACTGGCGGCTATTCTTGATCTACCCCCGTTGTACGTGGCTAGAGAGCAGTCGGCCAAAAGAACTCTTCTAAACATCGCCAAAGAAGGGTCAGGCAAGGGTAAAGTTATGACATCCCACAACATGGTAAAAATGAGGGAAACGATCCCAATATCTCAGTTACCAAGGGATGACATACTAAAGCAGATCATCTTTGAAAAAAGATTTAGAGTATAATTTGGAGACAAGGCAACCTGGGCACAGTCCAGAACAGACACAATACCTCGTTCACATACAATCGTGTGGTACACAGATGGATCAAAAACCCCAGAGGGAATTGGAGCCGGTATCTTCGGCCCCAGAGCGGAGATCTCAATGCCTCTGGGAGAATATGCGAGCATCTTTCAAGCGGAAGCATACGCCATATACCACTGCGCAGGACTAAACCTGCAGCGTGGTTACAGGAATGAGCGTATCGCCATACTAAGCGACAGTCAGGCCGCACTCAAAGCGATTTCGTCATGCGAGATAAAATCAGCGCTTATTCGGGAGTGTGTAGAAAGGTTGAACCAACTAGGAAGATATAACAGCGTGTTGCTAGCATGGGTTCTAGGCCACACAGGTGTCGAGGAAAGGAGCAGGCGGATAGCCTAGCGAGACAAGCAGCAAGCGTAAGGCCAATTGGGCCTGAACCGATACTGCCAGTAGGACCTCAGAAGATTAGGGAATACCTGAGGGAAGAGGAGGGAAGAAAAAGGGCGGAGTATTGGCGCGATGTGCCAGGTCTGCGGCTATCGAAAATGTTCCTAGGGGGATATAGTATCTCTCGGTACAAAGCAGTTATAGGCCTCCCTAAAAATAATCTAAGAATGTTAACTGGTTTTCTTACAGGTCATTGCAGACTCAACAGCCATATGCACAAACTGGGCATACGAGCATACGACACATGCCGTTATTGTCACTCAACCGCAGAGACTGCAGAGCATATCCTTCTGGCATGCGACGCAATTGCCAGGAAAAGAGCAAGGTTCCTGGGATCAGCATGGCCAGAGCAGAACCAAATACAAACCCTCAAGCCAAATGAAATCATAGGCTTCCTAAAGGAGGTCGGCCTGGATGAGGTGTTGTAAATATAGAGCTGTTTTTTCGAGAATTTGTCATGATGCGCGTGCCGCGATCGTACCACTCCTGGTGCGGTTGCGGCTTGCGCATCATGACTTACTTCTCGAGAGACACAATAAGATGAGGGCACAATAGACCTTCGGTCGCAGTGCTATCCTCAATTGAAAATCTATCTATCTATCCGGGTGCCACTCCGATGGGTTCTGATGCGGGATGGCACCAGGGCCGAATCAAGGTTTTCGCTTGCGAGGATGCAAAAACTGTTGCACTGTACAAGGCAGCAGCTGCAAGACTGGAAGGACATCCCGGCTCGGCCAAGGGCAAGAGCGCGGATTCCTGCTATCCCTGCTGAACCTGAGAGAATTCTCAGGATGCTGAGGCGGGGAAGGCGTCACGGGGTGTAAAAGTAGGTCGCCTCCCAGTTGGTGCACCCTGGGTAACGCTAAATGACCTACATAGCCTACACGGCTAGTTTCTTGTATTGCCGGTTCTACGAGAACGGTACCAGTACTTGTGCTGTACCCATCGTGCCGAAACGACCCGGACCGTTTTCTTATATCGACCCGGCCAAGAGCAATACACTCGGGGTGACCCTGTCTGACATTTAGGCAGGGCTACACCTCGCTACAACAACAACAACAACAACCGGTCTCTCCCGACGCAGGACTGGGGTGTCAATCTGGTCGAGGATGCGGTAGGGTCTGATAGGCGGTGGTCTTCACCTTGAATAAGGAGGCACTCGAGCCCCTTAAACGGTGCAATGGACGAGTGCACTACGGCATGGGTCAGATCGTGATCCACGTATACCGCGGCGATGCACAGCGCGCTGCTATTTCGGCTGCACCGGAGGACTCGGACATCGCAGTGCCGGAAGGGGAGTCGGAGATGTCCGACTCGGAAAGTATGGTATCTGCAACGTCAAATGGCGAAGGAGCAGTGAACAGCTCGGAGATGGGAGACAGCCTGCTGGATGGGGAAGACCTCAACGTCACAGTGATAGCAGCTAGTCCTGAGCGCACCAATGTTGGCACTGCCACAGTTAGTAGGATCTCTGCCACGCCAAACCGTGGTCTGAACAAATCGTCGTTGAAAGATAAGCCTCCAGACGAGGTGGTACTCGACGATACGGTGGCAGGGAAGTCTGAGCGCTCTCATGTTGCTGGTGATTCAGATAAACCTGCACAAATCTAAAGCAGCCTCGGCTGCTTTAATCAGTCGTCTCTCTAAAGGCGACGTAGATGTGGTCCGCATCCAAGAACCCTGGGTCAACAGCTCAAGGATTTGCGGTTTGGGGACTAAGGGTTTTAAGCTTATTCGAGCCAGCGAGGGGAGCAGGGTTAGAGCCTGTATTTTGGTTAAGTCTGAGCTGAATGCCTTTCTCTTGCCCAACTATACCAATGGTGACGTTGCAGCTGCCAGTTTAACAGTCGACAGTACCAGTCTGACGATGGCGTCGGTCTATATGCCCTACGACGCCGAAGAACCTCCGTCACAGAGGGAGGTAAAAGACCTGGTGACAAATTCTTCCATGGCTCATCTTATTATCAGAACTGAAACCAATCACGTCCAGTGGGGAAGCTCCGATATCAATGCTAGAGGAGAGTCGTTGTTTGACTATTTGTTAACAACTAACCTGGTAGTTTGCAACGTGGGTAACGAACCTACGTTTATTACTAAAACCCGCAGGGAGGTCATAGATCTCACTATTTGCAGCGAAGGCGCCTATGAGTGGGTCAGAAAATGGCGCGTTCTCGATGAGCACTCATTCTCCGACCACCGGTACGTAGAATTAGTTCTAGACTTTTCTGTTGAGCAGCCGGTTATGAAACGCAACCCACGTAACACTAACTGGCAGCTACACAATGAAATACTATCTAGGGACTTACCAGCACTGCCCCCACAAGTTCCCTCATCAGTAGGGGAGTTGGAGGATCTGGTAAAGACCTTTACAACGGCGCTCTCGAATGCCCTAGAGCAGGCTTGCCCAGTGCCAAAACCACGCGGTAAACATAGGCCGCATTGGTGGTCCTACAACCTGGACTCGCTCCGAAAATCATGTAGGACACAATTTAATAAGGCCAAGAGCCTTGGCACGGAGACTCAATGGCTCGAATATAAAGTTAAACTCAGGGCCTACAAAAAAGCTCTGAGGCAGGCGAAGAGAGTATCGTGGAGATATTTCTGCACTGGGGTCGAAAATGTCGACGATACAGCGAGACTTACACGAATGCTCTCAAAAACTCAAACAGCCACAAGCTATTCTCGCAAACCTGACGGATCCTGGACCAGTACGGAGAGGGAAACCCTAGAGCTGCTCTTGAATACGCACTTCCCAGGGAACCTGAATGAGGAACCCGTAGCACCTACAACAAACCTGGCTGTATACATACCCATCATGGAGGAAAAGGTTAGGTGGGCGGTTAAAAGCTTCGAACCGTTCAAGGCTGCCGGACCAGACGGGATTATTCCCGCACAACTCATAAACACGCTGGAGACATCAGCCAAATGGCTGGTATTTCTCTATACAGCCTGCCTTTCTCTTAGCTACATTCCGTGCTCCTGGAGAAGTGCCATGGTAGTGTTTATTCCTAAGGCGGGGAAGGCGTCTCATTACGAGCCCAAGGACTACAGGCCGATCATTCTCTCATCCTTTGTGCTCAAAACCTTCGAGAGGATAATAAATGACTATCTCTCCTCTACTATTGATAGCAACCTGATCTGTAGCTATCAGCATGCATACACCAAAGGTAAATCTACAGAAACTGCGCTTCACAGCCTAGTTTCTGTTATTGAAAACTCGCTGTATGAGAAGGAGTACTGTCTTGCGGCCTTTTTAGATATTGAAGGAGCTTTCAACAACATAAGCCCTGATGTTATAAACACCGCTTTAACAAGTCTGGGCATAAGCAGGTCTCTTATTGGACTTATTGATCAACTACTAAAGGGTAGACGAATAGTTTCATGTTGTTGTTGTTAACAATGCATTGCCCTGTCTAGAGTGTATGATCATTCCGAAGATCTTCATCAAGCTCTTCTAAGGGGAGTCCAAGGAAACGTGCAGTTTCAACAGGGTTTGTCCAGAGGGACAGAGGGGTTAGAAGAGTAGGTTCAAATGAACAATTGAAGAGATGTAGAGTATCATGGGGGGTCCTACCACATGCAGGGCATGTGTTTGAGATTGTGTCATTAAGTCTGGACAAGTAGGAGTTTAACCTTACACTATATCCAGACCTAAGCTGTGCCAGGGTAACTCTAGTCTCCCTTGGTAAGGTGCGTTCTTCTTCAGCAATATCCGGTGGAGGACTGTTCAGAACGGGGTTCACAGGTAGAGATCCGACAAAAGTATCTACCGACTCGGTGTGGATGTCGGTTAGAGCCCGCTTATGATTCTGCAGATCAAACGGCAAGGTAATATGATGCCGGATCTCATCATAATGTTTACGGAGATGTTTCCTTATGTCTCTCGGGGGCGGATCTATGTCCAAAAGATGACGGTTTGGATGTGCTGGCTTGTGGCAGTTCAGAAGGAATTGCTTGCTCAGCATTTCCGCATGCTCTTTTACATTGAGCAGTTTTGCCTCCTGATGGAGGTGAGACTCGGAAGACATGAGGAGACATCCCGTAGCAGTTCTGATGGCAGTATTTTGGCAGACTTGTAACTTCGTCCAGTTGGAGTTATGTACATTAGGCGACCATATGGGTGCGGCATAGTCAAAGACTGGTCGGCCAATGGCCTTATATGTAGTCAACAACGTTTCTTTGTCTTTTCCCCAAGTACTGCCGGCAAGTGACTTGAGGATCTTGTTGCGACCACGTACCTTTGAGACCATTGCAGACACATGACCAGCAAATGAGAAAGTATTATCCAATGTCATCCCTAATAACTTTGGGTGGCTGACAGTTGGTAGCTTAGTGCCGTCAACGAAAATGTCTAATTCATTTCTCACCTGTTGCGTCCACGTCGTAAAAAGCGTCGCCGTTGATTTAGTCGGAGATATCGTCAGATCTCGCTCTGTGAAAAACCTGGAAAGGTCGCAGAGGTAACCGTTGATTTTATTACAGAGTTCATCAGTATAGGGGCCCTTCCCCGTCGCCATTATTGTACAGTCGTCAGCATAAGAAACGACGGAGACACCCTCTGGTGGTGGGGGCATCTTCGATAGATAGAAATTAAACAGTGTCGGGGATAGGACACCACCCTGTGGCACCCCCTGTCTAATTCGTCTTGGTTTTGATGTTGCGTTTCTAAAGTTGACCGACGCCTGCCGCCCATTCAAGTAATTAGCGGTCCATCTCTTTAACCCATCAGGTATTTGTGTTTCTAATAGATCTTGTATGAGAGTGGCATGGTTGACTGTGTCAAAAGCTTTCGACAAGTCAAGTGCCACTAACACAGTCCTGTGATTTGGTTGGTTTTGATTTAGACCGCTATTTATTTGCGTTGTAATGGCATTGAGTGCGGTGGTGGTGCTGTGCAGCTTACGGAAGCCATGTTGATGATTAGCCAGGTGCAGATTTGCGGTGTAATACGGGAGCAAAATGGACTCTAGCGTCTTCACTACCGGCGACAAAAGTGATATAGGGCGATATGAATCGCCTATGTTTGCCGGCTTTCTAGGTTTTAATAATGGAACCACTCTCGCCTTTTTCCATATTTCAGGAATGACGAAAGTGTTCAGTGAAAGATTGAATAGAGCCGCTAAGTATTTGTGTCCCTCCTGGCCTAGATGTTTCAGCATCTTCATGGCAATGCCGTCGGGGCCGATGGATTTTGAGGGCTTAGCCTGTCTGATGGCTTCCTTGACCTCTGAGGCAGTGATGACAATGGGCGTGTTTTGGTTTTTGTATTTACGCGCCTGTCGCATGGTTCTACGTTTAGCTCTATCGGGTGGGGAATGTAGTACAAATTGTCTACAGAAGGAGTTCGCACATCCCCTAGGGTCCTTCTTCACCCTGTCACCGAAAGTAATATCTACTTTATCCTTGTGTTGTGTTGGATTAGATAGAGCTTTGACCGTAGTCCATAATTTGCCAACACCGTCAGAGAGGTTGCATTGCTCTAGGTGTTGTTTCCATTTGGCCAGTTTGTGTTTATCGACCAACCTACGAATTTCCGCGTTGAGATCCCTTATACGGGGGTCTGCGGGATTGAGACTTCGCACTTCATCTCTTTCTCTAGCCATGGCCGCTGCCTCCGCGGGGAAATTTGGTCTTATTCGAGATATTCGACCCGCAGGAATGAAGCGTCTAGAGGCCAAGTCAATGATGTTGCGGAAGTCTCGTTCGCCTTTGCGTACGTCCGTAGGAATGGATAGAGCAGCCAAGGATTCGTCCGTATATGTCTGAAAACTGTCCCAGTCCGCCTTGGTAAAGTTGATGTATGTACCATGCTCAGGTGTTATAAAGTCCGTCGGTCGTTCGATGGTAATGACTATTGGGAGATGGTCAGACGCCAACGTGAGTATGGGTCGCCAATTGGTGTTGTTCAATAGTCCTGCACTTACGATAGAAATATCTGGCGAACTATAGCAGTTACCCGATACTCTCGTAGGGGCGTCTCCGTTCAATGTACAGAAAGCCGTATCATCTATTTGTTCTGCGAGTACATGCCCCCTACTGTCTGCTGGCAAGTTTGAGTGCCACATATCGTGGTGCGCATTGAAGTCGCCCAGGATCACGCGGTTATCTCCTCGTAATAGCAAGCTAATGTCGGGGTGATAACCGGTGGGGCAACTTGAGACAGGGGGTATGTAGATGTTTATGATTTGCAGATCGACATCTCCTGTACGGATGGTAATACCTTGGCTTTCTAAGATATCATCCGTTCCTTCGATGTCGGTATCAAATAGATGATACTGTACAGAGTTGTGCGTTATGAACGCTAGACCACCTCCCAGACCTCCTGTTACTCTATGACGGTCCTTCCGGTGAATGTTATATCCACCATAGGTAATGAGGTCCGACCTTGGACTGAGCTTGGTTTCTTGGATTGCGGCAAGTTTTATGTCATATTGCGTCATCAAGTTGGTTATCTCTGCGATCTTACCAGTTAATCCGTTACAGTTGTGCTGTAAGATTTGGAAGTGCGCCGGTGGGGTCGATGTCGAGTTAACCAAAGGCGTGAGAGACGGATGTGTTCGCCCAGGTGTTGGTAGGCGAAGACCAAGGCTGTGCCTCAGCCTAGTTAGCTGTGGACCTGGTGTAACCGGGTTGGCTGGCGTCGTAGGCTGAGGCGTGTTACAGCATGGTGCAATGAACGCATCCGTCCAAAGATTCCTGTTCGCGAGCCCAGAGCATAGATGCACGTGGCATTGGCCTAAGCAGTTATTGCATTTGACCGATGACGCGAGCGTGTATAATCTTTGCCGACAAACAGTACACGTCGAGACAGGTGCAAGAAGATGTTGATCCTGACTCACGTGTAAACGGGAGGGGGGGTGTAACGAAACAGACAGAGACTGATGCTCGGAGTTGCTCATGTCTAAACTGCTCCGGTGGGAGCAAGAGTGTTGAGCTGCTGCGCGTGATGTTGACGCCATAAGGCACGAGCAACAGTCTGGAATTTGTGTGGCGGGTATAGCAGAAATGCTGCTAGTCGTTAAGACATTATTATTATTAGTATTGCTACTAGAAGGTGGCGGTAGGGGTGCGCTTGAACGGCGCTTACCGCGGGACGCCCGACGGCGCAAACAGCAAGGGGCCACGAAAGTACTAAAGAAAGTACGGGGTCTGTGGATGTTAGGGTTAAGCCCTGAACATCCAGATTTATGGAGCCATCTCTTACACGAGAAGCATTGCACAGAATGCGACCGTTTAACATATATTTTTTTGCAACAGACACTGCATATCCATTCTTTTGGCCCGGGGTTCGGCTCAACGCCCGCCCGTAACAAAAGAATATCTTGCAGCCCTGCTGCAAGGGGGGAGGATGATAGTTTCGGAATGGGACAAAACATACTAAACAGGGTTACATTGAAAGTGACAGTCCTTGGCCGAGGTAAAACCCCGGGTGGTTCCACTGCGCAGAGATCCATGGCGATGTCCTGGGTTTTCTGCTCTGAGAAGTGACTGTACATAGGGAACCTTTGTTTCATCACTGGGCTCGGTTGACTTATCACACTATGTCACAAGGGGAACGCCCCAAAATATGCAAATGGATCTACACTGCAATCATTCGACCAATCATGCTCTATGGAGTTGTGGTATGGTGGCCTGCGCTGAGCAAGGCAACAAACCTTAATCTGCTAGGTAAAGTACACAGATCTTGCATGATCTGTATAAGCGGTGCGTTAAGAACAACGCCCAATGAAGCACTCCAGGCCATTCTTGGCATTTTGCCACTCGATCTGGAAGGGCACCGGGTAGCAGCAGCATCGGCTCTGCGTCTAAGGGAAACGTCCAGCTGGGGCGCAAGCACTATTGGACACGCCTGTATTTTGGGATCCTATAGCTTTCTTCCGCTGAGCACAGATCGTTGTGCGACCACAACAGTCGGAGATAGCGGTTTTAAAATCAACATTCCCAGCAGGGAAGAATGGGAGAGCACGGATCGGAGTCCCGCCACTCATGGCGGCACTTCCATTTATACTGATGGCTCGAAGTTAGACGGCAGAGTTGGAGGAGGGGTTTATTCAAAGGATCTGAACCTGGAGCTCTCCTTCAGACTACCTGATCACTGCAGTGTCTTCCAGGCTGAAGTTTCAGCAGTTGGATAGGCCAACACACTATCGGACAGGTCATTTTTATATTCAGCGACAGCCAGGCGGCCATCAAATCCCTTGGCTCTTATTCGTTCAACTCTGAACTGACGCTCAGCTGTCGTCGATCTCTACAAGAGATGACCCAACAGAATCGCGTGAACCTCACATGGGTCCCGGGGCATAGGGACATTGAGGGAAATTGTAGGGCAGACGAACTTGCGAGGCAGGCCACGACCAAGCAGGTTCTTCGGGATAAAGAGCGCTTAGGTATGCCGTTTGCCACATGCAAGCTTATGCTGAAGGAGTATACACTCCGCCAAGCCAACGAAAGATGGCTGTAATCTCCAGGATGCCGGATATCCAAAGAAACCTGGCCGAAATGGGATCATAAATTATCAAGACAAATGTATGCCCTAAGGAGAAGAGAAATCTCCATATTAATAGGCGTATTAACTGGGCACTGCCTCATTGGTAGGCACGCAGAAAGACTAGGTGTGCCCTACCGACGATGCTGTAGGAGTTGTAAGGATGATGAGGAGGAGGAAACGGTGGAGCACCTCATCTGTTGTTGTTGTTGTAACGAGGTGTAGTCCTGCCCAACGCGTATTTTTCCTTAACCTAAATTGTCATCAATATCTTCTAACGGGAGTCCAAGGAAACTAGCAGTTTCAATAGGGTTGGACCAAAGAGAGATGGGTGTTAGAAGAGTGGGCTCAAATGAGCAAGAAAATAAGTGATTGGTATTGTGGGGGGACGAGCCGCATGCCGGACATACATTCGGCACCTCAGGGTTCAGTCTAGATATGTAGGATTAACCTGCTACAATATCCAGAGCGTAATTGAGCCAGAGTGACCCTTGTCTCTCGAGGAAGATGACGCTCCTCTTCAGAAATGCCAGGTGTTGCGGCATGTAAGACATTGTTTAGCGGACAGAGCGCAGAGTAATGGCCAACAGACGTTGTATGGATATGCCCCAAGGCCTGTTTGTGTTTACGTAAATGCGATCTTATGGTCCTAGGAGGCGGAATGAGTTCAAGCAGTTGTCTACCGGGATGCTGTGGTTTACAGCAATTCAGTAGGTACTGCTTGTTTCTATCTAATCTTGGCTTGCGTCATAATGACGCTTAACCGCCTAGGTGATTTTGGCCGTTTCGTATCAAATCACGCCAGTCATTCCTTTTTAGCGATAACTGACGCCAATTGGAAACCCCAAGGGAGTACAAGTCATCCTCCACCTGTTGTTTCCATCTCAGTCGAGGCCTCCCCCTTCCTCTGCTGCCGAATTCGGGTGTCGATAGTAAAACTTTCTGTGCTGGAGCTTCTTTTTCCATTCGCATAACATGACCCAGCCAGCGGAGCCTTTGGGCTTTAATCCGCTGAACTATGGTCAGGTCTGCGTAAAGCTCGTACAGCTCATCGTTGAATTTCCTTCGCTACTCGCCGTTGGCATCACGGGAAGGACCATAAATCTTCCGGAGAACTTTTCTCTCAAATACTCCAAGGGCCATCTCATCTTCTCTGGATACTGTCCATGATTCCGAGCCGTACATCAGGACTGGTATGATGAGAGACTTATAGAGCGTGATCTTTGTTCTTCGAGAGAGGACTTTACTTCTCAATTGCCTACTCAGTCCAAAGTAGCACTTGTGGCAAGAGTGATTCTCCGTTGGATTTCTAGACTGATATTATTTTCGGTGTTAATGCTGGTTCCCAAATAGACGAAATCTCTCACCGTTTCAAACTTGTAGCCATCAACGGTGACTTGGCTGCCAAGGCGCAGGTGCGCCGATTCTTTCTTTGATGACAGTAGGTACTTCGTATTGTCCTCGTTCGCCGCAAGATCCACTTTTTTCGCTTCTTTATCCAGCCCAGAGAAGGCAGCGCTTACGGCGCGGTTGTTAAGGCCAATGATATCAATACCATCGGCATACGCCAGCAATTGTACGCTCTTGTAGAAGATTGTGACATTGCGGTTTAGCTCTGCCGCTCGAATTATCTTCTCCAGCATCAGGTTGAAGAAATCGCACGAAAGGAAGTCGCCCTGTCGTTTGGTTTCAAATGGCTCAGAGAGGTCCTTCCCGATTCTGACGAAGCTGTTGGTATTGCTCAGCGTCGTTTGGCAAAGCCGTATAAGCTTTGCAGGGAAGTCAAACTCAGACATGGCGGTATACAGGCAACTCCTTTTTGCGCTGTCAAAAGCGGCTTTAAAATCGACAAAGAGGTGGTGTGTATCGATTCTTTTATCATGGGTCTTCTTCAGGATTTGGCGTATCGTGAAAATCTGGTCGATGGTAGACTTACCAGGTCTAAAGCCACACTGATAAGGTCCAATCAGTTTGTCCACGATGGGCTTCAGTCTTTCACACAATACGCTAGAAAGAACCTTATACGCGATATTAAGAAGGCTGATTCCGCGGTAGTTGGTGCGGTTAGCGGGATCGCCTTTCTTGTGGATTGGGCAGAGCACACTTAAATTCCAATCTGGAGGCATGCACTCGTCTGACCATATTCTGCATAAGAGCTGATGCATGCTTTTTACCAGCTCTTCGCCTCCGTGTTTGAACAGCTCGGCGGGTAGTACGTCTTTTCCAGGCGCTTTGTTGTTTTTGAGCCGGGATATAGCTATCCTCACTTCTTCATAGTCAGGTGGTGGGACGACCTTTCCATTGTCAGGGATGCTTATTTAGCATTTCATTATGCTCCCTAACTGGAAGCATTTCCACCTCATTGTGTATATGAGATATAGGTGGCATAAGGACGCACCCCGTAGCGGTTCTGAGCGCGGTGTTTTGACAGGCCTGAAGCTGATTCCAGTGAACGTCTGCAAGCCCCGGCGACCATATCGGCGACGCATAGTTCAGGATCGGCCCACCAATTGCCTTATACGTTACCAATAACGTTTCTTTGTCTTTACCCCAAGTACTGCAGGCTAGTGATTTGAGGATTTTGTTACGGCTCTGTAATTTTGGGACAATTGCAGCTGAATGGGCAGCGAAAGTGTGCATGGTGTCAAAAGTCACTCCTAAGATTTTTGGGTGAGCGACAGTAGGTATTTTATGATCACCTACATAAATTTCTAGTTCCATGTCCACGTCGTGAATAGGGTCGCCGAAGACTTTGTTGGCGACAATGTCAAGCTTCGGGCGGTGAAGAACTCGACTAGAGAGGGGAGATAGCCATTTATTTTAGAGCACAGCTCATCAACAGAAGTACCAGTAGCCAATATCGTGCAATCGTCTGCGTAGGAAACAATCGTAACTTCTTCTGGTGGAGGAGGAAGCTTCGAAATATAGAAGTTAAACAATAACGGGGAAAGGACACCACCCTGTGTTACCCCTTGTTTATCTTCCTGGCTTTTTGTTTCTGAATACAACAGACGACCGACGACCACTGAGATAATTGCCGGTCCAACGCTTGAGACAGGGGGGGAGTGACGAGTCTTCCAAATCGGATACAAGCTGCCCATGATTTACTGTATCAAAAGCTTGACTCAGATCAAGTGCAACTAGAACCGTCCTGTCATTAGGTCTGTTTTGATTTAGACCGTCAGTTATCTGAGTGTTTATGACATTTAGAGCAGATGTTGTGCTCCTGCCTTTCCTGAAGAATGTTGGTGCTCGGCTAACATCAAGTGTGATGTGTAGAGCGGAAGTAGGGCCGCTTCAAGTGTCTTTACTACTGGCGAGAGGAGTGATATCGGACGATATGACTCCCCAACGTTAGCTGGCTTGCCAGGCTTTAGTAGTGGGATCACAGTTGCCTGCTTCCATTTGTCGGGTATGACAGCTGTGATCAAAGACAGGTTGAAGACGGCAGTTAAATATTTGACTCCCGCTGGGCCGATATGCTTGAGATGCACCATGGCTATGCCATCAGGGCCGATGGCTTTGGAATTTTTGGCCTTCCGGATGGCCTCTTGAAACTCTGTTGTGTTTATGCGCGGGTCTGAAGATTCCACGTCTTGTCCTATCTTGCGCAGGGTGTGGGACATACTGTCGACAAAAAGCCTGCGCACATTTCCTGGGGTCATTTAAAGTCTTGTCACCAAAGGTGATGTCGACATTTTTTGGTGGACCCGAAGGATTCGACAAGGACTTGACGGTGGACCATAATTTCCCAACACCGGTAGAGAGGATACAAGACCTAAGGTGCTCCTCCCATTTGGTTTGTTTGTGTACGTTAACCAGCCGCCTGATTTCCACGTTGAGATCACCGATCTGTGGGTCAGAGGGATCGATGTTGCGTATGAGGTCACGTTCATTGGCCAAGGCTGCGGCCTCAGCTGGGAAGTTAGGCCTGATATTTTCTATTCTACCAGCTGGTATAAAACGGGCTGTAGCCTTTTTAATGACCTCACGTATGTTACGCTCGCCGACGTGTACATCAGTGGGAATGGGAAGATCACCAAAGGAGCTCTCCGTGAATTCCAAGAAGCCGACCCAATTAGCCTTTTTGAAATTCACGTATGTTCTTTTCTCCGACGTGATAAAATCCGTGGCACGATCGACGGACAGGATGATAGGCAGGTGGTCGGATGACAAGGCCACCATAGGTTGCCAGTTAATGCTGTTAATTAACCCCGGGCTAACAGTAGTTAAGTCTGGGGAGCTACTGCAGTTAACAGCCATCCTTGTTGGGGTGTCTCCGTTCACAGTGCAGAAAGAGGAAGTGTCAATTTGCTCGGCTAATTCCCGTCCTCTGCCGTCCACAGAAAGGTGTGAATGCCACATATCATGGTGGGCATTAAAATCGCCCATGATGATACGGTTATCGCCACAAAGAAACGCCCTAAGGTCAGGACGATAACTTCTGGGGCAGCAGGTGACGGGAGGAATGTATATATTGATTAGCTCGAGATCAACACCACCAGCTTGTATAACTATACCCTGACACTCTAAGGGTAAGTCTCTTTGGTCAGTGTTGATATCAAATTCCCTATACTGCAGCGTATGGTGAACAAGGAACGCGAGACCACCTCCGCCGTCCGTGCGGTCATGCCGAAGAACGTGGTAGCCTCCACTCGCTCGGAGATTCGAGTGGGGACCAAGTTTTGTCTCCTGGATTGCAGCAATTTTGATTTTATGTAGCTGCATAAATGTGGTTATCTCCGCTATCTTGCCGGTCAAGCCGTTGCAGTTAAATTGCAACAATTTAAATTGCGAAGGAGAGGCAATGGCCACTCTGGGAGTTAGAGACTGATGTGTACGCCTAGATGGTGGTAGGCTAGGTCACGATATTGATCTCCGTTGCAGTCCTGAAGTCAATGATGTTGCGGAAGTCTCGTTCGCCTTTGCGTACGTCCGTAGGAATGGATAGAGCAGCCAAGGATTCGTCCGTATATGTCTGAAAACTGTCCCAGTCCGCCATGCTCAGGTGTAATAAAGTCCGTCGGTCGTTCGATGGTAATGACTATTGGGAGATGGTCAGATGCCAACGTGAGTATGGGTCGCCAATTGGTGTTGTTCAATAGTCCTGCACTTACGATAGAAATATCTGGCGAACTATAGCAGTTACCCGATACTCTCGTTGGGGCGTCTCCGTTCAATGTACAGAAAGCCGTATCATCTATTTGTTCTGCAAGTACATGCCCCCTATTGTCTGCTGGCAAGTTTGAGTGCCACATGTCGTGGTGAATCGTGACGCGTTAGACAGGGTCACTTCGAAATGTATTGCTCTTGGCCGGAAAAAAGGTATCTTCGGCGTTTACTATAAGGGGCGTCGTTCACATCAAAATCAAAGGCAACGACAGTCCCGTAAAAGTAGTTAGCTTAGAATCTCTCGAAGCTATAGTCGAAGCCGATGCTGGTAGCGGGAATTCCTTTCGTGACGACGGCACCCAACTTGCGAGTACTGTTATTGACAGTCACCAAGGATGTTGATTTTTATTTTTATACTCTTAATTTTTATATTTATATTTTTAATCATACTTTATGTTGTCATTGTTATTATTCTACCTATTTCCTCCTTATCTTTATCCTCACTCAAACTTTCAGTAAAATGTCTACTAAGTTTTCATTAGCTAAATGCAGTGCGGTGCAATCACTTATTCTTAACCTTAATGATGGTCTTAAATAATACGTGGTCAAGTTCCGAAGACAACTTACGTACACTGTTACGCATAGCATGCAAACGAGCTAAAGGACTAAAAATTATTCATATTAATGCACAAAGTTTATACAAGAAATTTGATGAGTTAAAATACTTGTGCGAAGGTTCCGATATTGATTTAATATGCATATCTGAAACCTGGTTCACTTCAAACCATACCAATGACCTAGTTAAATTAAATGGATATCAACTTTTTAGGGCTGATAGAACTAGTCGCGGTGGTGGTGTTGCTATATATGTTAAATGTGGGTTGTCGTGTAAATTTTGCTGTAGTTCTAAACCTGGTGACCCCGTCGAGTATGTGTTCGTTGAGGTATTTTCCCAAAATAACAATAAGTTTCTTATCGGCTGTGTGTACCGTCCCAATCGCCAAGTTAATTTCAGCGGTTTCATTGACTTCCTACAACTTCTACTCATAAGTTATAATAACATAACAATCGCCGGAGATTTTAACTGCAACCTACTCATGGATTCCAGCTTAAAGTTAAGTATGGAATCGTTGGGACTCTTTCCAACCAACTCAACACTACCAACTCACTTCACAAACTCCAATTCGTCCTTGCTTGATTTATTCTTCGTAAACGATCTTCAGAAACTTCTCCACTATAGCCAATTTTCCGCAAGTTGCTTCTCAAAACACGATCTAATATTCTTAATTTATGATTTTCAAACATCATGCGAATCAACTTCGTTTACTTATCGTGATTTCAGAAACATAGATTACAGTTCTCTTGCTGCAGAAGTGGAGTCTGTTGATTGGGGTGTGATTCGCACGTTGGCATCGGTTGATGATCAGACTCTGTTCCTCCAAAGCAAAATAAATTGGCTCTTTGATAACCACGTTCCTGTAAAACTCAAATCAGCTAGGCACAAAACTTGTCCTTGGTTTAACGCCAACCTCAGTCACTTAATTCACCAGCGTAACTATGCTTACTCCCGCTGGAAACGTTACAAAACTGAGGAAACGCATAACTGCTTCAAAGCCGCCCGGCTCGCTGTAAACAAAGCCACTCGGTTGGCTAAGGAAAATTATTACAAGGATAGGTTTAGCTCTGCTGTGAATTCACAGGAAACATGGAAAAAGATAAAGGAAATTGGGATAGGTAAATCCAAAGAAGAGTCATCTGTCCTCCCTGATGTCGATGTGAATGATTTAAATTCTAACTTTGTTAACCTGCCTTTACCTACCCTTAATATCAGTACTGTTAATTATTGTGTTCGTAACAACATAAATGTTAGTTCTCTTGACTTTGTTCGTGTTGATGATTGTGACGTGGTGCAAGCCATACTCTCTGTGAAGTCTAATGCTATGGGTTTTGATGGTATATGTGTTAAGTTTTTAAAAATTATCCTCCCTAAAATACTTCCCTATGTAACATATTTGATCAACTCAATCCTGACGACCTGTGTTTTCCCGACATGCTGGAAAGCTGCTAAGTCATCCCAATCCGGAAGTCGAATAACGAGTATAGACCTATAGCCATTTTACCGTTTCTGTCGAAGGTTGTCGAGCGAATCATACATTGGCAAATTACAACATATGTTCAGAACAACAAGCTTCTAACTGAGAGTCAGTCGGGTTTCAGATGTAAGAGAAGTTGCACGACAGCACTATTATCTGTGATAGAAGACATCCGTGAGCGAGTTGATGATAATTGGACTGCGTTTTTAACACTTCTTGATCACTCGAAGGCGTTTGATTCAGTCGACCATGCCCTGCTCTGCCAGAAGCTTCAAAATCTTTTTAATTTTTCCAACCATTCTACTGATCTTATCAGATCATACCTTGGCGGCAGAACTCAGGCCGTATGTATCGGTAGTAAAAAATCTGATTTTTTGAGCGTCTCAAGAGGTGTTCCTCAAGGTTCAATCCTTGGGCCTCTGTTATTTGCTTTATATATAAACGACTTGCCCGATGTTCTTCAGTATTGCAGCGTTCATATCTATGCTGATGATGTACAATTATATATACTAGAGTTCGCCCAGTGGTTGAAATTCAACCACAAAACCTTATTTTATTTTCCTACCTTTTTGCTATTTCTTAAATTTGCCTTTCTTTTCCATATTTTGCATATTTTTGGTTTCTATACATTCCTATTCATTTTGCCTTTTCCTCCCTCTTTACATCATTCAGTAATATAGTGTCAGTGTTGATAATTATTTATTCTTCTTAGGTCGTCTTCATACGTATTTCTTTCCTTTCCTTTCCTTAGCATTAATTTGCTTTTATTTCCTTTCCTTTCCTTTCCTTTCCTTTCCTTTCCTTTCATCTCAATTTATTCTCTTTGCTTTTCTTTCCTTCTCTTCCCTTTTATTTCCTTTCCTTATCTTTCCTTTCTTTTCCTTTTCTTTCCTTTTCTCTTCTTTCATTTAATTTTATTTCCCTTCTTTCTTCCTTTCTCTTTTGTTCTTTTTTGTTCTTCTCTGTTCTTTTTCTTTCTTTTCGTTTCTTTTATATTCTTTCCTGATCCTTCTTTCCATTTCCATTACATTCCTTTTTTCCTTTTATTTTATTTTTCTTTCCTTTCCTTTCGTTTCCGTTGCTTTAGTTTCCTTCCATTTTATTCATTTTTTTTTTTTTTCATTTCATTTCTTTTCTTTTATTTTTTTCTTACCTTTATTTTCTTTCACTTTTTTTCTTAAATTTCCCTTCCTGTCATTTCGTTTCCTTACCTTTCCTTTCCTACCGTTTCCTTATTTTCTTTTGTTCCTTTCCGCAACTCCTTTGCTTTTCTTTTTCTTTCATTCATTTCCTTAACTTATTTTTTTTAGCTTTTCATTACCTTTCTTTCCTTTATTTTTCTTTCTTTTTATTTTCATTTATTTTCCTTACCTTCTTCTTCGCTACCTTTTCTTTCCCTTCTTTTTTTCTTCTTTCCTTTCTTTGTCTTTCTCCTTTTGCTTCTCTTTTCCACTGCTTTACCTACATTACATTTCCTTTCTTCCCTTTCTTTTTTCTTTTCCATTCCTTTCCTTTCCTTTCCCTTTGATTTTTCTGTCATATTTTCGGTTCCTTACTTTAACTTACCTTTATTTTCCTTTTATCCATCCCTTTCCTTTCCTATTATTTTCTTAATTTAATACTTTTATTTATTCCATTTTGTTTCATTTTTATTTATTTTATATTATTCCCTTTCCTTTCATTTCCAACAAATTTTATTTTTTTACTTTCAATCACTTTTCTATTTCTGATTTTACTTTTTTTTTAATTTGATCAATTTTCCATTTTATTTTATTTCACTAAGTCTAGCCACGAAGGGCCTTGTGCATGATCTAGCTTATTTGTGCTTTTTTTTTTTAATTTGCTTCTCTGAATCCCCACGCACAGATTTTGTTATTGTAAACACTGTTTGTACCTAAGCTCAATAAAGTTGACGCGCTGGCTCATGTTATCTTATTGCTGCCAACAAAACAACTCACCCTACTGCAGTGAATGCAAACACAACAATGCAAGTGATCATACCTACATACATACACCCATAACAGCAGCTCTATAAAGCGAATGCGTGTATATCACATGTAGTGGTGTGATTTTCAAATCATATTATAATTAATTTTTTTTTAATTTTTGGTTTGTTTTCGGCCACCCTGCTCGGCGAGACATATCGATACATACCAAATTTTATATACCTTAGAATTGTGGTTATTGCAAAAAAGGGAGGAACCAGTTATGTTTGCGCATTTATATATAATAGATGTTGTCCTTGTGATCGCATCAGCTCGTGTATTACTAATTTAAATTATGATTTGAAACAAATTGGCTTGTGGGCTTCTATGAATGGCTTATGTCTCAACCCGAAAAAATCTAAATGTATTGTTATTTGTAGAAAGCTGTTAGATACAGATGGCTTAGACAAAGTTACTTTTGAGAGTTCAGTGATTGAATACGTTGATTCAGCAAAAAACCTAGGTATAGTATTTAACAAAACATTGACATGGAAAGATCACATTTTTCGCACAGTAGGAAAAGTGTATGGTATGCTCCGTACACTATGGTTAACACAGTACTACACTCCACTGCATGTAAGACTACTTTTAGCGAAAGCGTACTTTATACCTACGCTCCTATATAGTTGTGAGATTTTTTCAAGTTGTGACTATGTAAGCAAGATGAAATTAAATGTTGTTTATAACAACATTGCTAGATATGTATTTGGCCTAAAAATGTTTGACCACGTCTCATTCTACGCTAAAAAGTTGCTAAACATTTCTTTTGATAATTTACTAAAAGTGAGAACGCTAACTGCTCTTCACAAAATCATTTATACGAAGGAACCTCTTTATCTCTATAGTAGACTTATTTTTCTCCAGTCGTCTAGGTCGGTGCTTCTCACACACATCAAGTACCGTATGCTAGTGTCCGAGCGGCAATTCTACATCATATCGATCCGTCTTTGGAACTCTCTCCCAGCTAGACTAAGGTTGATTGCCAATGCACACCATTTTAAAGAATGTTTAATACGCTTTTATAATAACTAGTAGGCTTTTTCAAATTTTTACTAAAATTTTAGGCGGAATTAGTTATCGTTATTGCTAGCGCCACGCCCATAGCGCTGGACAGCTGTTCCATCCAAACTTATGGAAATCAATGTAATCGATTATACGCTTTTATATTGATTTCCAAAGGGTGGTTGGAGCGGCTGATTAGCGTTGTGGGTATGGCGTTGGCGATGACGATAGGTAGTTTCTGCCTTTACTCCTTTACTGCTTTATCTTTCATTTCTCTATCGTTCACAATTCTACACTACTACCCATCTGTCTAATTATCCTCCCTTCGTTTCTCTTTTCCATACCTTACTCCTTAGGTTAAGTTCCAATATTGTTATCTATTTTTACTTACTAAATTTAATTTTGATTTAAACTTAAATTTTTACTTCAAATTTAATTTAATTTTAATTTTACATTTAATTTTAAATCGATTATAATTATACTAGTCCTGACTGGCACTGTAAGAATAATTTTGTTAAATTGTTGTGCCAGGAAAATATTCAAATAAACTACCCGGGTCGTTTCGGTACGAAGGGTAATGTACAAGTACAAATAGCGTTCTCGCAGAACCGGCAATACGTGAAACGAAAACCTCATCTGCAACTGCCCGGCTTTAAGTAGCGCGAGAATGCGCTTGTTGGGAGTTCCCTTCCTGGTTAGCCTACGCCAGGTCACGGAGCTGGACATAAAGGACCTGATGGCCTTCATCAAGTCATCTAAATGGTTCGAGGAGGAGTAACGGTGTCGGTATAGGAACGTCAGTCCCGGGATTCTGCTATGTGGAGAATTCCGTTAATACCGGGATTTTCCATATGGCAGGGTCCCGGAACTGACTTTCCTAGTGGTGGTGGTATCACAACGGGCCTTTTAATACTGGCCTATGTGTGCCTCTGCGGCAGCCACTTGAACCTAACCTAACCTAACATTACCGATAACATTTGAAATACTTAACACTGTCTGTATAAATAACTATTTTACTCACACTTGGCTGTCGAGGCAACTCCGTCTCTGCCAATGATGAAGACAATTTCAACAAACTAACAATCAGTGAATTATCAGAGAGCGTAGTATTTTGTTTTGAGTTCTCTGAACCAAGAACATTCGCAAACAGATTGCTGAAAGTACTCGTAGCATTGTTACAGTCAGATGAGCGTTGGCATTGCAATTTATCGCCGTTAGATATGTTGTTATAGACCAAAAATGCTTAAAAATAAATACAAAATAAATAATTGAATATGTAACTGCGTCGAATGGCCATACTAAATACTTACAAACACTTTCAATTATATTTAGGGCAACATTCAAGTCTGTCTTATCAGTGGGCATCAAGAGCAAATCTCTGACTAACTGACTTTGAGCATCGATTGGTCCTTGCTGATTGGCAATAGCACCTCCAGGCTGCACCAATTGCAATATTACATGCAGTAAAGTATCTTTTAGTTTTCGCCTGTTTGAAACAAGAGATGCAAAATTGTTTTCACATTTTTTGTGTAACCACATTAACAACTCGTGTAAGTGTTTACAAATTGTTGGTCCTGCCTGTAACAAAAAATGTTGATCAACAAACAATTATTTTTAAAATTACTACACATTAGCTTACACATCGATTCGTTATAATTGATGAACTCATGCCATAACCAGAAAAGAAACGTAAAAGCATTTTCTCAAAATTTTCATCATTAACTATAACTTCATTTATGCGCGTTAAATCGAGATCATCATCGTCCAACGATTGCGAATTGCATGCCAAAAACAAACATTGAAATCCCAAACACCATGTGCGTAGTTTAATATCATTGTGCCAAGCCAACGCGAGTAAGAGACCTTGTACAGCATGGGCGCCAAATGGTATTTTGGGTATATCGGTTTGTGTGATGCCGGCATTATATGGTTTATCCGATAATTCACCATTCAATGTTAGCCACATTTGTAGTACTTGTTCTAAATGTACCCAAGTATCCTGAAGATATGAAAACCAGTCTTTTAAACAAATTTACAAACCTCGTATGTGTACTTACCTGTAAATGTAAATGTGCAAAAATACAATCGAAAACATTTTTAAACATTTTATAAGTGTTTTGACCACCACTATACTCTGGGCTGGACCAAATATCTGTAATATACTCAGGCCAAACTGTTGCTTCTGGTGGTGTGGTAATAAACTCGTTTGCTAATATTTGTGGTAATGATGAATACATATCTAAAGATGAGGCCATTGTTAAACGACGCAACTGTATTTCCACATTTATGTCTAGACCCACGTCTAGACGCGCATCCATTGCACTGGATATAGATTTACAAAAATAATTGAAGGTATTCTTGTTCATAGCATTGCTATCCTTTTTAGTAACCGTCTTTGAACGCTCCATAATATCAATGTCATTTAATATATCATCGAATTCGGTATCTTCACATTCAATCAAAGAAGGGAGATAAGAATATTTTACACCTGTTGAATAAAAAAATGATTCTAAGTACCTATGTACTTATGTATGTTACCCAGACCCAATAAAAAAATTGGGTCAAAAATCTTCAACTCTGTGCCTAGAAAATTTGAATCCTACAGCAAATTATTAAACAATCGAGCATCATTATTACATTTCACGTTACTAGTTTTATATTATTGTATCAGAGCTCTCTTGGGCAGTGAATAACAAGTTTACACATTGAATACTAGGACCTATTTAGGAAAAATCCTTCGAAAATTTTTACCCGCGCTTACCTAGTGCTCCCAATTAAATGTAGTTTTGTGATTTATCACTCATCTTCTGTATAATAAATAAATAAATAAATACATAAATATACATACCATCAGGATATTGGATATCATTGCCAGCCGTTTGTAGCCGTGAGTGCATCGCCAGGAAATGTGCTGATAAGAATATAAATAAGATTTAAGTTATATATATGTATACATTTTTAGGCATTTTATGACGCAACATTGCATCAACAACAACTTACAATAATTAGAAAATAAATCCTTTGTTTCTTGTATGTCCATTGGTAGTACACCTTCTGTATTGACTGGTGTCGTATCATTATCTTTAAAATGTTTATCTGCATCCAGTAGGTCCTATATATTAAAAGGCAAAGGTAAGTTTGACTCGGAATTTGAAAATTTGAATTTTTGAACATAGGAACTCAGTGCAAAAACTTGATGAAGCTTGACCTAAGGTAGATCATATCGAGCCTTAGCTGCGAACATGGCGTAAGCGATCGGTAAACAATTTTTATGTTTTGATACAGATCGATAGTTTACAACGGTACGCATCCTCTGCGAAATTTTACAAAGTTACGGCGACGAGAATTTTAACGTTAGCGACATATTACTTTGGTTTTCCAATTTCAAGTCCCACTTGCTTTTCGAAAATACAAGTTGGAAAGGTGCCGTCTGCAAACCCGTTTTTTGCACTGTGTAATACTGTTATTTGACCAGTACTTTTTATCTCAACAATTTACCTGCAGTAAGCATGTAATGGCATGTACAGCCCAAGGTTGCTGTTGATCATTCCATACCGCCAAACGAATAAGTTGCTCTAATTGCGATGTTGTAATTATTTTTGACAGCTGAACAGCTGGACGACATGCAGAAACAAGCCGTGCTATAACCTAGGATTAAAAAATCAAATTAATATATTTTTTTTAATACACTTAGCACTGTAATCTGGCTTCCAGTGTCGTAAATACATACCTTACATGTTAGTAGGAATTGATCCATATTACATGTGAAATCCATTTCCAGTAAAAGCGCAATTAATCCTCGAATCACAATCAATATATTATTCAAACGAATAGTTTTCAGCCCTTTATCAAAATTATTTTCAGGCTCTTGATTCGCTTCTTTTGTAGTTTTTGGTGTTATATTTGTTTTGTTAGTTTTGCTAGGTTTCGGTTTGCCTGTCATTTCCATGAAAATACCGGGATGCTATAGGTAATGAACAATAATAAAAAAAAAATACAATATAGATTCACTTTTTGGCACTTTTCGATATATCTACCTCATTCTGAATCATGAAAATCTTTTTGCCCCAATCCGTATAAGGTTGAACGCTATATTTATTTTGTTGTACAATGCGCTTCTTAAAGCAGCGTAACTGTTTTCCAGACGTGTTAGTTGCTTGTGAGCGGGTCTTTGTGAAATCTGTTTCACAACTCATGAAATCCCAACGACTTGAAGCTAATAACGCAACCGCAAGAAAGCAAAGAAAATAAAGTCATTTAATACGATCAATAAATGAACAAAATACTCACATTTATCTTTGCGTTCATTACTATCATCCAAACATACTGACAAAAATAGCAACAACCAAGTAATTAATTGTAAATCTGATTTTGACCATAAACCACCAGCACCGCTGCCCTCACTACCATCTAAGTCATCCATGCGCGTTGCTGTCGCTTGACTTTCTTGATATCTGGGTGAAATTGGTGCTAATAACTTTGCCAATGTTTTAAGGACTGCATCAATAACAATTGAACGACATGTTCCCATTGCAATGCTACGCCTACCCAAATATGTTAGCAAGAAGAAAATGCTGCAAGCAAAAGAAATAGCGATTAATTATTGCCAGCCTGCGATTAATTTAAACACTTACCGATCTTGTGGAAATATTTTACTATTTTGTGAGGAGAATAAATTGCAGAATATGTCAGCCAAGAAATCGCCCCACCAGCTTTGGAAGCAGCACATGCGCACCAATAAGGAACAAGTCGCTAGCTGAATATGCGCATCACCATATACGACGAATGAATTAAAGAGCATATTTGCTACATCTATGGTGAATAGCTGATGAACTGGTAAGATATTCTAAAAATAGGAGAGGAATACATATAAAAGAAATTTTAAATTCATAAAGTTCGTAACATGAAAGTACCTTTATTCCGTATTCGATGGAGAAATGCAACAAAACTTCCACTAGACTTTGACCTAAAACACGTAGTTTATCTCGAGACGCCAACTGTAATACATTTTTCAAATTCATATTCGTCAAAGAAGTAGCTACCAAACTGTTATGTGCAGATGGCAGAGAGCTCTCCAAACGTCCAATTACATTACGAATAATATTTATTTGATGTTGCAATAAAATGCATTCCTAAACGCACATTTTCCATAGTATTAAACAAAAATTTATTTTATTTTACAAAGCTCACCTCGTAAATGGTAACAACTTTACTATTATCCGTTACATTAGCATCCTCTTCCCTTTGTTTGTGTATAAAAGCTTGCATATGCGCGACATTTGACATTTCGCAATTTAAAATTGGTGTTAGCAGTTCAATTAATTTACAGCTAGCCAAACTATAACGACAATGTACATCCTCATATAATGAAGTGAGCGCTTTGATTTGGGCGTGCACATTTTGTGATGGTTGTTGCATGACATGACTCAAGGTGTCACCATAACCATCATGCTTCAACACAACTGCGTGTCCATAAAAAGAACCAATTGGAATTTTACATTTAGTTGCTGACATCCCTATACGTCCAATTATAGTGATTTTCATATAGCGGCATATTGGTGGCGGCTGCAAATCGCTCAATACTAAAGTTTTTGTATTGATATCCGATGCAACAACTAAACGCACACTATCGGCTTCTTCAACGAAACACCAAATATCTATGTGTAGTGAAGCTAGTTCATCACATGCTGGTATGACCAAATCCGTTAATAATACGGGGGAACCAAAATCTAAAACAACAAAGCGACGAGCACCCGAATGCATACGGTCTATAACTACCATTTGTTTTGGCGGTGGTGCCAACAATTTATGCCAAGCAAATACATTTGTTGCAATGTTAGTGGCATTAGAGTTATCAATAACATTTGCAGCTTCGGCAGCACTAGCTTCTGTAGTGGGGGTTTCAATTTTGTTATTTTCCTGTGTAGTTGGCTGTTGTTGTTGCACAATTGGCGAGTCTGCTAAAGTTTGAGATGATTGTGAGCTAATTTGTTGTTGTTGTTGCAATTGTTCATCTTGCTGTGCAGCTTCGTAAATAAATTGTTTTGCCATGTTAAGAGCTTTAGCGCTTGCTTCATTAGTTTTTGGATCCAAATTTGCCAAAAGACTTGAGTTGGTGTGTCCTGTGCCGTTGTTTGAATTATTGCCATTATTGTTAGCTGAGGATGTTTGCAAGTTTTCATCACAATACTCGATATATTGGCAAATCGCTTTGAACTTTGGCAAAAACGGCATACATTTCAATTTGATTTTGTCATTTAACATTGTAACGTTTGTTGGATCAAAAGCTGAAGATGTTACAAAAAGTAAAATAAAGCCTCAATTAAATACAACTTTGTGAAACTTTAGTCCCAATTACATACAACTTTGCGAAACTTTGACAGATGCGCGCCTCATTTTTAAGGATTTGCCAAAATTGCGCTTTTCTTTACGTTCCACAAACTTTGTATAAAAGTGGATCCTACAAAGTTGTATGTAATTGGGCCTTAAGGATTATATGGTCGTTAGAACTTTGACGACTGACAATAATGTTGTATATTATTCTGGTCTATCTCTCTCTCTCTCTCCCTCCCTCAATTCCTCTTTCTTTTCCCCTCTCCCTCCCTCCCTCTCTCTCTCTCTCTCTGTCTCTCCCCCTCTCTCTCTCTCCCTTCAAACAAAATAGCATGGCTAAAATAAATAAAATATATTTATATTACTTACTACATATACCATTTGGTTTTAATACTTCTGCTACACCCATGTCATTATCCGGTTTCTTAGAATTAACTATCTTCATTTGCTTATCACCGTTGTATACGATATCATTGACCTAGCAGGAAAAAACATTTGTATTAACTGACATTGCACTTTGTTTTTATTATATAGTTACTTTTACATTATAACTTTCCTGTTCCTTTGGCATATCAACCATTGGTGCCACAATCAATTCCTCCATATTAATGTTGGAAGCACTAGATGCTGAAACGGTATCCATGTTGTCAATGCGAGTTGCTTCCGATGTTGAAGCACATGTGTAATGTAATTGTTCCACCTCTAATAATCCACGTAATTGGTTGCTAACACTTTTGCACTTGATCAAATGTGGAAATGTACGAAAATCAACACCATCTGAAATTAAAAAAAAAAAGTGTGAATGAAGTATGAAGATATTTGTAACGTTAATATGCTATGGAGGACAATTTGTGAATGTATTTATATACCAATTGAGCAAAGTTTCTTAATATCCAAACCGGCAGCCTGCATTAGCCCTGCATTCGAACGAATCATATTCATTAGCGATGATGGTAGCGCAACGTTGCTTTTATTTATATTTGGCAAATCGTAATCAAAAATTTCTGGTTCGAACGGGAAGCCATAAAGGCCAAATCTGTTTGATATAAATAAAATAACATTAAAAAGCTAATTCGTTTTGTGAACATATGTGGGCGCGTGCGCATACCTTGTACTAAGCAAAGAGCAGTAGGGATCCCAGCGTCCATCAATTTCCTTTGCAATTTCTGTCAATAATTTTACACATAACTCAGATATACCGTTGTGTGATTCCATTGTTGATGTGGCACAGGCCAACATAGAATACCAACGTACAACACTGGCAAATTTGGCACGCGGTAACTCATTGAATGTATTCGCTACTGCATCCTTGATGGCAACATCTAAAGTGGAATGTGACTGTACCTCAACAGGCAAACTGCAAATGCCACTGAAAATAAAAATGCAAGAAATTGGTTTGTATGTTGGATAAGAGGTAGTTAAAGAATCTTCAGTTCATTCATTTTAATTGGACTTACAAAATTTATTGAAAGCAAAGGGATGATGAGGCCGTGTGAGAAGCCTACATACAATGGCCAGCCTCATAATATACAAAAATCAAAAATGGTGACCCTGCTAGACAGTGCTGTGACATTCAGTCAGCTTTGCAATGTTGCCTTTGAAAACGTGATAGAAAATTGTGATGTAAATATCAACTGGTCGGCGACAGCCGTGGTGTAGCGGTTAAGTGTTCGGCCTTCTACACCAAGTCGTGGCGGTTCGATGCCCGGCAAAAGTAACATCGAAAATTATTTAGAAAAACAATTTTTCTAAACGGGGTCGGCAGTAGTTTGGCAAACTCTCCAAGTGTATTTCTGCCATGAGAAGCTTCTTAGCAAACAATTCATTTGCTTTGCAAGTGCCGTTCGGAGTCGGCAAAAAACTGTAGGTCCCGCCAACTTGTAGGAAAACTAAAAAGCAACACACCACAAGTTGGAAAGAGAAGCTCGGCTAAAAATCTCGTTAGAGGTTATGATAACCTGTTGGTATATCGCCGCCATTAGTTTTTTTTTTTTTTTTATATTTACATCACGATTTTCTATCACGTTTTCAAAGGCAACATTACAAAGCTGACTGAATGTCAGCGCACTTTCTAGAAGGGGATGCTTCAAAAAAAAATTTCTGTCAAGTGTGTCCAAAGCAAATATATTGAATTTTATAGAAAACCCATGATATAAATACTACAGGTAAAACCTTTCATATAAGTTAGCATTGAAATTAAAGAAATGTTCTATATGGAAGTATAAATATATGCAAAAATGGACACTGAGAAGGGTTTACCTTCAAGCTGGGTAGTGGCCTAAGGTGTTAGACCTTCTAGCATACAAGTCACTACAGTGTTGTGAGTTCGACTCTCACAATGCCGGGAAGAAAAGTCCATGAAGAGATGTAATTCCAGTATCATCGAAACATATGTCGGCTTGTCTGGTTCCTGCAGCGCGTGGGTAAATTTTTCTCAAAAAAACAGATTTTCATACAATCCCGAAAATTGCTTCACAATACCGTCGGTATTTACAGCAATAGACTACAAGTCAAAAGCAACAAAGAGTTTAAATGTTTAAATGAAAAAATATTCGTGCATTAAGCATAGAAAATTCTTTCATAGGTTTCACACCAAGTCCTAAAAATTCGCAAATCTTTCATATAAGTTAGCATTGAAATTAAAGAAATGTTCTATATGGAAGTATAAATATATGCATAAATGGACACTGAGAAGGGTTTACCTTCAAGCTGGGTAGTGGCCTAAGGTGTTAGACCTTCTAGCATACAAGTCACTACAGTGTTGTGAGTTCGACTCTCACAATGCCGGGAAGAAAAGTCCATGAAGAGATGTAATTCCAGTATCATCGAAACATATGTCGGCTTGTCTGGTTCCTGCAGCGCGTGGGTAAATTTTTCTCAAAAAAACAGATTTTCATACAATCCCGAAAATTGCTTCACAATACCGTCGGTATTTACAGCAATAGACTACAAGTCAAAAGCAACAAAGAGTTTAAATGTTTAAATGAAAAAATATTCGTGCATTAAGCATAGAAAATTCTTTCATAGGTTTCACACCAAGTCCTAAAAATTCGCAAATCTTTCATATAAGTTAGCATTGAAATTAAAGAAATGTTCTATATGGAAGTATAAATATATGCATAAATGGACACTGAGAAGGGTTTACCTTCAAGCTGGGTAGTGGCCTAAGGTGTTAGACCTTCTAGCATACAAGTCACTACAGTGTTGTGAGTTCGACTCTCACAATGCCGGGAAGAAAAGTCCATGAAGAGATGTAATTCCAGTATCATCGAAACATATGTCGGCTTGTCTGGTTCCTGCAGCGCGTGGGTAAATTTTTCTCAAAAAACAGATTTTCATACAATCCCGAAAATTGCTTCACAATACCGTCGGTATTTACAGCAATAGACTACAAGTCAAAAGCAACAAAGAGTTTAAATGTTTAAATGAAAAAATATTCGTGCATTAAGCATAGAAAATTCTTTCATAGGTTTCACACCAAGTCCTAAAAATTCGCAAATCTTTCATATAAGTTAGCATTGAAATTAAAGAAATGTTCTATATGGAAGTATAAATATATGCATAAATGGACACTGAGAAGGGTTTACCTTCAAGCTGGGTAGTGGCCTAAGGTGTTAGACCTTCTAGCATACAAGTCACTACAGTGTTGTGAGTTCGACTCTCACAATGCCGGGAAGAAAAGTCCATGAAGAGATGTAATTCCAGTATCATCGAAACATATGTCGGCTTGTCTGGTTCCTGCAGCGCGTGGGTAAATTTTTCTCAAAAAAACAGATTTTCGTTCTCTCTTTTGATTTTGTTTTGACGTTTTTAAGCAATATAAAATGTGTCAGTATATAAGTCAAGGGTGGATACCTTGCCGCGGTACGAGGGCTTAAGTCGATAGCCACAGGGCTACGCTGCCCTTGTGATCATAGCTCCGTACGGCACTTCATCACGAGAGCAGCCTAGCCTCTCTGGCGCGACGACAAAGATCTTCCCCCTCCCAATCCAGGGTGTTATGCGAAACCGTGCCCATTGGACGTTTGCAGCCGGGAGGCAAATCGTGGCTGTATTTGAACGGAGCCTCTCTGATACCGGGTCGCCTCAGAGAGTAAGCATGGCCTTACCGCGGTACGGGGCTCTGCCGCGGCGGACGACACATTTTCCCCTACTCTTCCCTTGACCCTAAGCTGGCCGTGTCCGGCGATGGGTCGTACGAACAAGATGAACTCAAATTATCCAAATAAAAACGATAAACCTAAAAAACAAACAACGCCAAATTTCACTCCTCAGCAAAGGAGAGCTATGGAGGAACAGGCGAGAAAGCAACAACAACGCCGGAGGACAACCTCCGTTCCACAATCAAGGGGGGGATCGACAGCGATGGCAACTACGAGTCGGTCAACCAACCCTCTATCGACTAAGATTGACTTGATGGGAGCTAGCACCAGTGCGGTTGCCAACGCAACTAAGCGGACAACGGCAGATGCTAAACTCCCATCAACCGCTGATATGAAAACCAGTATCTTTACGTCTGTGGCAGCGGTCTCACGACCTGGCCTCGGAGTTTCGAAGGAGAAGGAAGCTGCAAATGAGATTTCGGCAACGAGAGCGACCGCGATGGCAACTACGGGTCCGCACTCCCAGGAGACATCTCCCCGCCGCTTCACATACCACGAGAAAAGATTGGCTGCAAAGATCCTGAAGAGGTATGAAGGGGTACCGCAGGAATCGCTGTCGCCGAATTCCAGTAAATCGGTAGAGCTAGCGAAAGCTGTGATACCGGATTTCCAAAATTCTTACATGCGAAAGAGGTTAAAAGTTAACCCTTTCAAGCGCCAGAGATCGGACCTGGAGTTGAATCCCCCTCCCAAGCGGCATCAGAATACCCCTGGAGCGGGCAAACTAAGCTTTGCTGAGGTAACCAAGGGCAGGATCCTTATAGGCGTCCTGGACCGAGGCAATGACCGCCTGGCCATCCCTAAGGACCGGTGGCGTTACGTGCGAAATGAACTCGGCAACATTCTTCTCAATGTTGCTCCAGAGTTTCCGGGTAGTTCGGCGCGAGTAACGGATGCGGGTTGGCACCAGGGTCAGAAAAATTACTCGCATGCGAGGATGCAAAAACCGTAGCACTGTACAAGGCAGCAGCTGCTAAGCTGGGTGAAGTCTACAAGGGCGCAAAGATAGAGGTCGTCGACTGGAAGGACATTCCAGCTCGTCCAAGGGCAAGGGCGTGGATTCCGGCCATCCCTGACGAACCCGAGAGAATTCTCGGGATGCTACGGCTAATGAATCCGTCCCTGCCAACGCATGACTGGAGTGTCAATCTGGTCGGGGATGCGGTAGGGCCCGACAGACAGGTGGTGTTCACCATGAATAAAGAGTCAATCGAGCCCCTCAAAAGGTGCAATGGCCTAGTACACTACAGCGTAGGCCAGATCGTTATCCACGTATATCGTGGTGATGCTCAGCGCGCTGCCTTCTCGGCTGCTTCGGGGGAACCGGAAAACGAATTACCAGAAGAGGAAGCGGAGGATTCCGATGCGGAAAGCATGTTATCCGCCACGTCCCTTGGCGATAGTGCTGTGAACAACTCGGAGATGGAGGACAGCCTACAGGACGCTTCCTCGACGTCACGGTGGTAGCAGCCAACGCTGAGCGATTAACATCTAACGCTGCAGACAGCAAGACTCCTGCAACGCCATATCGGGCAGTTAATCGGAACAACTCGTCGTTGATAGGCAACCTCCGGGATGGGGCAAACCTCGACGATATGGGGACGGCAGGGAAGTCTGTGCGCTCTCATGTTGGTGGTGCTTCAGATTAATCTGCACAAATCTAAAGTAGCTTCGGCTGCTTTAAGTAGTCGTCTTTCTAAAGGCGACGTGGATGTGGTCCTCATGCAAGAACCCTGGGTCAATAGCTCGAGAATCTGCGGATTGGGGACTAAGGGCTTCAAGCTTATTCGAGCCAGCGAGGAGAGCAAAGTCAGAACGTGTATTTTGGTCAAGTCTGAGTTGAACTCCTTTCTCCTACCTAACTACACTAATGGTGATATTACCGCTATCAGTCTAACGGTCGACAGCACCCGCCTGACGGTGGCGTCGGTCTATATGCCCTACGACGCCGAAGAACCCCCACCACAAATGGAGGTGAAAGACCTGGTGTCAAATTTCTGCACGGGTAATCTTATTATTGAGCGGACGCTAATGCTCACCATGTCCAATGGGGGAGCTCCGACATCAATGCCAGGGGCGAGTCTCTGTTTGATTACCTCTTAACAACCAACCTGGTGATTTGCAACGTGGGTAATGAGCCTACTTTTATCACTAAGACCCGCAGGGAGGTCATAGACCTCACTCTCTGTAGTGAAGGCGCTTATGAGTGGGTCAGAAAATGGCGGGTTCTGGAAGAACATTCTTTCTCCGACCACCGTTACATAGAAATGGTTTTAGACTTTATTGTAGAACAACCAATCATGAAACGCAATCCACGTAACACTGATTGGCAGTTACACAATGAAATATTAGACAGAGACCTCCCAGTACTGCCCTCACAAGCCCCCTCATCAGTAGAGGAGCTGGAGGATCTTGTTACTACATTTACATCGGCGCTCTCAAATGCTCTAGGACAGGCTTGTCCAGTGCCAAAACCACGCGGTAAACACAGGCCACATTGGTGGTCCTACGATTTGGACTCGCTCCGAATATCATGCCGGAAACAATTTAACAAGGCCAAGAGCTTCGGCTCTGAGCCTCATTGGCACGAATATAAAGCTAAACTAAGGGCCTACAAAAAAGCTCTGAGACAGGCGAAGAGAACCTCGTGGAGAAATTTCTGCACTGGCGTCGAAAAGGTCGACGACACAGCGAGACTTAGACGAGTCCTCTCGAAAAGTCAAACAACCATCAGCTATTTGCGAAAGCCTGACGGATCCTGGACCAGCACGGAAGAGGAAACCCTTGAGCTGCTCTTGAATACACATTTTCCGGGGAATCTGCATGATGCACCACTAGCACCTGCAACAAACCTGGCAGTAAATATACCCATCACTGAGGAAAGAGTAAGGTGGGCAGTTAAGAGCTTTGAACCGTATAAGGCTGCCGGGCCGGACGGGATTATCCCCGCGCAGCTTATAAACACGTTGGAGACATCAGCTAAATGGCTGGTATTTCTCTTCACAGCCTGCCTGGCTCTCAACCACATTCCGGGCTCCTGGAGAAGCGCCACGGTAGTGTTTATCCCTAAGGCTGGGAAGGCATCCCACTACGACCCAAAAGACTACAGACCGATCAGTCTCTCGTCCTTTGTACTAAAAACCTTTGAGAGGATATTAAGCGACTACCTCTTAACGACTATTGATAGCAACCTTATCTCTAGCTATCAGCATGCATACACCAAGGGTAAATCAACAGAAACCGCTCTGCACAGCCTAGTGTCTGTCATTGAGAAATCGCTGTGTGAAAAGGACTACTGTCCCGTGGCCCTCCTAGACATTGAGGGGGCTCTCAACAATATAAGCCCGGAGGCTATCAACTCCGCTCTAACTAATCTGGGAGTAGATAGACCTCTAACTGGTTTAATTGACCAACTTTTAATGGGAAGGAAAATAGCTTCTTCACTTGGTACGGTTGAGTTATCACGCTATGTCACAAGGGGAACACCCCAGGGTGGTGTTCTTTCCCCGCTTTTATGGAACCTCACAGTCAACTCGTTGCTACGTGACACAAGCTGGGGGGGGCGGGAAGATAGTGGCATACGCAGACGATTTAGCTATTGCATTCAGAGGCAAGTTCCCACAAACTCTGTGTGACCTGATGCAAGTAGCACTGCGAGAAGTTTCGACGTGGTCCTCTCGCTGCGGACTTAGTATCAACCCAGGGAAGGTGGAACTTGTCCTCTTCACCAACCGGTACAAAATACCGCCACTAAGCCTACCAGAACTAGATGGCACGCGCCTGGGCTTGTCGGATAAGGCCAAGTTTCTAGGAATAGTTCTGGACAGGAAATTGAATTGGAAGGAGAATGTTCTTCAGCGCCAGAAGAAAGCTTGCATCGCTCTTTACACCTGCAAAAGAGCCATTGGCAAAAAATGGGGGCTCAGCCCTAGAGTATGCAGTTGGATCTACACGGCCATCATTCGCCCAATCATGCTTTATGGAGTCGTCGTATGGTGGCCTGCGCTGAGCAAGGCAACATACCTGAATCTGTTGCGGAAAGTCCATAGATCCAATATGATCTGTATAAGCGGTGCGCTAAGGACAACGCCCAACGAAGCCCTCCAGGTCATTCTGGGCATTTTGCCACTTGATCTGGAAGGGTTTCGGTCAGCGGCGGCATCAGCTCTGCGCCTAAGAGAAACCTCCAGTTGGGCTACGGGTACTATTGGACACTCCAGTATTCTGGAATCTTACAGCTTTCTCCCTCTAAGCACAGATCGTTGTGCGACTACTACAGTCGAGGATAGCTGTTTCAAAATAAACATTCCCAGCAGAGAAGACTGGGAGAGGACGGATTGGTGTCCCGAAACAAATGGTGGCACTTCCATATACACCGACGGCTCGAAGTTGGACGGCAGAGTTGGAGGAGGCGTTTATTCAAGGGATTTGGACCTTGAGCTCTCCTTCAGACTACCTGATCATTGTAGCGTCTTCCAGGCGGAAGTCTCGGCAATCCTGGACGCCGCGGCCTGGTTAAGCAAACGTGTTATCGGAGAAGATATCGCTATTTTCAGCGATAGCCAAGCGGCCATCAAATCCCTTGGCTCATACACGTTCAACTCTGAACTAACGCTCAGCTGTCGTCGATCTCTTCAGGAGATGGCCCAACAGAACCGCGTAAACCTCATATGGGTCCCGGGACATAGGGACATTGAGGGAAACTGTAAGGCAGACGAGCTTGCCAGGCAGGGCACGACCAAGCAGGTTCTTCAGGATAAAGAGCGCTTAGGTATGCCGTTTGCCACATGCAAACTAATGCTGAAGGAGCACACACTCCGTCAAGCCAACGAAAGATGGCTGCAATCCCCAGGGTGTCGCATATCGAAACAAACCTG